>CAKJTW010000198.1:330000-346031 GCA_917880005.1 Nanger dama | reverse complement strand
GCTTAGGTTTAAGGTTAGATTTGGAGTTATTCTTAGGTTTAGATTTAGAAGGGTTGATGGTTATGGTTAGGGTTAGTGGTTAGGATTAGGTTTAGGGATAGGGTTTGGTTTAGGGTTAGGGTTAGGGTTAGGATTAGGGTTTTTTTGGGGTTACGGTTAGGGTTAGGGTTAGGGTTGGGGTTAGCTTTACTGTTAGGTTTAGGGTTAAAAGAGTTTTAGGTTTAGGGTTAGTGTTAGGGTTAGGGTTAGGTTTTTGATTAGGGTTTGAGTTACAGTTAGGGTTAGGGTTAGGGTTTTTGTTAGAGTTAGTTTTAGGGTTAGGGTTAGCATTACTCTTAGGTTTGGGGTTAGAAGAGTTTTGGGGTTAGGGTTTGGGGTTAGGGTTAGGGTTAGGATTAGGTTTAGATTTGGGGCTGGGGTTGGGGTTGGTGTTAGGGTTAGGGTTAGGAAAAACTTAGGCTTTGGGTATGTGTTAAGGTTAAAGTTAGGGTTAGGGTTAGGGTTAGGCCTAGGGCTAGGGTTAGGGTTAGGGTTGGGTTAGGGTAAGGTTGGCATTGGGGTTAGGTTTAGTGTAACGTTAGGGTTGTGGTAGGAGTTAGGGTTACTTTTTGTGTGGGGTTAGGATTAGAGTTAGGTTTAGGATAAGGGATAGGGTAAGGGTGGGAATAGAGGTTATGGTTGGGGTTGGGGTTAGGGTCAGGGTTAGAGTTAGGGTTGGGGTTAAGGTTAGGGGTTAGGTTTGGGGTTATGTTTAGGGTTAGCGTTGGGGTTAGGGTTAGGGTTAGGGTTGGGGTTAAGATTAGGGTTAGGGATAGCATTGTGGTTAGGGTTCGGGTTGAGTTTGGGGTTATGTTTATGTTTGGGGTTAGGGTTAGAGTTGGTGTTAGGGTTAGGTTTGGGTTAGGGTTAGGGTTAGGTTTAGCGATACTCTTAGGTTTAGGGTTGAAAGATGTTTAGGGGTTGGGGTTGGGGTTTTATTAGGGTTAGGTTTAAGGTTAGGGTTAGGGGTTAGTGTTAGGGTTGGGGTTAGGGTTAGGGGTTGGGGTGGGGGTTAGGGTTAGGGTTGGGGTGGGGGTTAGGGTAAGGGTTGAGGTTAGGGTTGGGGTTGGGGTTGGTGTTAAGGTTAGGGTTAAGATAGGGTTGGGTTTAGGTGTTGGGGTTAGGGTTAGTGTTAAGTTTTCGGGTTAGGGTTAGGGTTTTGGTTAGGTTGGGGTTAGGGTTAGGTGTTAGGGGTAGGGGAAGGGTTAGCGTTAGCTTTACTCTTAAGTTTAGGGGTTAGAAGAGGTTTAGGGTTAGCATTAGGGTTAGGAGTTAGCTTTGGGTGTTAGGGGTTGGTTTAGGGTTGGGGTTTAGTGTTAGTATTAGAGTTAGGGTTGGGGTTTAGGATCAGTGTTGGGGTTAGGATTAGGGTTAGGGTTTGGGGTTAGCATTAGGGTCAGGGTTAGTGTTAGGGTTAGGGTTGGCTTTATGGTCAGTGTCAGCGTCAGGTTTTACGGTTGGGTTTAGCTTTAGGGTTAGCATTAGTGTTACGGTTAGCGTTTGGGTTAGGGGTTAGGTTTAGGGTTAGGTTTAGGGTTAGTGGTTAGAGTTAGGGTTAGGGTTTGGGTTAGGTTTAGGGGTTGAGGCTTAGGGTTTAGGGCTAGGGTTGGGATTGGGGTTAGGGTTGAGGTGGGGTTAGGGTTGAGATTGGAGTGGGGGATTGTGGTTGGGTTTAGGGTTGGAATTGGGGTTAGGTTTAGGGTTGGAGGTAGGGTTAGAGCTGGGTTAGGGTTGGTGTTAGGATTAGGGTTGGGGTTGGGTTAGGGTTAGGTTTGGGTTTAGTTTTAGGGTTGGGGCTTGGTTGGGTTTAGGGTTGGGGTTTGGTTTAGGATTAGGTTTAAGGGTTTTGGTTAGGGTTAGGTTTAAGGTTAGGGATTAGTTGTAGGGTTAGGGCTAGCGTTAGGTTAAGGGTTATTGTTTGGTTTAGGGTTAGGTTTAGGGGTTTTGATTAGGGGTTATGGTTGGGGTTAGGGGTTGGGGTTATGGTTAGTGTTAGGGTTTATGGTTGGGGTTACTGTTAGGGTTAGTGTTAGGACTAGGGTTATTGTTGGATTTTAGGGTTAACGTCAGGGTTAGGGTTGGGGTTAGGGTCATAGTCAGGGTCAGGGTTTAGTGTTATGTTTAGGGTTAGGGTTAGCATTAGGGTTAGCATTAGCATTAGGGTTTGCGTTAGGGTTAGCTTTGGGGTAGGGGTCAGGGTTAGGTTTAGGGGTTAGGGTTAGGGATTAATTTTAGGGTTAGGGTTAGGGGTTAGGGTTGGGGTTGGGGTTGGGTTTGATGTTAGGTTTAGGGTAGTGATTGGGGTTGGGGTTAGGGGTGGGGTTTGCGGTTGGGTTAGGGTTAGGGTTAGGTTTAGGTATTTTGGTTGGGTTTAGGGTTAGGGTTAGGGGTTAGAGTTAGTGTTAGGGTTAGGGTTAGGTATTTTGGTTAGGGTTAGTGTTAGGATTAGGGGTTAGGGTTAGTGATAATGTTATGGTTAAGGTTAGGGTTAGGGATTAGGGTTAGGAGTTGGGGTTAATGTTGGGGTTGGGGTTAGGTTTGAGGTTAGGTTTAGGGGTAGTGATTGGGGTTGGGGTTAGGGGTTGGGTTTGCAGTTGGGTTTAGGGTTGGGTTTGGGATTAGGGTTAGGGTTGGGTTATGGGTTAAGTTCAGGGTTAGGCTTGGGGTTGGGGTTAGGTTTAGGGTTGGGGTTGGTGTTCGGGTTAGGGCTGGGGTTATGGTTATGGTTAGGGTTGCTGTTAGGGTTAGGTTTATGGTTAGGGTTAGGGTTAGAGTTTAGGTTTAATGTTAGGGTTTAGGGTTAGGTTTAGGGTTAGGGGTTAGAGTTAGGGCTAGGTTTGGGGGTTAGGGTTAGTGTTAGGGTTAGGGTTAGGTATTTTGGTCAGGGTTAGGGATAGGGTTAAGGGTTAGGGTTAGTGATAGTGTTATGGTTAAGGTTAGGGTTAGGGATTAGGGTTATGGTTAGGGTTATGGTTTAGGGTTAGGGTAGGGAAAATGTTTAGGCTTTGATTATGTGTTAGGGTTAAGTTGGGGTTAGGTTTAGAGTTAGGCCTAGGGCTGGGTTTAGGGTTAGGTTAGGATTAGGGTAGGGTTGGCGTTGGGTTTAGGTTAGGGGTTACAGTTAGGGTTAAGGTTAGGGTTGGGGTTAGGGTTGGGGTTAGGGATTTTGGTTAGGTTTAGGGTTAGGATTAGGGTTAGCGTTACTCTTAGGTTAAGGTTTAGAAGACTTTTAGGGTTAGGGTTAGGGGTTAGGGGTTAGGGTTAGGTTTAGGGTTAAGTTTTTGGGTTAGGGTTGGGGTTTGGGTTGGGGTTAGGGTTAGGTGTTAGGGTTAGTGGTAGGGTTAGCGTTAGCTTTATTCTTAGGTTTGGGTTAGAAGAGGTTTAGGGTTAGCGTTAGGGTTAGGGGTTAGGGTTATGTGTTTTGGTTAGGTTTAGGGTTGGGGTTAGCGTTACTCTTATGTTTAGGGTTAGAAGAGGTTTAGGGTTAGGGGTTGGGGTTAGGGCTTTTGCTTAGAGTTAGGGTTACAGTTAGGTTTTAGGTTGGGGTTAGGTGTTAGGGTTAGTGTTAGGGTTATGGGTTAGGGGTTAGGATTAGGGTTAGATTTAGGGATTAGGGTTAGTGTTGGGGTTGGGTTAGAGTTGGGGTTGGGGTTATGGTTGAGGTTGGAGTTGGGTTGTGATTGTGGTTGGGGTTAGGTTTGTGATTATGGTTTGGTTTAGGGTTGGGTTTCGGGTTGGCGTTAGAGTTGGGGTTAGGATTAGGGTTAGGGGTTAGGGTTAGTGTTAGGGTTAGGGTTAGTTTTAAGTTTGGGGTTAGTTTTAGTGTTAGGGTTAGGTCTAGGGCTATGGCTAGGTTTAGGGTTGGGTGATTTTTAGGGTTAGCGTTAGGTGTGGGGTAGGCTTGTGTTAGGGGCAGAGGTAGGGTTGTGCTAGGTTTAGGGTTAGGGGGTAGGTTTAGGGTTAGGGTTATAGTTATGTGAGGGTTAGGGTTAGGTTTAGGGTTATGGTTAGGGTTGGGGTTGGGTTACGTTCAGGGGTTAGGGTTAGGGTTAGCAGTTAGGGTTAGGGTTAGGGTTAAGGGTTAGGGGTTAGGTTTAGGGGTTAGGGTTTGGTTTAGGATTAAGGTTAGTGTTAGGGTTAGCTTTACTCCTAGGTTCAGGGGTTAGAAGAGGTTTAGGTTTAGGGTTGGGGTTAGGTTTTTTTTTGGGGTTAGGGGTTAGGTTTAGGGTTGGTTTAGGGTTAGGGTTGAGGGTTAGGGTTAGGGTTCATGTTTTAGGTTAGGGTTGGGGCTAGGGGTTGGTTTTAGGGCAAGGGCTAGTGCTAGGGATAGGGCTGCGGCTAGGTCTAAGGTTAGGGTTAGTGATTAGGGTTAGTGTTAGGTTTAGGTTTAGGGTTTAGGGTTAGTGTATGTTTAGGGGGTGCGGTTAGGGTTAGTGTTGAGGTTTTAGGTTTTAGGATTAAGTTTAGAGTTAGGGTTGGGGCTAGAGATAGGGTTGGGGCTAGGGTTAAGGTTAGGATTAGGGATTAGGGTTACAGGTAGGAGTAGGGGTAGGAGTAGGGGAAAGATGCATGGTTTGGGGTTAGGGTTAGGGGTTGGGGTTTGGGTTTGGGGTTTATGCTTGGGGTTATGGTTGGGGCTAGGGATAGGTTTGGGGCTATGGCTGGTGCTGGGGCTGGGGCTGGGGTTCGGGTGGGGTTAGCGTTAGGGTTAGGGTTAGGGATAGGGCAGGGTTAGCTTTATGGTTGGGGTTTAGAGTTAGTGTTTGGGGTTGGGGTTAGGTTTAAGGTTAGGGTTAGGATTACTCTTAGGGTTAGGAGTTAGGGGTTAGGGTTACAGTTACGGTTATGGTTAAGAGTACAGTTATGGTTAGGGTTAAGGGTTAGGGTTAGGGTGAGGAATAGAGTTTAGGGTTAGGGTTAGTGTTAGGGTTATGGTTTGGGTTGGGTTAGGTTTGGGGTTGTGTTTGGGGTTGGGGTTAAGTTTGGGGTTAGTGTTACTGTTAGGGTGAGGGTTAGAAGAGTTTAGGTTTGGGGTTACGTTTGGAATAAGGTTACGGTTAGGGATAGGGTTTAGAGTTAGGATTAGGGTTAGTGTTAGTATTGGTCATTACAGTTAGGTTTAGCATTAGGGTTAGGGTTGTGTTGCATTAGGGTTAGGATAAGTGTTTGGAGTTAGGAGCTGGGGTTAGGGTTTAAGGTTTAGGGTTATGGTTATGGTTGGGGTTAGGGGTTAGAGCTAGGGCTAGTGTTAGGACAAGGGCTAGAGCTAGGGCTGGGGGCTAAGGCTGGGGCTAAGGTTAGGGTTAGGGTTAGTGTTTGGGGTTAGGGTTATGGTTAGTGTTTAGGGTTGGGGTTAGGTTTACGTTTAGGATTTAGGGTTGGGGTTATGGTTGGGGTTAAGGTCAGCTTTAGTGTTGGGTTTTAGGGTTTAGGCTTAGGGTTAGGGTTAGTGTTAGGGTTAGGGTTAGAGATAGGTTTAGGGCTAGTGTTAGGTTTAATGTTAGGGGTTAGGGTTATGTGTAGAAGTAGGGGTAGAGGTAGGGGAAGGGGTATGGCTAGGGGTTAGGGTTAGGGTTAGGATTAGGTTTGGGTTGGGGTTAGGGCTGGGGATAGGGTTAGAGCTAGGGATAGTGCTAGGGCTAGGGTTAGGGTCAAGGTTAGGGTTAAGTTTAGGGTTATGGTTGGGGTTAGGGTTAGGACTTGTGGTTGGTGTGAGGGTTGCGGTTATGGTTGGATCAGGGTTATGTTTAGGGTTAGGGTGTAGAGTTTAGGGATAAGGTAAGTGCTAGGGTTAGGGTTTAGGGTTAGGGTTAGGTTTAGCTTTAGGATTTAGGGTTAGGTTAAGGTTAGGGTGATGGTTAGGGTTAGGGTAAGTGTTAGGGTTAGGATTTGGGGTTAGAGTTAGTATTAGGGGTTAGGGGTTGGGGTTAGGTAGGTTAGTGTTAGGTTTGGTGTTAGGGTTGAGGGTTAGTGTTAGGGATAAGGTTAGGGTTAGGGTTAGGGTATGTTTAGGGGTTAGGGTTGGGGTTGGGGTTAGGGTTAGGGTTAAAGGTTAGGGTGTACAGTTAGGGTTAGGGTTGGGGTTTGGGTTAGGGTTAGGGTTATGGCTAGCTATACTGTTAGGGTTAGGCTTAGAAAAAGTTTGGGTTTAGGGTTAGGGTTAGAATAGGGTTAGGGTTTAGGTTTGGGTTACTAGGGTTCACGGTTAGCGTTTGGGATTAGGATTAGGGTTATGTTGGGGTTAGGGTTAGGGTTAGGATAGGGTTATGGCTAAGGTTGGGGTTAGAGTTATGGATGGGTGAGGGTTAGGGGTTAGTATTGGAGTAAGGTTAGGGCTAGGGATAGGCTTAGGTCTAGGGTTAGGTTTGGGGTTTGGGGTTAGGGTTACGGTTAGGTATAGGGGAAGGGGTATGGCTTGGGGTTATGGTTACGGTTAAGGTTAGAGTTGGGATAAGGTTAGGTTTAGGGTATATGGTTTAGGGGTTAAGTTAGAGTTATGGTTAGTGTTATGGTTAGCTTTATTCTTAGGGTTAGGGTTAAAAAGTTTAAATTTAGGGTTATGTTTAGAATAGTGTTAAAGTTATGATTAAGGAAATAGGGTTAGGGTTGGCATTCATGATTTAGGGTTACAGGTTAGGTTTACATTTGGGGTTTGGGTTAGTACTAGGTTGGGGTTAGTGCTAGGGAATACGGTAAGTCAAGGGTTATGGTTGGGGCTAGGGATTATGGTTGCGGGGGTTAGGGGAAAGGGTATGGCTTAGGGTTAGGGGTTAGAGTTAGGGTTAGGGGTTGGGGTTGGGGTTAGTGTAAGGTTTGGGGTTAGGGTTAGTGTTACTCTTAGATTTAGGGTTAGAAGAGTTTTAGGGTTAGGGTTAGTGTTAGGGTTGGGGTTGGGGCTTAGGTTAGGGTTAGGGTGAGGGGTTAGGGTTAGGGTTAGGATGAGGGGTTAGGGTTAGGGTTGGGGTGAGGGTTAGGGTTGGGGTGAGGATTAGGGTTTGGTTTAGGGTTTGGGTTGGGGTTATGGTTAAGTTTAGGGTTGGGGGAGGGTTAGGGTTAGTGTTGGGGTTAGGGGTTAGGATTAGGTTGGGGTTATGGGCTAGGGTTAGGGTTGGGGTTGGGGTTTGGTTTAGGGTTGGGGTTGGGGCTAGTGTTGGGGTTAGCGTTACTCTTAAGATTAGGGTTAGAAGAGGTTGGGGTTGGGGTTAGGGTTAAAGTTAGGGGTTAGGGGTTTTAGTTAGGGTTAGGGTTGGGGTTGGGGTTAGGGGTTGGGGTTAAGGTTAGGGTTAGTGTTGGTGTTATGGTTTGGGGTTAGGGTTAGGGTTAGTGTTAGTCTTGGGGTTGGGGTTATGGTGAGGGTCAGGGGTCAGGGTCAGGGGTCAGAGTTGGGGTTTGGGGTTACGGTTAGCGTTAGGGTTAGCGTTAGTGTTCGGTTTAGCATTAGGGTTAGGGTTAGGGTTAGGTTTAGGGGTTAGGGGTTAGTGTCAGGTTTAGCGTTAGGGTTAGGGCTGGGGTGTGGGTTAGGGTTGTGTTCGGGGTTAGAGTTGGGATTGGGGTTGGTGTTAGGCTTAGGGTTGGGGTTGGGGTTAGGGTTGGGGTTGGGGGTTGGGATTAGGGTTAGGGTTGGTGTTGGGTTTAGGGTTAGGGTTAGGTTTAGGGGTTAGGGTTATGGTGTGGGGTTAGGGTTGGGGTTAGTTTTACTCTTGGGATTTGGGTTGGTGTTGGGGTTAAGGTTTAGGGTTAGGATTAGGTTTAGGGTTAGGTTTAAGGTTATGGTAGGGGCTAGGGCTAGTGTTAGGGTTAGAGTTAGGGTTGGGATAGGGTTAGGTGTAAGTGTAAGGATAGGGGTAAGGGTTAGGGTTACGGTTGGGGGTTAGGGTTAGTATTAGGTTGGGGGTAGTGGTAAGGGGATGGGTTGGGGTCAGGGTTAGGGTTGGTGCTATGGTTGGGTTAGGTTTTTGTTGGGGTTAGGGTTGGGGTTAGTGTTGGGGCTAGAGATAGGGTTAGGGCTGGGGCCATTGCTGGGTCCATGGCTGGGACTTGGACTAGGGTTGGGGTTAGGGTTAGAGTTTTGGGTTGGGGTATGGTTTAGTGTTATGGTTAGTGTTGGGGGTTAGGGTTAGGGTTAGGATAAGAGTTATCGGTTTGGGGTAAGGGTACGGGTAGGGGAATGTGTTGAGGTTAGTGTTAGGGTTGGGGTTTGGTTACAGTTAGGGTTAAAGTTAGGGTTGGGGTTAGGGATAGGGTTAGGGTTGGGGTTGGGGGTTGGGGTTAGGGTTAGGGTTAGGGATGGGGATGGGGTTAGGGTTAGGGCTGGGGTTGGGTTTGGGGTTAGGTTTGGTGTCAGGGTTGGGGTTAGGGTTGGTTTGGGGTTTGGTTTGGGGTTAGCTTTAGTGTTTACTTTTAGGGTTAGGGTTAGGGTTAGCGTTATGGCTTAGGGTTGGGTTTAGGGTTTATGGTTAGGTTCAGTGTTAGGGTTAGGGTTGAGGTTTGGTTTAGGGTTAGGATTAGGGTTAGGGTTTGGTTTGGGGTTAGGGTTAGTGTTAGGGTTAGCGTTACTCTTAGGTTTGGGGTTGGAAAATGTTTAGGGGTTGGGGTTGGGGTTAGGGGTTAGGGTTAAGGTGAGGGTTAGGTTTGGGGTTAGGGTTAGGGTTAGGTTTGGGGTTTGGTTTGGGGTTAGGGTTGAGGTTAGGTTTGGGGTAGGCGTTACACTTGGGTTTGGGGTTACAAGAAGTTTAGGGTTAGGGTTAGGGATAGGGCTTAGATTTGGGTTAGTGTTGGGATTAGGGTTGTGTTTAGCGTTTGGTTTATGGTTGGGTTTAGGGTTAGCGTTACTCTTGAGGCTTAGGGTAAGAAGAGGTTTGAGGCTTACGGTTGGGGTTAGGGGTTAGGTATAGTGTTAGGAATAGGGTTAAGGTTTAGCGTTAGGGTTAGGTTTAGGGCTAAGGTTGGGGTTGGGGTTGGGTTGAGGTTGAGGTTAGGCTTGGGACTGGGATTGGGGATAGGGTTGGGATTGTGGTTGGGTTTGGGGTTGGGTTTGGGGTTAGGGGTGAGGGCTGGGGTTAGGGTTAGGGTTAGGATTGGGGTTGAAGTTAGCGTTGGGGTTGGGGTTAGGGTTAGTGTTGGGTTACAGTTAGGGTTAGGGTTCGTGTTCGGGTTAGTTTAGGGTTAGGGTTCGGGTTAGGGTTAGGGTTCGGGTTCGGGTTCGGGTTCGGGTTAGGGTTCGGGTTCGGGTTCAGGTTAGGTTAGGGTTAGGGTTCGGGTTAGGGTTAGGGTTCGGGTTCGGGTTAGGGTTAGGTTTCGGGTTCGGGTTCAGGTTAGGGTTAGGGTTGGGTTAGGGGTTAGGGTTAGGGTTAGGGTTTAGGGTTAGGGTTAGGGTTAGGTTTGGGGTTAGGGTTAGGGTTTGGGTTTAGGGTTAGGGTTAGGTTTAGGGTTAGGTGTTAGGGTTAATGTTAGGATTAGGGTTAGGGTTTAGGGTTAGGGTTAGTTTAGGTGTTATCATTAGGGTTAGGGTTAGGGTTAAGGTTGGGGTTGGGGTTAGTGTTGAGATTGAGGTTAGTGTTGGGACTTGGGTTGGGGTTTGGGTTGGGATTGTGGTTGGGTTTAGGGTTGGGGTTGGGGTTAGGGTAAGGGTTGGGGTAAGGGTTAGGTTTAGGGTTAGGATTGGGGTTGAAATTAGCCTTGGGGTTGGGGTTAGAGTTAGTGTTGGGTTACAGTTAGGGTTAGGGTTGGTGTTAGGGTTAGTTTAGCATTAGTGTTAAGTTTATGGTTCGGGGTAGGGATAGGTTTAGGACTAGGGCTGAGTGCTAGCGCTAGGGATTGGCCTGGGGTTGGGGTTAGGGGTTAGGGTTAGGTTTAGGGTTAGTGTTTCGTGTTATGTTTAGGGTTAGAGTTAAGTGTAGGGATAGGGTGAGGGGTTAGGGGTTGGGTTTAGGGTTAGGGATAGTGTTAAGGTTAAGGTTAGGGTTAGGGATGAGGGTAAGGGTTAGGGGTTAGATTTTGGGGTTAGGGTTAGGGAAAGAGTTTAGGTTTTGGATATGTGTTGGGGTTATAGTTAGGGGTTAGGGGTTAGAGTTAGGCCTGGGGCTGGGGTTAGGGTTATGGTAGGGTTCGGGTAGGGTTTGTGTTGGGGTTAGGTATGGGGTTAAGGTTAGCATTACTATTAGGTTTATTGTTAGGTTTAGGGTTAGTTTTGGGGTATAGGGTTAGGGGTTGGGGTTGGGGTTGGGGTTGGGGTTGGGGTAGGGGTTGGGGCTAGGGTTGGGGATAGGTTTGGGTTTGGGGTTGGGGTTAGCGTTACTCTTTGGTTTAGGGTTAAGAGATTTGGTGTTGGGGTTAGGGGTTGGGGTTAGGGTTTGGTTTAGGTTTAAGGTTAGGGGTAGGGTAAGGGTAAGTGTTACTCTTGGGTTTGGGGTTAGGGTTAGGGTTGGGGTTAGGGTTAGAGTTGGGGGTTGGGGTTAGGGGTTAGGGTTAGGGTTAGTGTTTGGTTTAGAGTTAGGGTTAGGGTTAGCGTTACTCTTGGGTTTAGGGTTAGAAGAGGTTTAGGGTTCAGGTTAGGGTTTAGGGATAGTGTTTGGGTTAGGGGTGTTGGTTAGGGATAGTGTTAGGCTTAGTTTTAGGGTTTGGTTTAGGGTTAGGTTTGGGGTTAGGTTTAGGGTTTGGTTTAGGGTTAGGGTTAGGGTTAGGGTGACGGGTGGGTTAGGGGTTGGGTTAGGGTTAGGGTTAGGGTTAGGGGTTAGGGGTTAGGGGTTAGGGTTAGGCTTAGGGTTGGGGTTAGGGGTTAGGGTTAGTTTGGGGTTTGGTTTGGGGTTAGGGTTAGGGTTAGGTTTAGGGTTTGGTTTAGGGTTAGGGTTAGGGTTAGGGTTACAGGTGGGTTAGGGTTAGGGTTAGGGTTAGGGGTTAGTGGTTGGGTGTTAGGGTTAGGGTTAGGGTTAGGGGTTAGGGGTTAGGGTTATGGTTGGGGTTAGGGGTTAGGGGTTAGGGGTCAGGGTTAGGGTTAGCGTTAGGGTTAGGGGTTAGGGTTAGGGTTAGGGTTTGGGGTTAGTGTTAGGGTTAGGGTTTAGGGTTAGGGTTAAGTTTAGGGTTAGGGGTTAGGGTTAGGGTTAGGGTTAGGGTTAGTGTTAGGGTTAGCGTTAGGGTTAGGGTTAGGGTTAGGGTTAGGGTTCAGGTTCGGGTTAGGGTGCAGGTTAGGGTTGTTTAGGGTTAGTGTTAGGCTTAGGGTTGGGGTTCGGGTTCGCGTTAGGTTTCAGGTTGGGGTTAGTTTCGGGTTCGGGTTCGGGTTAGGGTTAGGGTTAGTGTTTGGGGTGGGTTAGGGTTAGGGTTAGGGTTAGGGTTCGGGTTAGGGTTAGGGTTAGGGGTTCGGGTTCGAGTTAGGGTTAATTTAGGGTTAGTGTTAGGGTTAGGGTTAGGCTTAGGGTTCGGGTTAGCATTAGGTTTTGGGTTGGGGTTAGATTTCGGGTTCGGGTTTGGGTTAGGGTTAGGGTTAGGGTGACTGTTTGGGGTGGGTTAGGGTTAGGGTTAGGGTTAGTGGGTGGGTTAGGGTTGGGGTTGGGGTTAGGGTTAGGCTTAGGGGTTAGGGTTGGGGTTAGGGTTAGGGGTTAGCATTAGGGTTAGTGTTGGCGTTAGGCTTAGGGGTTAGGGTTTAGGTTTAGGGGTTAGGGGTTAGGGTGAGGGTTAGTGTTAGGTTTTAGGGTTGGGGGTTAGGCTTAGTGTTAGGATTAGGGTTATGTGTTATTGTTAGGGTTAGTGTTAGGGATTATCTTTAGAGTTACGGTTAGGGGTTGGGGTTATGGTTAGGTTTAGGATTAGGGTTAGGTTTAGGGTTAGGGGTGGGTTATGGTTAGGGGTTGGGGTTAGGGGTCGGTTCAGGTTAGGTTAGGGTTAGGGTTAGGGTTAGGGGTTATTGATAGGGTTATTATTGGGGTTAGGTGTTAGGGTTAGGGTTAGGGTTGGGGTTAGGGTTAGGGTTGGGGGTGGTTTAGGGTTACGGGTGGGTTAGGGTTAGGGTTGGGGTTAGAATTGGTGTTGGGGGTTAGGGTTAATTTCAGGGTTAGTGTTAGGGTTAGGGGTTAGGGTCAGATTTGGGTTTAGGGTTAGGGTTGGGTTTAGGGTTAGTGTTAGGGTTAGGGTTAGGGTTAGGTTTATGGTTAGGAGTTAGTGTTAGTGTTAGGATTAGGGTTAGAGGTTAGGACTAGGGTTTTGTGAGGGTTATCATTAGGGTTAGGATTAGCGTTAAGGTTGGGGTTGAGGTTAGGGTTGAGGTTGAGGTTAGTGTTGGGACTTGGGTTGTGGTTAGGGTTGGGATTGTTGTTGGGTTTAGGGTTGGGGTTGGGGTGAGGGTTAGTGTTGGGGTTGGGGTTAGGGTTAGTGTTGGGGTTAGGGTTAGGTTTAGGGGTTAGGATTGGGGTTGAAATTAGCCTTAGGGTTGGGGGTTAGAGTTAGTGTTGGGTTACAGTTAGGGTTAGGGTTGGTGTTAGGGTTTGTTTAGCGTTAGTGTTAAGTTTATGGTTCGGGCTAGGGATAGGTTTAGGACTAGGGCTAGTGCTAGCGCTAGGGATTGGGCTAGAGTTGGGGCTGGGTTTAGGGTTAGTGTTTAGTGTTATGTTTGGGGTTAGAGTTAAGTGTAGGGATAGGGTGAGTTGTTAGGGTTAGGGTTAGGGTCAGGGATAGTGTTAGAGTTATGGTTAGGGTTAGGCATGAGGGTTATGGTTGGGGTTCGGTTTTGGGGTTAGTGTTAGGGAAATAGTTTGAGGCTTAGGATATGTGTTAGGGTTATAGTTAGGGTTAGGGGTTAGATTTAGGCCTAGGGCTGGGCTTAGGGTTAGGGTAGGGATAGGGTAGGGTTGGTGTTGAGTTTGGGTGTGGGATTAAGTTTAGCATTACTATTAGCTTTCTTGTTAGGTTTAGGGGTTGGGTTTGGGGTTTGGGGTTGGGGTTAAGGTTAGGGGTTAGGATTAGGGTTAGGGTTAGGGTTGGGGTAGGGGTTAGGGTTAGGGGTTGGGGATAGGTTTAGGGGTTAGGGTTAGAGTTAGCGTTACTCTTGGGTTTGGGGTTAGAAGAGATTTGGGGTTGGGGTTGGGGGTTAGGGTGGGGTTGGGGTTTGGTTTAGGGTTAGGTTGGGATTAGAGTAAGTGTTACTCTTGGGTTTAGGGTTAGTGTTAGGGTTGGGGTTAGGGTTGGGGGTTGGTGTTAGGGGTTAGGGTTAGTGTTGGGGTTTGGTTTAGGGGTTAGGGTTGGGATTAGGGTTAGCGTTACTCTTAGGTTTAGGGCTAGAAGAGTTTTGGGGTTCGGGTTAGGGTTAGCGGTGTTGGTTAGGGATAGTGTTGGGGGTTAGTTTTAGAGTCAGGTTTAGGGTTAGGGTTAGGGTTAGTTTTGGGGTTTGGTATAAGGATAGGGTTAGGGGTTAGGTTTAGGGGTTAGCATTACTCTTGGGTTTAGGGTTACAAGAGGTTTGGGGTTAGGGTTAGTGATAGGGCTTAGAGTTGGGGTTAGTGTTGGGGTTAGACTTATGTTTGGGGGTTTGGTTTAGGGTTGGGGTTGGGGTTAGGTTTAGGGTTAGCGTTAATCTTGGGTTTAGGGTAAGAAGAGGTTTAGGGTTAGGGTTGGGGGTTAGGGTTAGTGTTAGGGTTAGGCTTGGGGTTGGGGTTTGGTTTAGGGTTAGGGTTAGTGTTAGGGTTAGCGTTACTGTTGGGTTTAGAGTTAGAAAAGGTTTGGGGTTAGGGTTGGGGTTGGGGGGTAAGGTTAAGGTAAGGGTTAGGTTTGGGTTAGGGGTTTGGTTTAGAGTTGGGGTTAGTGTTACTGTTTGGGGTTAGCGTTAGGGTTGGGGTTACTGTTGGGGTTGGGTTTGGGTTTGGGGTCAGGGTCTGGGTCAGGGTCAGGGCAATTGTTAGGGTTAGAGTTAGGGTTACCATTAGCATTAGGGTTAGCGTTAGATTTAGGGTTATGGGTTAGTGTTAGTGTTAGGAATAGTTTTAGGGTTTATTGTTAGGGTTAGGGTTAGGGCTAAGGTTGGGGTTGGGGTTGGGTTGAGGTTGAGGTTAGGGTTAGGGTTAGGGTTAGGGTTAGTGTTTGGTTTAGGTTTGGGGTTAGGGGTTAAGGTTACGGTTTGGTTTAGGGTTAGGGTTAGGGTTAGGGTTTTCGTTACTCTTAGGTTTGGGGTTAGAAGAGGTTTAGGCTTCGGATTAGGGTTAGGGATAGGGTTAGGGTTAGAGGTGTTGGTTAGGGATAGTGTTAGGGTTAGTTTTAGGGTTTGGTTTAGGATTAGGGTTAGGGTTAGGTTTAGGTTTAGCGTTACTCTTGGGTTTAGGGTTACAAGAGGTTTAGTTATAGGGTTAGGGATAGGGCTTAGACTTAGGGTTAGTGTTGGGGTTAGGGTTATGTTTAGGGTTTGGTTTAGGGTTAGGGTTAGGTTTAGATTTGGGTTAGCGTTACTCTTGGGTTTAGGGTAAGAAGAGGTTTGGGGTTACGGTGGGGTTAGGGGTTAGGGTTAGTGTTGGGGTTAGGCTTAGGTTTAGGGTTTGGTTTAGGGTTAGGATTAGGGTTAGGGTTTGGTTTAAAGTTAGGGTTAGTGTTAGGGTTAGCGTTACACTTAGGTTTAGGGTTAGGCAAGGTTTGGGGTTAGGGTTGGGGTTAGGGGTTAGGGTTAGGTAAGGGTTAGGTTTGGGGTTAGGTTTTCTTTTAGGGTTAGGGTTAGTGTTAGTGTTTAGGGTTAGCATTAGGGTTAGGGTTACTGTTAGGGTTAGGTTTAGGTTTGGGGTCAGGGTCAGGGTGAGAATCAGGGTAATTGTTAGGGTTAGCGTTAGGGTTACCATTAGCGTTAGGGTTAGCGTTAGGTTTTGGTTTAGGGGTTAGGTTTAGTGTTAGGAATAGGGTTAGGGTTTAGCGCTAAGGTTAGGTTAAGGGCTACGGTTGGGGTTGGGGTTGGGTTGAGTTTGAGGTTAGAGTTGGGACTGGGGTTGGGGTTAGGGTTGGGATTGTGGTTGTGTTTAGGGTTGGGTTTGGGGTTAGGGTGAGGTTGGGATTACAGTTAGGGTTAGGGTTAGGGGTTAGGGTTAGGGTTAGGGTTAGCATTAGGTTTAGGGTTATGGGTTAGTGTTAGTGTTAGGAATAGTTTTAGGGTTTAGTGTTAGGGTTAGGGTTAGGGCTAAGGTTGGGGTTTGGGTTGGGTTGAGGTTGAGGTTAGGGGTTAGGGTTAGGGTTTGGCTTAGGGTTAGGGTTAAGGTTAGTGTTTGGTTTAGGGTTAGGGTTAGGGTTAGGGTTTGCGTTACTCTTAGGTTTAGGGTTAGAAGAGGTTTAGGGTTTGGATTAGGGTTAGGGATAGGGTTAGGGTTAGGGATGTTGGTTAGGGATAGTCTTAGGGTTAGTTTTGGGGTTTGGTTTAGGGTTAGGGTTAGGGTTAGGTTTAGGTTTAGGGTCAGGTTCAGGGTCAGGGTCAGGGTAATTGTTAGGGTTAGCGTTAGGGTTACCATTAGCGTTAGGGTTAGCATTTGGTTTTGGGTTACGGGTTAGGGTTAGTATTAGGAATAGGGTTAGGGTTTAGCACTAGGTTAGGTTAAGGGCTACGGTTGGGGTTGGGGTTGGGTTGAGTTTGAGGTTAGGGGTTGGGACTGGGGTTGGGTTTAGGGTTGGGATTGTGGTTGTGTTTAGGGTTGGGTTTGGGGTTAGGGTGAGGGTTGGGGTTAGAGTTAGGGTTAGGATGGGGTTGAAGTTAGTGTTGGGGTTGGGGTTAGGGTTAGTGTTCGGTTACAGTTAGGGTTAGTGTTAGGGTTAGGGTTAGGGTTCGTGTTAGGATTAGTTTAGGGTTAGTGTTAGGGTTAGGTTTAGGGTTAGGGTTCGGGTTAGGGTTAGGGTTAGGGTTCGGGTTAGGGTTAGGGTTCGGGTTAGTGTTAGTTTAGGGTTAGTGTTAGGGTTAGTGTTAGGGGGTAGGGTTAGGGTTTGGGGTTAGGGTTAGGGTTTAGGGTTATGGTTAGGGTTAGGTTTAGAGTTAGGTGTTAGTG
>CAKJTW010000198.1:0-325000 GCA_917880005.1 Nanger dama | reverse complement strand
TAGCGTTAGGTTTAGGGTTAGGGGTTAGGGTTGAGTGTTAGGAATAGGGTTAGGGTTTAGCGTTAGGGTTAGGGTTAGGGATAAGGTTGGGGTTGGGGTTGGGGTTGGGTTGAGGTTGAGGTTAGGGTTGGGACTGGGGTTGGGGTTAGGGGTTGGGATTGTGTTTGTGTGTAGGTTTGGGTTTAGGGCTAGGGTGAGGGCTGGGGTTAGGAGTTAGTGTTAGGATTGGGGTTGAAGTTAGCGTTGGAGTTGGGGTTAGGGTTAGTGTTGGATTAGAGTTAGTGTTAGGGTTCGTGTTAGGGTTAATTTAAGGTTATTGTTAGGGTTAGGGTTGGGGGTTCGTGTTAGGGTTAGTTTTGGGTTAGTGTTAGGTTTGGGGTTCGTGTTAGGGTTAGAGGATTAGGTTTAGTGTTCGGGTTAGGGTTAGGGGTTCGGGTTAGGGTTGGGGTTCGTGTTGGGGTTAGTTTAGAGTTAGTGTTAGGGTTAGGGTTTGGGGTTCGTGTTAGTGTTAGGGGTTAGGGTTAGGGGTTAGGGTTCAGGTTAGGGTTAGGGTTTGGGTTCAGGTTAGGGGTTAGGCTTGGGGTTAGGGGTTAGGGTTAGGGGTGGGTTAGGGTTAGGGTTAGGATTAGGGTTAGGTTTAGGTTTTAGTGTTAGGGTTAGGGTTAGGGTTTAGGGATTAGGGGTTGGTTTAGGGTTGGGTTTAGAGTTAGGGGTTAGGGTAAGTGTTAGGATTAGTGTTAGGGTTAGGGGTTAGTGTTAGGGGTTATCGTTAGGGTTAGGGTTAGGGTTAATGTTGGGGTTGGGGTTAGGGTTGAGGTTGAGGTTAGTGTTGGGAGTTGGGTTGGGATTAGGGTTGGGATTGTGGTTGGGTTTAGGGTCGGGATTGGGGTTAGGATTAGGGTTGGGGTTAGGGGTTAGGTTTAGGGTTAGGATTGGGGGTTTGAAATTAGCCTTGGGGTTAGGGTTAGGGTTAGGGTTAGGGTTAAGTGTTGTGGTTAGTGTCAGGTTGGGTTAGGGTTAGGGGTTGTGTTACACTTAGGGTTAGGGTTGGTGTTAGGGTTAGTTTAGCGTTAGTGTTAAGTTTATGGTTCGGCTAGGGATAGGTTTAGGACTAGGGCTAGTGCTAGCGCTTAGGGATTGCGCTAGGGGTTGGGAGCTAGTGTTAGGGTTATTGTTTAGTGTTATGTTTAGGGTTAGAGGTAAGTGTAGGGATAGGGTGAGTGTTTAGGGTTAGGGTAAGGGTTACGGATAGGGTTAAGGTTAAGGTTAGGTTTAGGGCTGTGTTAGGTTTGGGGTTACGGGTGCGGTGAGGGGTAAGGGTACATTTGTGTGTAGGGTTAGTGTTAGGGTTAGGGATAGAGTTGGGTTAGGGTTAAGGTTAGGGTATAGGGTTTAGGTTTTGGGTTGGGGTTTGGGTTTACGGTTTAGGGTTAGAGTTAGGGTGAGGTTAGGGTTTATGGTTTAGGGATAGGATGAGTGATAGAGTTAAGGTTAGGGTTATGGTTGGGTTAGGGTTAGGTTTGGGGCTAGGGCTAGGGAAATGGTTAGGTTTAGGCTTAGGGGTAGGAGAAGGGTTGAGGTTGTGGTTAATGTTACTGTTAAGTTTAGGGTAGAAGAGGTTTAAGTTTAGGGTTGCGGTTAGAATAGGGTTAGAGTTAGGGTTTTCAATTTAGGGTTAAGGTTAGTTTAGGGGTAGAGTTGGGGTTTAGGATTAGGGTTAGGTTCATTGTTTAAGGTTAAGGTTATGGTTGAGGAAGGGGTATGTTAGGGTTGTGGTTAGGGTTAGGGTTAGGGTTCAGTGTTTAGGGTTACGGTTAGGGATAGAGGTAGGGTTATGGTTAGGGTTGGGTTAGGGTTGGGTTTAGGGTTAGAGCTAGGGTTGGGGTTAGGGTTAGGGTTAGTGCTAGGTTTAGGGCTAGCGCTATGGATAGGGTTAGGGTTACGGCTGGGGTAGGGGTAGGGTTGGGGCTTGAGGTTAGTGTTAGGGCTAGAGTTAGGGTTGGGTTAGGGTTATTGTTGGTGTTAAGGGGGTAGGGGTAGGGGTAGGGATAGAATTAGTGTTTTGTGGGTTAGAGTTAGGGATAGGGTTGGGTTAGGGTTAGGGTTGGTTTAGGGTTAGGGGTAGGATTAGGGTTAGGGATAGGTTTAGGGCAAAGGCTAGTACTAAGGCTAGGGCTACAGCTAGGGCAAAGGTTAGGGTTAGGGTTAGTGTTTAGTGTTGGGGTTAGGTTTATGCTTTAGGGTTAGGGTTAGCTTTATTGGTTGGGGTTAGGTTTAAGGTTAGTTTAGATTTATGGTTAGGGTTAGTGTTAGTGTTAGTTTTAGGATTAGGGATTAGGGATAGGGTTAGGGGTATGGGTTGGGGTTGGGTTTAGGGTTAGCGTTGTGTTGGGGTTAGAGCTAGGGTTACGATTAGGTTCAGAAATAGTGCTAGAGCTAGGGTTACAGCTAGGTGTAAGGTTGGGGTTTAGGGTTAGTGTTAGGTTTAGGGTTTAATGTTGGGGTTAGGGTTAGGGAGAGTGTTAGGTTTGGGTTAGGCTTAGGGGTTAGGGTTAGTGTTAGGGTTAGGATTAGGGTTTAGGGTTAGGGTCAGGGTTAGGTTTAGTGGTTAGTGTTAGGGTTAGTGTTAGGATTAGGGGTTAGGGTTAAGGTTAGGGGGTAGGTTTAGGGGTTGTGGTTGGGGTTAGGGGTTAGTGTTGGTGTTGTTTTAGGGGTTGGGTTTAATGTTTAGGGATAGGGTTAGGGTTAGGGTTAGGGTTAGAGTTATAGCTTACGTTTAGGGTTAGTGTTAGAGTTCAGGGTTTAGGTTTAGGATTAGGGTTAGGTTTAGGGTTGGGTTAGCGTTATGTTTAGGGTTAGGGCTAGGGCTAGGTATATGGCTAGGGCTGGGGCTAGGGATTGGGCTAGAGCTAGGGTTACGGTTAGGGTTAGGGATAGAGTTAGGGTAAGTGTTAGGGTTGGATTAGGTTTAGGGTTAGTGTTTAGATTTAGGGTTAGGGGTTAGTGTTACGATTTATGTTTAGGTTTAGGGTTAGGGATAGAGGTAAGGTTAGTGATTGTGGTTAGTGTTAGGTTTAGGGATAGGGTTAGGTTTGGGTTAGTGTTAGGGTTAGGGTTAGTGTTTAGTGTTAGGGTTTGGGCTAGGGCTAGGGTTTGGGGTTTAGGGATAGGGTTAGGTTTAATGTTAGGGTTAGTGTTAGGAGTAGGGGTAGGGATAGGGGTGGTGGTAACAGTTAGGTTTAGTGTTAAGGTTAGGGTTGTGTTAGGGATGGGGAGACGGTAGGTAGATGGTTAGTAGTAGGTTTAGGGTTAGGGTTAGAAGAGTTAGGGTTAAGATTAGGGTTAGGGTTACGGTTAGGGTTACGGTTAGGGTTATGGGTAAGGTTTCGGGTTAGGGTTAGGGTTAGGGGGTTTAAGTTTAGGGTTAGCATTTGAGTTAGGGTTAGGTGTTAGGTTTATGGTTAGGTGTTAGGGTTAGGGATGGGGTAGAGGTAGAGGTAGGGGCTTTGGTTGGGTTAGGGATAGGGTTATGGTCGTGTTAGGGTTAGGGTTTGGGGTTTGGGGTTAGGGTTAATGTTTGGGTTAGTGTTAGGGCTAGGGATAGGGTTAGGGCTAGGTTTTAGGGCTGGGGTTAGGGTTAGGGTTTAGGGTTTAGGGTTAAGGTTAGGGTTAGGATTAGGGTGAGGTTTAGGGTTAGTGTTAGGGGTTGGGATGAGGGTTAGGATCAGGGGTTGGGATAAGGTTCGGGTTAGGGTTAGGATTTAGAGTTTAGGGGGTAGGGTTATGGTTAGGGTTAGTGCTAGGGGTTAGGTCTGGGGCTGGGGCTAGGGTTAGAGCTGGACTAGGGCTAGAGTTAGGGTTAGGGGTTGGGTGAGTTTAATGGTTAGCATTATGGATAGGGGTAGGGTTGGGTTAGGCTTAGGGTTAGGGGTAGGGGTAGTGGTATGTGTAGGGTTAAAGGTATGTGTGGGTGAGGGTTAGGGTTAGGTTTAGGGTTGAGTTAGGGTTAGGGTTAGGGTTTGGTTTAGGGTTAGGGTTAGGGTGGGGTTAGGGTTAGTGTTACTATTAGGTTTAGGGTTAGAAGAGGTTTAGGATTACGGTTAGGGTTAGGGTAAGGGTTAGGGGTTTGGTTAGGGGTGAGGGTTAGGGTTAGGGGTTAGGGGTTAAGGTTAGGGTTAGGGTTTAAGGTCAGGGTTAGGGTTAGGGGATAGGGTTACGGTTAGGGTTAGGGGTTTGGGTTAGGGTTTGGGTTAAGGTTAGGTTAAGGGTTAGGGTTTGGTTTAGGGTTAGGGTTAGGGTTAGGGATAGGGTTAGTATTAGAGATTTTGGTTAGGGTTAGGGGATAGGGTTAGGGTTAGGGGTTAGGGTTAGGGGGTTTGGTTTAGAGTTAGGTTTAGGGTTAGGGTTAGGGTTAGGGTTCGGTTTAGGGTCCGGGTTAGGGTTAGGGTTAGGGTTAGGGATTTTGGTTAGGGTTGGGGTTGGGGTTAGGATTAGTGTTAGGTGTTAGGGATAGGATTAGGGTTAGGTTTAGGGTTTAAAGTTAGGGTTAGGGTTAGGGTTAGGGTTTAGGGTTAGCAATAGTGTTAGGGTTAGTGTTAGGATTAGGGTTAGGGGTTAGGGTCAGGGTCAGGGTCAGGGTTTAGGATTAGGGTTAGCGTTAGTGTTAGCGTTAGCTTTAGGTTTAGCTGGTTAGGTTTAGGGTTAGGGTTAGGGTTAGGGTTAGGTTTAGGGGTTAGGCTAAGGGTTAGGGTCAGGGGGTAGGGGTTAGGGATTGGGTTGGGGTTGGGGTGGGGTTAGGGTTTGGGTTGGGATTAGGGTTAGGTTAGGGTTAGGTTTAGCTTTAGGGTTAGCGTTAGCTTTAGGGTTAGCGTTAGGTTTAGGTTTAGGGTTAGGTTTAGGGGTTGGGGTTAGGATTAAGTTTAGGGGTTAGGGGTTAGGGTTATGGTTAGGTTTAGGGTTAGGGGTTAGGGTTAGGGTTAGGTTTGGGTAGGGGTTCGGGTTGGGATTGAGCTTGTGGTTAGGGTTGGGGTTGGGGTTAGTGTTAGGGATGGGGTTTCGGTTAGGGTTAGGGTTAGGGTTGGGTTTAGTGTTAGGGTTTGGGTTGGATTAGCGTTAGGGTTGGGGATAGGGTTAGGGTTAGGTCTAGTCCTAGGGCTAGGGTTATGGCTGGGCTAGGGCTAGGGTTAGGGTTAGGTTTGAGTGATTTTAGGGTTAGCGTTAGGGGTAGGGCTAGTGTTGGTTTAGGGTTAACGTTAGGGTTAGGGGTATGGGTAGGGTTGGGTTAGGTTTACGGTTAGGGGTGGGGGTAGCGGTAGGGTTAAAGGTATGTGTGGATTAGCGTTAGGGTTAGGGTTAGGGTTGGTTTAGGGTTAGCGTTACTCTTAGGTTTGGGGTTAGAAGAGGTTTAGAGTTAGGGTTAAAGTTAGGGTTGGGGTTAGGGGTTTTGGTTGGGGTTAGGTGTTAGGGTTAGGGTTAGGGTTAGGGTTAGGGTTTAGGCTTAGGGGTTAGGCTTAGGGTTAGGGGTTAGGTTTAGGGTTTGGGTTAGGGTTGGGTTTGGGGTAAGGGTTGGGATTGGGGTTGGGGTTAGGGTTAGGTATGGGGTTAGGGTTACGGTTAGGGTTAGAGTTGGGGTTAGGGTTAGAGTTGGGGTTGGATTTAGGATTAGGGTTGGGGTTACGGTTAGTGTTAGGGTTGGTGTTAGGGTTAGTGTTAGGGTTAGGTTTAGGGGTTAGGAATTAGGGTTAAGGTTTAGGTTTGGGGTTAGGGTTAGGGTTAGGGTTAGAGTTAGTGATAGGGTTAGGGTTAGGGGTTAGGGATAGGGTTAGGGGTTTTTCTTGGGGTTAGGGTTAGGGTTAGGTTTAGGGTTTGATTTAGGGTTGGGTTTAGGTTTAGTGTTAGGGTTATGGTTATGGATAGGGTTGGGGTTAGGGTTTAGGCTTTAGGGATAGGATTACGGTTAGGGGTAGGTGTAGTGGTGCAGGTAGGTTTAGGGGCTGTGGTTCGGGTTAGCGATAAGGTTATGATTGGGTAAGGGGTAGGAGTAGAGGTAGGGTTAGGGTTAGGTTTAGATGAGTTAGGGTTAGGGTTAGGGTTAGCGGTTAGGTTTAGAAGTTAGGGTTAGAGTTAGGGTTTGGTGTTAGGGTTAGGTTTAGGGTTTACTGTCAGGACTAGGATTTGAGTTAGGTTTAGGGGTTAGGGTTAGGTGTAGTTTTAGGAGTTAGGGTTAGGATTAGGAATAGGGGTAGGGGTAGGGTTAAAGGTATGTGTGGGTTAGGTTTAGGGTTAGGGTTAGGGTTGGGTTAGGGGTTAGGGGTTAGGGTTAGGGGTTTGGGTGAGGGTTAGGGTTAGGGTCAGGGGTTACGGTTTGGGGTTAGGGTTAGGATTAGGGTTATGGTTAGGGTTGGGGTAGGGGTTAGGGTTAGGTTTGTGAATAGTGTCAGGTTTAGGGTTAGGTTTGGTGTTATGGTGAGGGTGGGGTTGGGGTTAGGGTTTGGGTTGGGGGTTAGGGTTAGGGTTGGTGTTAGGTTTAGGGGTTAGGTTAGGGTTAGGGTTAGGGTTAGGTTTAGCGTTAGGGTTAGCATTAGGTTTAGGTTTAGGGTTAGGGTTAGGGTTAGGTTTGGGGTAGGGGTTAGGGTTGGGATTGGGCTTGTGGTTAGGTTTGGTGTTGGGGTTAGGGTTAGGGTTGGGGTTGCGATTAGGGTTAGGTTTAGGGTTGGGTTTAGTGTTAGGGTTTGGATTGGGATTAGTGTTAGGGTTGGGGATAGGGTTAGGTTTGGGGTTGGGTCTAGGCCTAGGGGCTGGGTTTAGGGCTGGGCTAGGGCTAGGGTTAGGGTTAGGGTTGGGTGATTTTAGGATTAGCGTTAGGGGTAGGGGTAGTGTTGGGTTAAGGTTAACGTTAGGGTTAGGGGTATGGGTATGGTTGGGTTAGGTTTACGGTTAGGGGTAGGAGTAGGGTTAGGGTTAAAGGTTAGGGTTAGGGTTAGGGATAGTGTTAGGGTTAGGGTTAGGGTTTGTTTAGGGTTAGCGTTACTCTTAGGTTTAGGGTTAGAAGATGTTTAGGGTTAGGGTTAAAGTTAGGGTTAGGGTTAGGGGTTTTGGTTAGGTTAGGGTTAGGGTTAGGGTTAGGTTTGGGGTTGGGTTTAGGGGTTGTGGTTGGGGTAAGGGTTGGGATTGGGGTTGGGATTAGGGTTGGGATTGTGCTTCGGGTTGGGTTGGGTTTCGGTTTAGGGATAGGGTTGGGATTAGGGTTATGGTTAGTGTTGGAGTTGGGGTTAGGAATTCGGGTTAGGGTTAGGGTTAGGGTTGGTGTTACAGATTGGGTTGGGGTTATGGTTAGTGTTAGGGTTGTTGTTATGGTTAGGGGTTAGGGTTAGGTTTAGGGGTTAGGGTTAGGGTTAGTGTTAGGGTTAGGGTTAGGGTTAGGTGTTAGGGTTAGGGTTAGGGTTAGGGGTTTTGGTTAGGGTTAGGATTATGGTTAGGGTTAGTGTTAGGGTTAGAGTTAGGTGTTAGGGTTAGGGTTAGGTGTTAGGGTTAGGGTTAGGGTTAGAGGTTTTGGTTAGGGTTAGAGTTAGGGTTAGGGTTTGATTTAGTGTTAGGGTTAGGGTTAGTGTTAGGGTTATGGTTCGTGCTAGGGATAGGTTTAGGACTAGGGGCTAGTGCTAGGGCTGGGAGCTAGGGCTGGGGCTCGGGTTAGGGTTAGTGTTAGTGTTATGGTTAGGGTTAGAGTTAGGGGTAGAGTGAGGTTTAGGGGTTAGGGTTAGGGTTAGCGATAGTGTTCAGGTTAAGATTAGGGTTAGGGTTAGGATTAGGGTTAGGGTTAGGGTTAGGATTAGGGTTATGGTTAGGGTTGCGGTAGGGGTTAGGGTTAGGTTTGTGATTAGTGTTTGGTTTAAGGTTAGGTTTGGGGTTATGGTGAGGTTGGGGTTGGGATAGGGTTAGGGTTGGGGTTAGGGTTAGGGTTGGTGTTAGAGTTAGGGTTAGGTTAAGGTTAGGGTTAGGTTTAGGTTTAGGGTTAGCGTTAGATTTAGGGTTAGGATTAGGGTTATGGGTTGGGGTTAGGATTAAGGTTAAGGTTAGGGGTTAGGTTTAGGGTTGCATGTTAGGGTTAGGGTTAGGTTTAGGGTTAGGGGTTAGGGTTAGGGTTAGGTTTGTGGTAGGGGTTAGTGTTGTGAATGGGGTTGGGATTAGGGTTGGTATTGGGCTTGTGGTTAGGGTTGGGGTTGGGATTAGGGTTAGGGTTGGGGTTGCGGTTAGGGTTAGTGTTAGGGTTGGGTTTAGTGTTAGGGTTTGGGTTGGGATTAGCGTTAGGGTTGGGGATAGGGTTAGGGTTAGCATTTGGGTAGGTCTAAGCCTAGGGCTAGGGTTAGGGCTGGGCTAGGGCTAGGGTTAGGGTTAGGGTTGGGTGATTTTAGGGTTAGCATTAGGGGTAGGGGTAGTGTTGGGTTAGGATGAACGTTAGGGTTAGGGGTATGGGTAGGGGTTAGTTTAGGTTTACGGTTAGGGGTAGGAGTAGGGTTAGGGTTTAAGGTATGTGTGGGTTAGGGGTTAGGGTTAATGTTAGGGTTAGGGTTAGGGTTGGTTTAAGGTTAGCGTTACTCTTAGGTTTAGGGTTAGAAGAGGTTTAGGGTTAGGGTTAAAGTTAGGGGTAGGGTTAGGGGTTTTGGTTGGGGTTAGGGTTAGACTTAGGTTTGGGGTTGGGGTTAGGGTTGTGGTTGGGGTAAGGGTTGGGATTGGGGTTGGGATTAGGGTTGGGATTGTGCTTCGGGTTAGGATTGGGGTTGGGGTTAGGGTTAGGGTTTGGGTTACGGTTACGTTTAGGATTAGAGTTGGGGTTAGAGTTGGGGTTAGGGTTAGGTTTAGGGTTGGTGTTATGGTTAGGGTTGGGGGTTACGGTTAGTGTTAGGGTTGGTGTTAGGGTTAGGGTTAGGGCTAGGTTTAGGGGTTAGAGATAGGGTTAGGGTTAGTGTTAGGGTTAGGCTTAGGGTTAGGTGTTAAGGTTAGGGTTAGGGTTAGAGGTTTTGGTTAGGGTTAGGGTTAGGGTTAGAGTTAAGATTAGGAGTTTGGGTTAGGGTTAGGATTAATTTTAGGGGTTAGGATTAGGGTTAGTGTTAGGGTTAGGGTTGGGTTTGCGTTTAGGGATGAGTTTGGGGTTAGGGTTGGAGTAGGGGTTAGGGTGAGGGTTGGGAATGTGGTTGGGTTTAGGGTTGAGGTAGCTGTTAGGGTTAGGTTTAGGGTTGGGCTTAGGGTTAGGTTAGGGTTAGGGGTTAGGATTAGGGTTAGGATTAGGGTTAGGTTGGTTTTATGTTTAGGGTTATAGTTAGGGTTAGGTTTAGGGGTTAGGATTAGGGATAGCGTTAAGGTTTAAGGTTAGTGTTAGTGTTAGTGTTAGGATTAGGGTTAGGTTAGGGTTAGGGTTAGGGTTAGGGTTTAGGGTTAGAGTTAGTGTTAGGGTTAGGGTTAGGGGTTTTGCTTAGGGTTAGGGTTAATGTTAGGATTTGGTTTTAGGTTAGGATTAGGGTTAGGGTTAGGGTTAGGGTTTGGTTTATGGTTAGGGTTAGGGTTTGGTTTTAGGTTAGGGTTAGGGTTAGGGTTAGAGTTAGGGTAGGGATTAGGGTAGGGTTTACGGTTAGAGTTTAGGGTTAGGGTTAGGGAAGCGTTTAGGCTTAGGATATGTGTTAGAGTTAAAGTTACAGTTAGGGTTAGAGTTATGCCTAGGCTAGGGTTTGGGTTAGGGTAGGGTTAGGGTAGGGATGGCTTTGGGGTTAGGTTTGGGGTTAAGGTTATCATTACAATTAGGTTTATTGTTAGGGTTAGGGTTAGGGTTAGGGTTTAGGGTTAGGGTTAGTGATAGGGGTTAGGATTAGGGTTGGGTTAGGGTTAGTTTGGCGTGGGGTTTAGGGTTAGGTTTGGGGTTAGGGTTAGGGTTATGTTTGGGGTTAGGGTTTGTGTTGGGGTTGGGGGTTAGATTTAGGGTTGGGTTTAGGGTTAGGTTTAGGGTTGGGGTTAGGGTTAGGGTTAGGGTTGGGGGGTTAGTGATAGGGTTGAAGTTGATGTTAGGGTTAGGGTTGGGGTTAGGGGTAGGGTTAGGGTTTAGGGTTATGGTTAGGGTTAGGGTTACCTTTAGGGTTAAAGTTAGCGTTACTCTTAGGTTTAGTGTTAGAAGAGGTTTAGGGTTAGGGTTAGGTTTAGGGGTCTGGGTTAAGGTTAGTGTTACGGTTAGGGTTAGGGTTAGGGTTAGGGGTTAGAGTTATGGATTATTGTTAGGGTTAGGGATAGGGTTAGCGTTACTCTTAGGTTTAGTGTTAGAATAGGTTTAGGGTTGAGGTTAGGATTAGTGTTAGGGTTAGGGTTAGGGGTTTTGGTTTGGGTTAAGGGTTAGGGGTTTTGGTTTGCCTTAGGGTTAGGGTTAGGGTTAGGTTTGGGGTTAGAGTTTGGTTTAGGGTTAGTGTTCAGGTTAGGGTTAGGGTTTGGTTTAGGGTTAGTGTTAGGTTTAGGGTTCCATTACTCATAGGTTTAGGGTTAGGGATAGGGTTAGGGGTTAGGGGTTAGTGTTAGGTTTAGGGTTAGGGTTTGGTTTGGGGTTAGGGTTAGGGGTAGAGTTAGGGTTTAGGGTTAGGGTTAGGGTTAGGGTATAGAGTTAGCATTAGGGTTAGGGTTAGTGTTAGGGTTAGTTTAGGGTCAGAGTCAGGGTCATGGGGTAGGGTTAAGGTTAGGGTTGGGGTTAGAGTTAGGGTTAGGGTTAGGGTTAGGGGTTTGGGTTAGGGTTAGGGTTAGGGCTTAGGATTAGGGTTAGGGTTAGGGTTAGGTTTAGCATTACAGTTAGGTTCAGGTTTCGTTTACTTAGGGTTAGGGTTAGTGTTCAGGGTTAGGGTTAGAATTCTGGTTTAGAGATAGGGTTTCAGAAAGTGTTAGGGTTAGGATTAGGGTCGGTTATGGTTAGGGTTAGGGTTAATGCTAGGGCTAGGGCAAAGGCCTATGGTTAGGGTTAGTATTAAGTTTAAGAGTAGGTTTAGGGTTTGTGGTTAGGTTTGGGTTTGGGTTAGGTTTATGTTTAGGGTTTAGAGTTTAGTGTTATGGCTAGGGTTAGGGTTAGGGCTAGTGCTAGGGTTAGATCTAGGGCTAGGGCTAGGGTTAGAGCTTGGGCTAGGGCTCGGGTTAGTGTTAGGGTTGGGTGAGTTTTCGGGTTAACGTTAAGGGAAGGGGTAGGGTTTTGTTAGGTTTAGGTTAGGGTTAGGTGTAGGGGTAGGTTTGGGTTAGGTTTAGGGTTAAGGGTGGGTATAGAGGTATGGTTGGGTTATGTTTTAGGTTTAGACGAGTTAGTGTTAGGGTTAGGGTTAGGGTTACGGTTACGGTTAGGGGTTAGGGTTAGGGTTAGGGTTAGGGTTCAGTGTTAGGTTTTGAGTTAGGGTTAGGGTTAGTTTTAGGTTAGGGTTAGGGTTTGTGTTTAGGGTCAGATTGAGGGTTAGGGATCAGGGATCTGGAAAGGGTTAGGTTAGGGTTAAGGGTAGGGTTAGGGATTGAGGTTAGGGTTATGGTTAGGGTTAGGTTTGGATTAGCGTTAGCGTTACGGTTAATGCTAGGGCTGAATTCCAACCCTTTCACTAACCTTAACCCAATCCTAACCCTAACCCAAACCACAACAGATACCCCTACCCCTACCCCTACCCCTAAACCTTAAATCTTAACCCTAAACCTAACCCAACTCTAACCCCTGACCCTAATCCTTACCCTCTCCCTAGGCCTAACAATAACCCTAACCCCATCCCTATACCCTGAACAATAAACATAACCCTAACCCTAACTCAACCCTAACCCTAACACTACCCCCTTACCCTACCCCTACCCCTAACCCCTAACCCTAACACTGAGCCAAACCCTAACCATAAGCCCTAACCCTAACCATAACCATAAACCTTAAACCTTAACCCTAACCCAACTCTAACCCTAACCCTAACCCTAATCCCTAACCCTAACATTAACCCTAAACACTAACCGTAACCCCAACCATAATGCAAACCTAACACTAAACCTAACCCTAACCCCCTAACCCTAACCCCAACCACAACCCTAACCCTAACCTTATCCTAAATATAACCTAACCCTAACCCAAACCCTATTCTAACCATAACCCTAAACCTAAACCTCTTCTATCCGTAAGCCTAACAGTAACGCTAACCCTAATCCTATCCCTAACCCCAACAACAACCCTAAACCTAAACCTATCCTAAGCCAAAACATAACCTAACCGTAAAACTAACAGCAACCCTAACCCTAACACTAAACCTTAAACCTAACCCTAGTCTAGCCCTAGCCCTAACCCTAGCACTCGCCATAGGCCTAACCCTATCTTTAGGTCTAACCCTACCCCTAACCTTAACCCTAACCATAAACCCTAAACTCTAACCCTAAAACTAACCCTAACCCTAACCCAAACCTAACCCAAAACCTAACGCAAATCCACAACCCATAAGCCTACACTTACCCCTACCCCCTAACCCTAACCAAAACCTAACCCTAACACTAACGCTAACCCTAACACTAACCCTAACCCTAACAATAACCCTAAACCTAATCCTAATGCTAACCCTAACCCCAAACCCAACCCTAATCCCATCCCCAACCCTAATCCCAACCCTAAACCTAAACCTAACCCTATCCCTAACCCCTAACCCTAGCCCTAACTCTAACCCTTAATCCTAACCATAACACTAACACTAACCCATAGACTTAATCATAACCCTAAACCTAACGCTAACCATAACGCTAAAGCTAACCCTAGCACTAACCATAACACTAAACCCTGATTCTAAACCTAACCCTAACACTAAACCTAACCATAATGTTTACCCTAAACCCTAACCCTAACCCTAATGCTAATCCTAAACCCTAACCCTAACACTACCCCTAACCCTGACCCTAAACTCTATGCCCAACCCTAACCCTAACCCTAACTGCTAAACCTATGCCTAACTCTAACCAAAACCCCTAACCTTAATGTTAACCGTAACCGTAAACCAAACCTTAAACCGTAACCTAACCGTAACCCTAACCCTAACCCTAAACCAAAACTTAACCCTAACCCTAACACTAACCCTAACACCAACCCTAACGCTAACCCTAACCCCAAACATAACGCTAAACCCAAAGCCAACCCTAACTCTACACCAACCCTAACCCTAACCCTAACCCAAACCCTAACCCTAACCCCCAACCCTAACCCTAAACCCAACCCACACCCTAACCCCAACCACAATCCCAACCTTACCCCAACCCCAATCCCAACCATAAACCCAACCACAACCCTAACCCCAACCCCAACCCTAACCCTAACCCCAACCCACACCCTAACCCCAACCACAATCCCAACCTTACACCAAACCCAATCCCAACCCTAGCCTCAACCCCAACCCTAACCCCAACCCCAACCCTAACACTAATCCTAAACCTAAACCCTAACCCTAACGCTAACCCTAACCCTAAACCTCTTCTAACCAAAAACTAAGGGTAACGCTAACCCTAACCCTAACCCTAACCCTAACCCCAACCCTAAACCTAATGCTAAACCCTAACCCTAAACATAAGCCTAACACCTAACCCTAACCCTAACCCGTACCACTAACCCTAACCCTAACCCCAACCCCTACCCCTAACTCTAACACTAACACTAAACCTTAACCTAACCCTACCCCTAACCCTAACACTAAGACTAACACTAACCCTAACACCTAACCCTAAGCCTAACCCTAACCCTAACGCTAACCCCTAACACTAATGCTAACCCTAACACTAAACCTAACCCTAAACCCTGACCCTGACCCCAACCCTAACCCTAACCCTAACCTTAAGACTAACCCTAACCCTAATGCTAACCCTAAACCCTAATCCTATCCCTAACCCTAACCGAAACCCCTAACCATAACTCTAACCCTAACCCTAAAACCTAAAACCTAACACTAACCCTAACCATAACCCTAACAATACAATAACCCTAAAGCATAACCCTAACCCTAAACTTAACCCCCCAAACCTAACCCCATCCCTAATCCTAAACCAACCCTAACTGTAAACTAACCCTAACACTAACCCTAACCCCTAACCCTAACCGTTACCCTAACCCTATCCTTACACTAACCCTAACCATAATGCTAACCTTAAACACTAACCTTAACCTAACCCTAACACCAACCCTAACCCAAACCCAAACCTCTTCTAACCAAAAACCTAAGGGTAACGCTAACCCTAACCCTAACCCTAACCCTAACACTAACCCTAACCCGAACCCTAACCCTAAACCTAACCCTTAACCTAAACCTAACCCAACCCTAACCATAACCCTAATCCAATACCTAACCCACACATAGCTTTAACCCTACCCATAACACTATCCCTAACCCTAACCATAGACCCTTAACCCACATCTAACACTAACACCTAACCCTAAATCAAACCCCTAGTCCTAACACTAAACCCTAACAGTAACCCTAACACTAAACCCTAACCCTAACTCTAACTTAACTTAACCGCTAACCATAACCCTAACCCTAACTCGTCTAAACCTAACTCTAACCCCTACCTCTACCCCTACCCCCTAACCCAACCGTAACCTTATCCCTAACCCTAACCACAACCCCTAAACCTACCTGCAACACTACCCTTACCGATAACCATAACCCTATCCCTAAACCCTAAAACATAACCCTAATCCTAACCCTAACCCTAACCTTAAACCTAACCCCTAACCCTAACCCTAACACTAACCCTTACCCTAACCCTAACACATAAGCCTATCCCTCCATTAACTCTAACCCTAACCATAACACTAAACACTAACCCCTAACCCTAGCCCTAGTCATAGCCCTATCCCTAACCTGGGCACTAGCCCTAATCCTAAACCTATCCCTAGCCTGAACCATAACCATAAAACTAACCCTAACCTTAAACCTAAACATAACTGTAAACCAAACCCTAACCCTAACCCTAACCCTAACCCCTAACCCTAACCCTAACCCCTAAACCTAAGCCTAACACTAACCCTAACCCTAACTCTAACCCTAAACCGTAACCCTTACCCTAATACCTAAACCTAACCCTATCCCTAACCCTAACCCTAACACCAACCCTAACCCGAACCCAAACCACAATCCTAAGCCTACCCCCAACCCCAATCCCAACCCTAACCCCAACCCCAAACCTAACCCCAACCTCAACCCTATCCCTTACCTTAATCCTATCCCTAACCCCTAACTCTAACACTAACCCCAACCACTAACCCTAACGCTAACTCTAACCCTAACCCCTAACCCTAACCCTAAACCTAAACCTAAGCCTAACGGTAACCCTAATGCTAATGCTAACACTAACGCTAACCTTAACACTAAATCTTAAACCTTGACCCTGATCCTGACCCTGACCCTAACCCTATCACTAACCCTAACCTTAACGTTACCCTAAACTGTAACCCTAACCCTAACCCTAACCCAAACCCTAAACACTAACCCTAACCCTAACTAACCCTAAACCCTAACCCTAACCCTAACCCTAATGCTAAACACTAACCCTAACCCTAACTAACTCTAAACCCTAACCCTAACCCTAACCGCTAACCCTATCCCTAACACTAATGAAAACCCCTAAACCTAACCCTAACCCTAAACCAAACCCTAACCCTATCCCTAACCCTAACCCTAACCCTAACACAAACCCTAACCCTAAACCAAACCCTAACCCTAACCCTAACCCTAAAACTAACCCCTAACCCTAACCCCAACACTAACCCTAATCCTAACCCTAACCCATAAGCCTATCCCTACACTTAACTCTAACCCTAATCATAACACTAAACACTAACCGTAACCCTAGCCCTAGCCCTAGCCCTATCCCTAACCCTAGCACTAGCCCTAATCCTAAACCTATCCCTAGCCTGAACCATAAACATAACACTAACCCTAACCTTAAACCTAAACCTGACCCTTAACCAAATCCTAACACTAACCCCTAACCAAAACCCCTAACCCTAACCCTAACCCCTAACCTTAAGCCTAACACTAACCCTAACCCTAAACCGTAACCCTAACCATGACATGTAAACCTCATCCTATCCTTAAGCCTCAACCCTAACCCCAACCCTAACCCTAATCCCAACTCCAACCTTAATCCCAACCACAATCCTAAGCCTAAACCCAACCCCAATCCCAACCCTAACCCCAACCCCAAACCTAACCACAACCTCAACCCTAACCCTTACCCGAACCCTATCCCAAACTCCTAACCCTAACCGTAACACTAACCCTAACCCTAACCCTAACCCTAACACTAACCCTAACCACTAACCCTAACCCTAACTCTAACCCTAAACCCTAACCCTAAACCCTAAATCTAAACCTAACGCTAACCGTAACGCTAATGCTAACCATAACCGCTAACCCTATCCCTAACCCTAATAAAAACCCCTAACCCCTAACCCTAACCATAAACCAAACCCTAACCCAATCCCTAACTCTAACCCTAACCCTAACACAAACCCTAACCCTAAACCAAACCCTAACCCTAACCCTAACTCTTTCCCTAACACTAACCAAAACCCCTAACCCTAACCCTAACCCTAAACCAACCCCTAACCCTAACCCTAACCCTAAACCCTGACCCTGATCCTGACCCCAACCCTAACCCTAACACTAAACACTAAACCTAATCCTAACCCTAACGAAAATCTCTAACCATAACCCTAACCCTAAACCAAACCCTAACCCTATCCCTAACTCTGGCCCTAACCCTAAACATAACCCTAACCCTAAACCAAATCCTAACCCTAAATCTAACCCTAACCAAACCCCTAAACCTAACCCTAACCCTAAACCAAACGCTAACCCTAACCCTAACCCTAAACCCTGACCCTGATCCTGACCCTAACCCTAACCCTAACCCTAACACTAACCCCTAAACCCTAACCCTAACCCTAACCCTAATCCTAACTCCTAACCCTAACACTAACCCTAACCCCTAACCCTAAACAAAACCCCTAACCCTAACCCTAACCCTAAACCCTAAAACCAAACACTACCCCTAACCATAACCCTAACCCTACAATAACCCTAAATCCTAACACTATACCTAACCCTAATCCCAACCCTAAACCTAACCCCCAACCCAAAACCTAACCCAAACCCTAACCCTAACCTAACCCTAACACAAACCCTAACCACGAAACCTAAGCCTAAACCTAACCCTAACACTAAACCCTAACGCTAACCCTAACTCTAACCCTAATGCTAACCCTAACGCTAAACATAACCCCAAACCCTGACCATGATTCTGACCCTGACGCTGACCATGACCCTGACCCTGACCCTAATCCTAAAGCTAACCCTAACACTAACCCTAACCCTAAACCCTAACCCTAACCCTAACCCTAACAGTAACCCTAACGCTAATGCTAACCCTAAACCCTAACACAAACCCTAAACCTAACCCCTAAACCTAACCCCTAACCCTAACCCTAACCCCAACCCTAACCCTAACCCTAACCCTAACCCTAACGCTAACCCTAAACCCTAACCCTAACTGTAATCCTAACCCTAATACTAATCCCTCACCCTAACCCTAACCCTAACCTTAACCCTAACCCTAACCAAAACCCTAACCCTAACCCTAACCCTAAATCCTAAAACGTAACACTAACCCTAACCATAACCCTAACCCTTCAATAACCCTAAATCCTAAGTCTAACACTAACCCTAACCCCAACCCTAACCCTAACGTCAACCCTAACCCTAACCTAACCATAACACTAACCCTAACCTCTAAACCTAATCCTAACCCTAACCCCTAACGCTAACCCTAATCCTAACTCTAACCCTAATGCTAACCCTAACGCTCAACCTAACCCTAAACCCTGACCCTGACTCTGACCCTGAACCTGACCCTGACCCTGACCCTAACCCCACCTCTTACCCTAACCCTAAACCTCTTCTAACCCTAAACCTTAGAGTAACGCTAACCATAACACTAACCCTAACCCTAAACCAAACCCTAACCCTCACCTTAACCCCTAACCCTAACCCTAACCCTAACCCCCTAACCCTAACCCTAACCCTAAACCTAACCCAACCCTAACCCTAACCCTAACCCTAACCCACACATACCTTCAACCCTACCGCTACCCCTACCCCTAACCCGAAACCTAACCCAACACTTCTCTACCCCTAACTCTAACCTTACCCCTAATCCAACCCTACCCCTACTCCTAACGCCAAATCTAAAACTCACCCAACCTTAACCCTAATCCTATCCGTAGCCCAGCCCTAACCCCTAGCCCCAGCCCCAGACCTAACCCTTGCACTAACCCTAAAAATAACCCTACCCCTAAACTCTAAACCTTAACCCTAACCCTAACCCTAACCTTATCTCATCCCTGACCCTAACCCCAACCCCAACCACTAACACTCACCCCAAATCCTAACCCTAATCCTAACCCTCACCTTAACCCTAAATCCTAACCATAATCCTAACCCTAGAACTAGATATAGCCTTAACCCTTTCCCTAGCACTAACACTAACCCTAACCCTAAACCCTAAACCCTAACCCTAACAAAACACTAACACTATCCCTAACCCCAACCAATGCCCCTAACTCTACCTATAACCCTATCCCTATCCCTAACACCTAACTATAAACCTAACACCTAACCCTAACTCAAACGCTAACCCTAACCCTAACACTAACCCTAACCCCTAACACTAACCCTAACCTTAAACCTAAGCCTCTTCTAACCCAAAACCTAAGAGTAACGCTAACCCTAACTATAACCCTAACCCTAAACCCAACCCTAACCCTAACCCTAACCCTCAACCTCAACCTAACCATAACGCTAAACCCAAATCCTAACCCAAACCCTAAACCTAACCCCTAACCCTAACACTAACACTATCCAAAACACCTAACCCTAACCCTAAACCCTAAAACCTAACACTAACCCTAACCATAACCCTAACCCCACATTACCCTAAATCCTAACCCTATCCTAGACTTAAACCCCACAATAACACCATCCCTAACTATAATCCCAACCTTAACACTACATTAACACTAACACTTTCTCTAACCCTTAATCCTACACCAACCCTAGCCCTAAAACCAATCCCAACCTTAAGCCTAACCCCAAAACCAACCCTTACCCTAACCCTATCCCTAACCCCAAACCTTAACCCTAACCCTAACAATTAACCCTAACCCTAACACTAACCCTAAACCCTAAACCTAACCCTATCCCCAACCTAACGCCAACCCTCATGCTAAAACTAACCCTAGCGCTAACTCTAACCCTAAACCCTGACCCTGACCATGACCCTAAACCTAACCCTAACCCTAACACTAAACCTAACCGTAAAGTTTACCCTAAACCCAAACACTAACCCCTAACCCTAATCCTAAACGCTAACCCTAAAGTTAACCCTAACCCTGACCCTAAACCCTAACCCTAATGCTAACCCTAACCGCTAACTCTATCCCTAACACTAACCAAACCCCTAACCCTAATCCTAACACTAACCATAAACCAAACCATAACCCTAAACCTAACCCTAACGCTAACCCTAATCCTGCACCAAACCCTAAACTTAATCCTAACCCTAACCCTAAACCTCTTCTAACCCAAAACCTAAGAGTAAAGCTAACCCTAACACTAACACTAACCCTAACCCCAAACCTAACCCCCAACCCCAACCCAAACCCCCAACCCCAGCCCTAACCCTAAGACTAACCCCTAACCCCTAACCCTAACCATAACCCTAAACCTGTACATCTTCTAACCCAAAACCTAAGAGTAACACTAACCCTAACCCTAACCCTAACCCCAACCCTAAACCTAACCCTAACCCTAAACCTAACCCAACCCTAACACCTAACCCTAAGCCTAACCCTAAACCTAACACTAACCCTAACGCTAATACTAACCCTAATGCTAACCCTAACCCTGAACCCTGACCTGGACCCTGACTCTAACCCCAAAACTAACCCCAACCCCTAACCCTAACCCTAATCCTAAACCTAAACCTCTTCTACCCAAAACATAAGAGTAACGCTAACCCTAACCCTAACCCTAACCCTAAACCTAACCCCTAACGCGAACCCTAACGTTAACGCTAACCCTAACGCTAACCCTAACCATAAACCCTGACCCTGACCCCTGACCTTACCCTAACCCTAACCCTAAAACTAACCCTAACCGTAATGCTAACCCTAAACCCTAACCGTAACCCAATCCCTAATCCTAAACCATACCCCTAAATCTAACCCCAACCCTAACCTTAAACCCTAACCATAATCCTAACCGTAACCCGGAAACCTAACCATAACCCTAAACAAAACCACTAACCCTAACCCTAAACCAACCCCTAACCCTAACCCTAACCCTAACCCTAACCCTAAATCAAACCAACCATAACCCTAACCCTAATGCTAACCCTAATCCTAAACCCTGACCGTGACCTTGAACTTAAACCTAACCCCTAACCCTAACCGTAAACTAACCCTAAACCAAAACCCTAACACTAACCCTAACCCAAATCCTAAACAATAACCCTAACCCTAATCCTAAACCCTAACTCCAACCCTAACCCTAACCCAAACCCAAACCCAACCCTAACACTAGCCCTAACCCTAACCCCTAACGCTAACCTTAAATCCTAACCGAAACCCTAAACCTAACCCCTAACCTAACCCTAAGCCTAACCCTAAACCCTAAAACCTAACACGAACCCCTAACCATAACCCTAACCCTACATAACCCTAAATCCTAAAGCTATCCTAAACCTAAACTGCACACTAACCACATCCGTAAATCTAACCCCAACCCTAACACTAAATTATCCCTAACACTTACCCTAAACCCTAACCCTAACACCAACCCTAACCCTAAAACCAATCACAACACTAACCCTAGCCCCAAAACCAACCCTAACCCCAACTCCAATCCCAACACTAACACCAACCCCAACCCTAACCCCAACCCAACCCTAACCTTTACCCTAACCCTATCCCTAACCCCCAACCCTAAATCTAACCCTTAACCCTAACCCTAACACTAACCCTAACCCCTAAACCTAACCCTAACCCTTACCCTAACGCTAACCCTAACGATAAATCTAACCCTAATGCTAAGCCTAACCCTAAACACTGACCCTGACCCTAAACCTAACCCCTAACCCTAACACTAAACCTAACTGTAAAGTTTACCCTAAACCCAAACACTAACCATAACCCTAATCCTAAACCCTAACCCTAAATCTAACCCTAACCCTGACCCTAAACCCTAAGCCTAACGTTAACCGTAACCGCTAACCCTATCCCTAAACCTAAGCAAACCCCTAACCCTAACCATAAACCAAACCCTAACCCTAAACCTAAACCTAACCTAACCCTAAACCAAACCCTAAACCTAATCCCACCCAATCCCAAACCAAACCCAAACCCCAACCCTAACCCTAACCCCAACCCTAACCCTATCCCTACCCATAATTCTAATCTAACCATAACACTAAACACTAACCCCTAATCCTAGCCCTAGCCCTAGCCCTATTCTTAGCCCCAGCACTAGCACCAATTCTAAACATATCCCTAGCCAGAACCAAAATCCTAACCCTAATCCTAACCCTAAACCAAACCCTAAACCTAACCCTAACAGTAACCAATATCCCTAACCCTTACACTAACCCTAACCCTAACACTCAACCTTAACCGTAAAGCTAACCCTAAACCATAACCCTAACAGTAACCCTAACCCTAATCCTAAACCCTAACACTAACCCTAATCCTAAGTCTAATCCTAAACCCTAACCCCAACCCTAAACTTAACCCTAAACCTAACCCCAACGCTAACCCTAACCACAACGCAAACCTTAACCCCAACCACAATCCCAACACTACCCCAACCCCAATCCCAACCCTAACTCCAACCCCAACCCTAACCCCAACCCCAACACTAACCCTAACACTAACCTAACCTCTAACCCTAACGATAACCCAAACCTAAACCAAACCCTAACCTTAATCCTAACCCTAACCATAAACCAAACGCTAACCCTAAACTTGACCCTAACCCTAACCCTAACCCTAATGCTAACCCTTAAACCTAACCCAAACCCTAAACCTAACCCCTAACCCCTAACCCTAACACTAACCCTAACCAAAACCCCTAACCCTAACCCTAACCCTAAACCTCTTCTAACCCAAAACCTAAGAGTAACGCTAACCCTAACACTAACACTAACCGTAACCCCAACCTCAACTCTAACCCTAACCCCTAAACCTAACCATAACCCCCTAACCCAACCCTAACCTAAACCTAATCCTAACCACTAACCCTAAGCTAACCCTAAACCGTAACCCTGAACCTAACCCCCAACCCTAACCCTATCCCTACCCCCTAGCCCCTAACCCTAACCCCCAACCCTAACCCTAACACTAACCCTGACACCTAACCCTAAGCTTAACCCCTAACCCTAAAGCTAACCCTAACACTAATGTTAACCCTAATGCTAACTCTAACCCTAAACCCTGACCCTGACACTGACCCTAACCAAAACCTTAACACTAACTCTAACCCTAAAGCTAACCCTAAACCCTAACTCAAACCCTAAACCTAACCCCTAAACCTAACCCTAAACCTAAACCTCTTCTTACCAAAAAGCTAAGAGTAACGCTAACCCTAACCCTAATCCCAACCCTAACCCCAACCCCAACCCTAACTCCAACCCCAATCCTAACCCTAACACTAACCCAACCCCTAACCCTAACCCTAACCCTGACCGAGACCTTGAACCAATCCTAACCCTAACACTAACCTTAACTGTAAAGCTAACCCTAAACCATAACCCTAACACTAATTCTAACCCTAATCCTAAACCCTAACCCTTACCCTAACCCAAATCCTAAACCCTAACCCCAACCATAACCCTAACCCTGAACCTAACTCCAACCCTAAACCTAACCCCAACCCAAACCCTAACCACAACCACAATCCCAACACTACCCCCAACCCCAATCCCAAACCTAACCCCAACCCCAACTCTAACCCCAACCCCAAACCTAACCCTAAGTCTAACCCTAAACCCTAACCCTAACCGTAACCCTAAACCTGTACCTCTTCTAACCCAAAACCTAAGAGTAACACTAACCCTAATCGTAACCCTAACCCCAACCCTAAACCTAACCCTAATCCTAAACCTAACGCTAACCCTAAAACCTAACCCTAAGCCTAACCCCTATACCTAACACTAACCCCTAACGCTAATACTAACCCTAATGCTAACCCTAACCCTAAACTCTGACCAGGACCCTGACTCTAACCCTAAAACTAACCCTAACCCCTAACCCTAAACCTAAACCTCTTCTAAACCAAAACATAAGAGTAACGCTAACCCGAACCCTAACCCTAACCCTAAACCTAAACCTAACCCCTAACCCTAACGCTAACGCTAACCCTAACGCTAAACCTAACCCTAAACCCTAAACCCTGACCCTGACCCTGACCCTACCCTAAACCTAACCCTAAATCTAACCCCAACCGTAACGCTAACTCTAAACCCTAACAGTAACCCATTCCCTAATCCTAAACCATAACCCTAACCCTAACCCCAACCCTAAACTTAAACCCTAAAAATAACCCTAACCGTAACCCCGAAACCTAACCATAACCCTAACCACAACCAGTAACCCTAACCCTAAACCTAACCCTAAACCAACCCCTAACCCTAACCCTAAGCCTAACCCTAACCCTAACCCTAAACCAAACCAACCATAACCCTAACCCTAATGCTAACCCTAATCCTAAACCCTGACCGTGACCGTCAACCTAACCCTAACCCTAACACTAACACTAACCCTAATCGTAAAACTAACCCTAAACCATAACCCTAACACTAACCCTAACCCTAATAATAAACCCTAACCCTAACCCTAATCCTAAACCCTAACCCCAACCCTAACCCTAACCCTAAACCTAACTCCAACCCTAACCCTAACCCCAACCCAAACCCTAACCACAACCACAATCCCAACACTACCCCAACCACAATCCCAACCCTAAATCCCACCCCAACCCTAACCCCAAACCCAACCCTAACCCTAAGACTAACCCTAACCCCTAACCCTAACCGTAACCCTAAACCTGAACCTCTTCTAACCCAAAACCTAAGAGTAACACTCACCCTAACCATAAACCTAACCCCAACCCTAAACCTAACCCTAACCCTAACACTAACCCTAACCCTATGCCTTATGCTACCCGTAAACACTAACCCAAACCCTAAACCTAACACCTAACCCTAACCCTAACCCTAACCAAACCCCTAAGCCTAACCCTAAAACCTAAAACCTAACACGAACCCTAACCATAACCCTAACCCTACATAACCCTAAATCCTAACCCTATCCTAACCCTAAACTGCACCCCAACCCCATCGTAAATCTAACCCTACCCTAACACTAAATTAACCCTAACACTTACCCTAACCCCTAACTCTAACACCAACCCTAACCCGAAAAACAATCCCAACCCGAACCCTAACTCCAAAACCAACACTAACATCATCCCCAATCCCAACACTAACACCAACCCCAACCCTAACCCCAACCCAACCCTAACCCTAACCCTAACCCTATCCCTAACCCCAAACCTTAACTCTAACCCTAACCCTTAACCTTAAACCTAACACTAACCCTAACGCCTTAACCTAACCCTATCCCTTAACCTAACGCTAACCCTAATGCTAAAACTAACCCTAGCGCTAACCCCAACCCTAAACCCTGACCCTGACCCTGACCCTAAACCTAACCCTAACCCTAACACTAAACCTAACCGAAAAGTTTACCCTAAACCCAAACACTAACCCTAACCCTAATCCTAAACCCTAAGCCTAAAGTTAACCCTAACCCTGACCCTAAACCCTAACTCGAATGCTAACCCTAACCGCTAACCCTATCCCTAACACTAACGAAACCCCTAACCCTAATCCTAACCCTAACCATAAACCAAACCCTAACCCTAAACCTAACCCTAAACCTAACCCTAACCCTAACCCTAACCCTAAACCAAACCCTAAACCTAATCCTAACCCTAACCCTAAACCTCTTCTAATCCAAAACCCAAGAGTAACGCTAACCCTAACACTAACCTTAACCCTAACCCCAACCCCTAATCCTAACCCTAACCCTAACCCCTAAACCTAACCTTAACCCCGAACCCAACCTTAACCTAAACCTAATCCTAACCACTAACCCTAACCCTAAACCTAAACCTTAACCCTAACGCTAACCCCTAACCATAACCCCTGCCCCTACCCCTTACCACTAACCCTAACCCAAACCCCTAACCCTAACCCTAGCACTAACCCTAACACCTAACCTTAAGCCTAACCATAAACCTAACACTAACCCTAACCCTAACGCTAACCCTAACACTAAACCCTGACCGAGACCTTGAACCAACACTAACCCTAACTCTAACACTAACCCTAACTGTAAAGCAAACCCTAAACCATAACCCTAACACTAAATCTAACCCTAATCCTAAACCCTAACCCGTACCCTAACCCTAATCCTAAACTCTAACCCCAACCATAACCCTAACCCTAAACCTAAATCCAAACCTAAACCTAACCCCAACCCCAACCCTAACCACAACCACAATCCCAACACTACCCCAACCCCAATCCCAACCCTAACCCCAAACCCAACCCTAACTCCAACCCCAACCCTAACCCTAAGACTAACCCTAACCCCTAACCCCAACCGTAACCCTAAACCTGTACCTCTTCTAACCCAAAACCTGAGTAACACTAACCCTAAACCCAACCCTAAACCTAACCCCAACCCTAAACATAACACTAACCCTAACACCTAACCCTAAACCTAACCCTAAAGCTAACACTTACCCTAACGCTAATGCTAACCCTAATGCTAACCCTAACCCTAAACCCTGACCAAGACCCTGACTCTAACCCTAAAACTAACCCTAACCCCTAACCCTAACCCTAACCCTAAACCTACCCTCTTCTAACCCAAAACATAAGAGTTACGCTAACCCTAACCCTAACACTAACCCTAAACCTAACGTGAACCCTATCGCTAATGTTAACCCTAACGCTAACCCTAACCCTAAACCCTGACCCTGACCCTGACCCTACCCTAACCCTAACCCTAAAACTAACCCTAACCATAATGCTAACCCTAAACCTTAACCCTAACACAATCCCTAATCCTAAATCGTAAACAAACCACAACCCTAACCTTAAACCCTAACCATAACCCTTACCGTAACCCTGAAACTTAACCATAACCCTAACAAAACCACTAACCCTAATCCTAAACCAACCCCTAACCCTAACCTTAAGCCTAACCCTAAACCTAACCCAAAACAAAACCAACCACAACCCTAACCCTAACCCTAAGCCTAATCCTAAACCCTAACTGTGACCTTGAACCTAACCCTAACCCTAACACTAACCCTAACCGTAAAACTAACCCTAAACCATAACCCTAACACTAACCCTAACCCTAATCCTAAACCCTAACCCTAATCCTAAACCCTAATCCAAATCCTAACCCTAACCCTAAACCTAACTCCAACCCTAACCCTAACCCCCAACCCAAACCCTAACCACAACCACAATCCCAACACTACCCCATCCCTTATCCCAACCCTAAACCCAACCCCCAACCCTAACCCCCAACCCCAACCCTAACCCTAAGACTAACCCTAACCCCTAACCCCAACCGTAACCCTAAACCTGAACCTCTTCTAACCCAAAACCTAAGAGTAACACTAACCCTAACCCTAACCCTAACCCCCAACCATGAATCTAACCCTAACCCTAACACTAACCCTAACCCTAAGTCTAATGATACCCATAAACCCTAACCCAAATCCTAAACCTAACCCCTAACGCTAACCCTAACCCTAACCAAAACCCCTAACCCCAACCCTAAAACTTAAAACCTAACAAGAACCCTAATCATAACCCTAACCCTACATAACCCTAAATCCTAACCCTATCCTAACCCTAAACTGCACCCTAACCCCATCCGTAAATCTAACCCCAACCCTAACACTAATTAACCATAACACTTACCCTAACCCCTAACTCTAACACCAACCCTAACCCTAAAACCAATCCCAACCCTAACCCTAACCCCAAAACCAACCCTAACACCATCCCCAATCCCAACACTAACACCAACCCCAACCCTAACCCCAACCCAACCCACCCCTAACCCTAACCATATCCCTAACCCCTAACACTAACCCCTTAACCCTAACGCCAACACTAACCCTAACCCCTAAACCTAACCCTAACCCCTAGCCTAACGCTAACCCTAATGATAAAACTAATCCTATCGCTAACACTAACCCTAAACCCTGACCCTGACCCTGACCCTAAACCTAAACCTAACCCTAACACTAAATCTAACCGTAAAGTTTACCCTAAACGCAGACACTAACCCTAACCCTAATCCTAAACCTAACCCTAAAGCTAACCCTAACCCTGACCCTAAACCCTACCCTAACGCTAACCGTAACTGCTAACCCTATCCCTAACCCTAACCAAACCCCTAACCCTAATCCTAACCCTAACCATAAAAAAACCCCAACACTAAACCTAACCCTAACCCTAAACCTAAACCAAACCCTAAAACTAATCCTAACCCTAACCCTAAACCAAACACTAACCCTAACCCTAACACCAACCCTAACTCTAATCCTAACCTCAACCCTAACCCCCAACCCTAAATCTATCCCTACCCTTAACTCTAACCCCAACCATAACACTAAACACTAACCCTAATCCTAGCCCTAGCCCTAGCCCTATCCCTAGCCCTAGCACTAGCTCTAATTCTAAACATATCCCTAGACCGAACCAAAACCCTAACCCTAACCCTAACCCTAACCCAAACCCTAACCCTAACTCTAACAGTAACCAAAATCCCTAAACCTAACCCTAACCCTAACGCTAACCATAACCCTAAACCCTGACCGTGACCTTGAAACAAACCCTAACCCTAACACTAACGCTAACCCTAACTGTAAAGCTAACCCTAAACTATAACCCTAACACTAACCCTAACCCTAATCCTAAACCCTAACCCTAACAATAACCCTAATCCTAAACCCAAACCCCAACCCTAACCCTAACCCTAAACCTAACTCCAACCCTAACCCTAACCCAAACCCAAACCCTAACCACAACCACAACCCCAACACTACCCCCAACCCCAATCCCAACTCTAACCCCAACCCCAAACCTAACCCCCAACCCCAACCCCAACCCTAAGACTAACCCTAACCCCTAACCCTAACCGTAAACCCAAACCTGAACCTCTTTCTAACCTAAAACCTAAGAGTAACACTAACCCTAACCCTAACCCTAACCCAACCCTAAACCTATCCCTAAACCTAACCCTAACACCAACCCTAACTCTATCCTAACCCCAACCCTAACCCTATCCCTATCCTTAACTCTAACCCTAACCATAACACTAAACACTAACCCTAATCCGAGCCCCAGCCCCAGCCCTAGCCCCCCAGCCCTAGCACTAGCTCTAATTCTAATCATATACCTAGCCCGAACCAAAACCCTAACCCTAACCCTCACCCTAACCCTAATCCTAACCCTAAACCAAACCCTAACCCTAACCCTAACAGTAACCAAAATCTCTAACCCTAACCCTAACTCTAATGCTAACCCTAACCCTAAACCCTGACCATGACCTTGAACCTAACCCTAACCCTAACACTAACACTAACTGTAAAGCTAACCCCAAACCATAACCCTAAAACTAACCCTAACCCTAATCCTAAACCCTAACCCTAAACCTAAACCTAACCCCAACCCTAACACTAACCACAACCCAAAACTTAACCCCAACCACAATCCCAACACTACCCCAACCCCAATCCCAACCCTAACCCCAACCCCAACCCAAACACTAACCCTAACACTAACCCTAACTTCTAACCCTAACCCTAACCCTAAATCTAAACCAAACCCTAACCCTAATCCTAACCTTAACCATAAACCAAACCCTAACACTAAACCTAACACTAACCTTACCCTAACACTAACGCTAACCCTAAACCCTAACCCAAACCCTAAACCTAACCCTAATCCTAACCAAAACCCCTAACCCTAACCCTAACCCCAAACCTCCTCTAAACCAAAACCTAAGAGTAACGCTAACCCTAACACTAACACCACCGTAACCCCCAACCCCAACACTAACCCTAACCCTAACACCTAAACCTAGCCATAACCCCTACCCAACCCTAACCCAAACCTAATCCTAACCACTAACCCTAAGCCTAACCCTAAACCATAACCCTGACCCTAACCCCCTAACCCTAACCCTACCCCCTACCCCTAACCTTAACCTTAACCCTAACCCCTAACCCTAACCCTAACACTAACCCTAACACCTAACCCTAAGCTTAACCCCTAAACTTAATGCTAACCCTAACACTAACGTTAACTCTTATGCTAACCCTAACCCTAAACGCTGACCCTGACACTGACCCTAACCCTAATCCTGACCCTAACCCTAATCCTTACCCTAACGCTAACCCTAAACCCTAACTCAAACCCCAAACCTAACCCCCTAACCCTAACCAAAACTCCTAACCCTAAACCTAAAACTAAATCTCTTCTAACCAAAAGCCCAAAAGTAACGCTAACCCTAACCCTAATCCCAACCCTAACCCCAATCCCAACCCTAACCCCAACCCCAACCCTAACCCTAACACTAATCCTAACCCCTAAACCTAACCCTAACCTTAAAGCTAAACCTCTTCTAATCCAAAACCTAAGAGTAACGCTAACCCTAACTCTAATCCTAACACTAACCCTAAAGCTAACCATAATGCTAAACCTAAATCCTAACCCAAACCCTAAACCTAACCCCTAACCCTAACCCTAAACCTATCCAAAATTCCTAACCCTAATCCTAAACCCTAAAACCTAACACTAACCCTAACCATAACCCTAACCCTACATAACCCCAAATCCTAACCCTATCCTAGACTTAAACCCCACAATAACCCCATCCCTAACACTAACCCCAACCTTAACACTACAGTAACCCTAACACTTACCCTAAGCCCTAATCCTAACACCAACCCTAACCCTAAAACCAATCCCAACCCTAACCCTAACCCTAAACCTAACTCCAACCCTAACCCCTAACCCTAACCCCAACCCAAACCCTAACCACAACCACAATCCCAACACTACCCCAACCCCAATCCCAACTCTAAACCCAACCCCAACGCTAACCCCAACCCCAATCCTAACCCTAAGACTAACCCTAACCCCTAACCCTAACCGTAACCCTAAACCTGAACCTCTTCTAACCCAAAACCTAAGAGTAACCCTAACCCTAACCCTAACCCCAACCCTAAACCTAACACTAAACCTAACCCTAACACCAACCCTAACTCTAATCCTAACCCCAACCCTAACCCTAACCTTAACCCTATCCCTACCCTTAACTCTAACCCTAATCATAACACTAAACACTAACCCTAATCCGAGCCCTAGTCCTAACCCTATCCCTAGCCCTAGCACAAGCTCTAATTCTAAACATATCCCTAGCCCTAACCAAAACCCTAACACTAACCCTAACCCTAACCCTAATCCTAACCCTAAACCAAACCCTAATCCTAACCCTAACAGTAACCAAAATACCTAACCCTAACCCTAACCCTAACGCTAACCCTAACCCTAAACCCTGACCGTGACCTTGAACCTAACCCTAACCCTAACCCTAACACTAACTCTAACTGTAAAGCTAACCCTAAAACATAACCCTAACACTAACCCTAAACCTAATCCTAAACCTTAACCCTAACCCTAACCCTAATCCTAAACCCTAACCCCAACCCTAACTCTAACCCTAAACCTAACCCCCAACCCTAACTCTAACCACAACACAAACCTTAACCCCAACCGCAATCCCAACACTACCCCAACCCCAATCCCAACCCTAACCCCAACCCCAACCCCAACAATACGCCTAACACTAACCCTAACTTTAACCCTAACCCTAACCCTAAACCTAAACCAAATCCTAACCCTAACCCTAACCCTAACCATAAACCAAACCCTAACCCTAACCTAAACTTAACCCTAACCGTAACACTAACACTAACCCTAAACCCTAACCCAAACCCTAAACCTAACCCCTAACCCTAACCCTAACCCTAACCAAAGCCCCTAACCCTAACCTTAACTCCAAACCTCGTCTAACCCAAAACCTAATAGTAACGATAACCCTAACACTAACACTAACCGTAACCCCCAACCCCAAAACTAACCCTAACCCTAACCCCTAAACCTAACCATAACCCCTAACCCAACCCTAACCTAAACCTAATCCTAACCACAAACCCTAAGCCTAACCCTAAACCATAACCCTGACCCTAACCCTACCCCTTACCCCTAACCCTAACCCTAACCCCTAACCCTAATCCTAACACTAACCCTAACACCTAACCCTAAGCTAACCCTAAACCTAACGCTAACCCTAACGCTAATGTTAACCCTAATGCTAACCCTAACCCTAAACCCTGACCCTGACCCTAACCCTAAACCTAACGCTAACCCTAAACCCTAACTCAAACCCCAAACCTAACCCCTAACCCTTATGCTAACCCTAACCAAAACTCCTAACCCTAACCATAAACCTAAACCTCTTCTAACCAAAAACCTAAGAGTAACTCTATCCCTAACCCTAATCCCATCCCTAACCCCAACCCCAACCCTAACCCCAACCCCAAACCTAACCCTAACACCAACACTAACCCCTAACACTAACCCCTAACCTTAAAGCTAAACCTCTTCTAATACAAAACCTAAAAATAACGCTAACCCTAACCCTAAACCCAACCCTAACCCTAACCCTAACACTAACCCTAAAGCTAACCATAACGCTAAACCTAAATCCTAAGCCAAACCCTAAACCTAACCCCTTAACCCTAACCCTAACCCTATCCAAAACCCCTAACCCTAACCCTAAAACCTAAAACCTAACACTAACCCTAACCATAACCCTAACCCTACATAAACCTAAATTCTAAACCTATCCTAGACTTAAACCCCACAATAACCCCATCCCTAACTCTAACCCCAACCTTAACACAACACTACATTAACCCTAACACTTACCCTAACCCCTAATCCTAACACCAACCCTAACCCTAAAACCAATCCCAACCCTAACCCTAACCCCAAAACCAACCCTAAACCCAACGCCAATCTCAATACTAACCCAAGCCCCAACCCTAACCCCAACCCAACCCTAACCCTAACCCTATCCCTAACCCCAAACATTAAACCTAACACTATTCCTTAACCCTAACCCTAACACTAACCCTAACCCCTAACCCTAACCCCTATCCCTACCCTAACGCTAACCATAATGCTAAAAACTAACCCTAGCGCTAACCCTAACCCTAAACCCTGACCCTGACCCTGACCCTAAACCTAACCCCTAACCCTAACACTAAACCTAACCGTACAGTTTACCCTAAACCCAAACACCAAACCTAACCCTAATCCTAAACCCTCACCCTAAAGCTACCCCTAACCCTGACCCTAAATCCTAACACTAACGTTAACCCTAACCGCTAACCCAATCCCTAACACTAACCATACCCCTAACCCTAATAATAACCCTAACCATAAACCAAATCCTAACCCTAAACCTAACCCTAACCCTAACCCTTAACCAAACCCTAAACCTAATCCTAACCCTAACACTAAATCTCTTCTAAACCAAAACCTAAGAGTACCGCTAACCCTAACACTAACCCTAACACCAACCATAATCCTAACCCTAACCGTAACGCCTAAACCTAACCTTAAACTCTAACCCAACCTTAACCTAAACCTAATCCTAACCACTAACCCTAACCCTAACCCTAAACCCTAACCCTAATCCTAATGCTAACCCTTAACCCTAACCCTACCACTTACCACTAATCCAAACCCCAACCCCTAACCCTAACCCTACCCCCTACCACTAACCCTAACCCTAACCCCTAACCCTAACCCTCACACTATCCCTAACACCTAACCGTAAGCCTAACCCTAAACCTAACGCTAACCCTAACGCTAATGCTAACCCTAATGCTAACCCTAACCCTAAACCCTGACCAGGACCCTGACCCTAACCTAAAACTAACCCTAACCCCTATCCCTAACTCTAACCCTAAAACAAAACCTCTTCTAACCCAAAACATAAGAGTAACGCTAACTCTAACCCTAACCCTAACCCTAAACCTAAATCTGACCCTAACCCTAACCCTAATGCTAACTCTAACCCTAACGCTAACCCTAACCCTAAACCCTGACCCTGACCATTACCCTAACACTAACCCTAACCCTAAAACTAACCCTAACCATAACGATAACCCTAAACCCTAACCGTAACACAATCCCTAATCCTAAACCGTAACCATAACCCCAAACCTAACCTTAAACCCTAACCATAACCCTAACCATATCCCCTAAACCTAACCATAACCCTAACCAAAACCACTAACCCTAACCCTAACCCTAACCCTAACCCAACCCCTAACCCTAACCCTAACCCTAAGCCTAACCCTAACCCTAACCCTAAAACAAACCAACCATAACCTTAACCCTAATGCTAAACCTAACACTAACACCAACCCTAACCCTAACAAAACCCCAACCCTAACCCTAACCCCTAACCCTATCCCTATAATTAATCTAACACTAACCATAACACTAATCACTAACCCTAATCCTAGCCCTTGCCCTATAGATAGCCCTAGCACTAGCCCCAATTCTAAACATATCCCTAGCCCGAACCATAACCCTAAAACTAACCCTAAACAAAAATCTAACCCCTAACCCTAACAGTAACCAAAACCCCTAACCCTAACCCAAACCCTAACTTTCTAGCCAACCCTAACACTAACCTTAACAATAACCCTAAACCCTAACACCTAAACCTAACCCCTAACCGTAACCCTAACCCTAACTCCAACCCTAACCCTAAACCAAACACTAACCCTAATCCTAACGCTAACCCTAACCCTAAACCCTGACCGTGACATTGAACCCAACCCTAACCCTAACACTAAAACTAACCCTAATCGTAAAGCTAACACTAAACCCATAACCCTAACACTAACCCTAACCCTAACACAAACACTAATCCTAAACCCTAACCCCAACCCTAGCACTAACCACAACCACAATCCCAACACTACCCCAACCCCAATTCCAATCCTAACTCCACCCCAACCCTAACCACAACCCCAACCCTAACCCTAAGACTAACCCCAACCCCTAACCCTAACAGTAACCCTAAACCTGAACCTCTTCTAACCCAAAACCTAAGAATAACACTAACCCTAACCTTAACCCTAACCCCAACCCCAAAACTAACCCCTAACCCTAACCCCTAAACCTAACCATAACCCCTAACCCAACCCTAACCTAAACCTAATCCTAACCACAAACCCTAAGCCTAACCCTAAACCATAACCCTGACCCTAACCCTACCCCTTACCCCCTAACCCTAACCCTAACCCCTAACCCTAATCCTAACACTAACCCTAACACCTAACCCTAAGCTTAACCCCAAACCTAACGCTAACCCTAACGCTAATGTTAACCCTAATGCTAACCCTAACCCTAAACCCTGACCCTGACCCTAACCCTAAACCTAACGCTAACCCTAAACCCTAACTCAAACCCTAAACCTAACCCCTAACCCTTATGCTAACCCTAACCAAAACTCCTAACCCTAACCATAAACCTAAACCTCTTCTAACCAAAACCTAAGAGTAACTCTATCCCTAACCCTAATCCCAACCCTAACCCCAACCCCAACCCTAACCCCAACCCCAAACCTAACCCTAACACTAACACTAACCCCTAACACTAACCCTAACCTTAAAGCTAAACCTCTTCTAATACAAAACCTAAAAATAACGCTAACCCCTAACCCTAAACCCAACCCTAACCCTAACCCTAACACTAACCCTAAAGCTAACCATAACGCTAAACCTAAATCCTAAGCCAAACCCTAAACCTAACCCCTAACCCTAACCCTAACCCTATCCAAAACCCCTAACCCTAACCCTAAAACCTAAAACCTAACACTAACCCTAACCATAACCCTAACCCTACATAAACCTAAATTCCAAACCTATCCTAGACTTAAACCCCACAATAACCCCATCCCTAACTCTAACCCCAACCTTAACACTACATTAACCCTAACACTTACCCTAACCCCTAATCCTAACACCAACCCTAACCCTAAAACCAATCCCAACCCTAACCCTAACCCCAAAACCAACCCTAAACCCAACGCCAATCTCAATACTAACCCAAGCCCCAACCCTAACCCCAACCCAACCCCTAACCCTAACCCTATCCCTAACCCCAAACATTAAACCTAACACTATTCCTTAACCCTAACCCTAACACTAACCCCTAACCCCTAACCCTAACCCTATCCCTTACCCTAACGCTAACCATAATGCTAAAAACTAACCCTAGCGCTAACCCTAACCCTAAACCCTGACCCTGACCCTGACCCTAAACCTAACCCTAACCCTAACACTAAACCCAACCGCACAGTTTACCCTAAACCCAAACACCAAACCTAACCCCTAATCCTAAACCCTCACCCTAAAGCTACCCCTAACCCTGACCCTAAATCCTAACACTAACGTTAACCCTAACCGCTAACCCAATCCCTAACACTAACCATACCCCTAACCCTAATAATAACCCTAACCATAAACCAAATCCTAACCCTAAACCTAACCCTAACCCTAACCCTTAACCAAACCCTAAACCTAATCCTAACCCTAACACTAAATCTCTTCTAAACCAAAACCTAAGAGTACCGCTAACCCTAACACTAACCCTAACACCAACCATAATCCTAACCCTAACCGTAACGCCTAAACCTAACCTTAAACTCTAACCCAACCTTAACCTAAACCTAATCCTAACCACTAACCCTAACCCTAACCCTAAACCCTAACCCCAATCCTAATGCTAACCCTTAACCCTAACCCTACCACTTACCACTAATCCAAACCCTAACCCCTAACCCTAACCCTACCCCCTTACCACTAACCCTAACCCTAACCCCTAACCCTAACCCTTACACTATCCCTAACACCTAACCGTAAGCCTAACCCCAAACCTAACGCTAACCCTAACGCTAATGCTAACCCTAATGCTAACCCTAACCCTAAACCCTGACCAGGACCCTGACCCTAACCTAAAACTAACCCTAACCCCTATCCCTAACTCTAACCCTAAAACAAAACCTCTTCTAACCCAAAACATAAGAGTAACGCTAACTCTAACCCTAACCCTAACCCTAAACCTAAATCTGACCCTAACCCTAACCCTAATGCTAACTCTAACCCTAACGCTAACCCTAACCCTAAACCCTGACCCTGACCATTACCCTAACACTAACCCTAACCCTAAAACTAACCCTAACCATAACGATAACCCTAAACCCTAACCGTAACACAATCCCTAATCCTAAACCGTAACCATAACCCCAAACCTAACCTTAAACCCTAACCATAACCCTAACCATATCCCCTAAACCTAACCATAACCCTAACCAAAACCACTAACCCTAACCCTAACCCTAACCCTAAACCAACCCCTAACCCTAACCCTAACCCTAAGCCTAACCCCAACCCTAACCCTAAAACAAACCAACCATAACCCTAACCCTAATGCTAAACCTAACACTAACACCAACCCTAACCCTAACAAAACCCCAACCCTAACCCCTAACCCCCAACCCTATCCCTATAATTAATCTAACACTAACCATAACACTAATCACTAACCCTAATCCTAGCCCTTGCCCCATAGATAGCCCTAGCACTAGCCCTAATTCTAAACATATCCCTAGCCCGAACCATAACCCTAAAACTAACCCTAAACAAAAATCTAACCCTAACCCTAACAGTAACCAAAACCCCTAACCCCTAACCCAAACCCTAACTTTCTAGCCAACCCTAACACTAACCTTAACAATAACCCTAAACCCTAACACCTAAACCTAACCCTAACCGTAACCCTAACCCTAACTCCAACCCTAAACCTAAACCAAACACTAACCCTAATCCTAACGCTAACCCTAACCCTAAACCCTGACCGTGACATTGAACCTAACCCTAACCCTAACACTAAAACTAACCCTAATCGTAAAGCTAACACTAAACCATAACCCTAACACTAACCCTAACCCTAATCCTAAACCCTAACCCTAACACAAACACTAATCCTAAACCCTAACCCCAACCCTAGCACTAACCACAACCACAATCCCAACACTACCCCAACCCCAATTCCAATCCTAACTCCACCCCAACCCTAACCACAACCCCAACCCTAACCCTAAGACTAACCCTAACCCCTAACCCTAACAGTAACCCTAAACCTGAACCTCTTCTAACCCAAAACCTAAGAATAACACTAACCCTAACCTTAACCCTAACCCCAACCCTAAACCTAACCCCTAACCCTAACCCTAACCCTAACCAAAACCATAACCCTAACCCTAACCCTAAATATTAACCCTATCCTAACTCTAATCCCCATCCTAACCCCCAACCCTAACACTAACCCCAATCCTAACACTAAATAACCTTAACACTTACCCTAACCCTAACCCTAACCCTAACCCTAACCCTAACCCTAATCCTAACCCTAACCATAAACCAAACCCTAACCCTCACCCTCACCCTAACCCTAACCATAACCCTAACCCCAACCCTAAACCTAACCCTAACCCTAACACTAACACTAACCCTAACCCTAACCATAACCCTAACCCCACATAACCCTAAATACTAACCCTATCCTAACCCTAATCCCCATCCTAACCCCAACCCTAACTCTAACCCCAATCCTAACACTAAATTTACCCTAACACTTACCCTAAACCTAACTCTAACCCTAAACCCTAACCCCTAATCCTAACCCTAACCATAAACCAAACCCTAAACCTAAACCTAACCCTAACAATAACCTAACCCCTAACACCAACCCTAACCCTAACCCCAAACCCAACCATAACCCTAACACCAACCCCAACCTTAAACCTAACCCCAACCCTAACCCTAACCTTAACCCTAACCACAACCCTAAACCTAACACCAACCCAAACCCTAAATCTAATCCTAACCCTAAACCTAAACCAAACCCTAACACTAACCCTAACCCTAAACCAAACCCTAACCCTAACCCTAAACTAACCCCTAACACCTAAACCTAACCCTAACCCTAACCCTAACGCTAAACCTAACTCTAACACTAACACTAACGCTAACCCTAACCCTAAACCCTGACAGTGACCATGAACCTAACCCTAATCCTAACCCTAACACTAACCCTAACCGTAAAGCTAAGCCTAAACCATAACCCTAACACTAACACTAACCCTAACCAAAACCCTAACCCTAACCATAACCCTAATCCTATACCCTTACCCCAACCCTAACCCTAACCACAACCACTATCACAACAGTACCCCAAACAATTCCAACCCTAACTCCACCCCAACCCTAACCCCAACCCCAACCCTCACCCTAAGACTAACCCTAACCCCTAACCCCTAACCATAACCCTAAACCTGAACCTCTTCTAACCCAAAACCTAAGAGTAACACTAACCTTAACCTTAACCCTAACCCCAACCCTAAACCTAACCCTAACACTAACACATAACCGTAACCCTACATAACCCTAAATACTAACCCTATCCTAACCCTAAACCCCATCCTAATCCCAATCCTAACCCTAACCCCACCCTAACACTAAATTAACCCTAACACTTACCTTAACCCCTAACCCTAACCCTAATCCTGACCCTAACCAGAAACCAAACCCTAAACCTAAACCCAAAACCTAACCCTAACCCTAACCCCAACACTAAACCCAACCCTAAAACTAACCCTAACACTAACCCTAACCCTTCATAACCCTAAATACTAACCCTATGTTAACCCTAATCCCCATCCTAACCCCAATCCTAACCCTAACCCCAATCCTAACACTAAATTAACCCTAACACTTACCCACCCTAACCCTAACCCAAACCCTAATCCTAACCCTAACCATAAACCAAACCCTAACCCTAAACCTAACCTAACCCCAAACCCTAAACCAAACCCTAAACCTAATCCTAACCCTAACCCTAAAGCAAACCCTAACCCTAACCCTAACCCTAACACCAACCCTAACCCTAACCCCAAACCCGACCCTAACCCTAACACCAACCCCAACCTTAAACCTAACCCCAACCCTAATCCTAACCTTAACCCTAACCACAACCCTAACCCTAACCCCAACCCAAACCCTAAACCTAATCGTAACCCTAACCCAAAACCAAACCCTAACCCTAACCCTAACCCTAACCCTAAACCAAACCCTAACCCTAACCCCTAACACTAACCCTAACCCGTAAACCTCACCCTAACCCTAACCCTAAACCTAACGCTAAACCTAACTCTAACACTAATCCTAACTCTAACCCTAACCCTAAACCATGACTGTGACCATGAACCTAACCCTAATCCTAACCCTAACACTAACCCTTACCTTAAAGCTAAGCCTAAACCATAACCCTAACACTAACACTAACCCTAACCAAAACCACTAACCGTAACTCTAACCTAACCTAAACCAAACCCTAACCCTAATATTAACTCTAACCATAAACCAAACCCCTAGGCCCAACCCTAGCTCTAACCCTAACCCTAATCCTAACTTTTAACCCTAACCCTAGCACTTACGCTAACCCTAACCCTAACCCTATCCCTAACCTTAACCAAACCCCTAACCCTCATCCTAACCCTAACCATACACCAAACCCAAACCCTAAACCTAACCCTAACCCTAACCCTAAACCAAACCCCTAAACCTAATCCTAACCCTAACCCTAAACCAAACCCTAACCCTAACCTTAACCCTAACAATAAACCTAATCCCAAACCCAACCCTAACCCTAACACCAACTCCAACCTTAAACCTAACCCCAACCCTAACCCTAACCCTAACCCTAACCCTAACCCTATTCTATCCCAAAACCTAAGAGTAACCCTAACCCCAACCCTAACCTCTACCCCAACCGTAACACTAACCCTAATCCCAACCACAAACTCTAACCCTAACCATAAGCCCTAACCCTAACCATAACCATAACCCCTAACCCTAACCCATACCCCTAACCCTAACCCTAAACCCGACCCCAACCATAACACTAAACCTAATCCTAACCACTAACGCTAACCCTAACCCCTAACCCTAACGCTAACCCATACCCCTAACCCTAACCCTAACCCCTAACCCTAACTCAAACACTAACCCTATCACCTAAACCTAAGCCTAACCCTAACCCCTAACCCTAAACCCTGACCCTGAGCCTGACCCTAATCCTAACCCTTACCCTAACACTAACGGTAATCCTAAACCCTAACACAAACCCTAAACCTAACCCCTAACCATAACACTGACCTGAATCAAAACCCCTAACCCTAACCCTAACCCTAGCCCTAAAACCTAAAACCTAACCCCTAACCCTAACCATAAACCTAACCCTGCAATAACCCTAAATCCTAACCCTATCCTAACCCTAACTCCAAAACCAACCCTAACCCCAACCTAACCCTAACCCCAACCCTAACCCTAAACTAACACTAACACTTACCGTAACCCTTAACCATAACCCTAACCCTAACTCTAACACTAACCACTAAGCTAATCCTAACCCTAACGCTAACCCTAACGCTAAACCTAACCCCAAAACCTGACCCTGATTCTGACCCTGAACCTGACAGTGACCCTAACGCTAACCGTAACCCTAACACTATCCCTAACCCTTAATCCTAACCCTAACCGTAGCTATAACCCTAAATCTAACCCCTAACCCTAACCCTAACACCTAATCCTAACCCTAACCCTAACACTAACCCTTACCCTAACCAAAACCCCTAACCCTAACCCTAACCCTAACGCTAACTCGTCTAAACCTAACCCTAAACCTTCCTCTACCCCTACCACTAACCCAACCGTAATCTTATCGCTAACCCTAACCAAAACCCCTAAACCTACCTGCATCACTAACCCTACCCATAACAATTACACTGTCCCTAAAGCCTCAACCATAGCCTAACCCTAACCCCAACCCTAACACTAAACACTAACGCTTACCTTTAGCGTAACCCAACCCTAACACTAACCCTTACCCTAACACTAACCACAACCCCTAAACCTACCCCTACACCTAGCTCTAAACCTATTCTAACCATAGCCCTAAACATAAACCTCTATAACAATAAACCTAAGAGTAACGCTAACCTTAACCCTAAACCTAACCCACACGCCAACCCCTACTCTAAACCTACCCTAAACCTTGCCCTAAGCCTAACTCTAACCCTAACCCTAACCCCAAACCCAACCCTAACTCTAACCCTAAACCAAACCCTAACCCTAACCCCAAACCCAACCCTAACCCTAACCCTAAACCAAACCCTAACCCTAACCCTAATCCTAACCCTAAACCAAACCCCTAACCCCAACCCTAACCCCAACCCTAACTCTAACCAAAACCCCAAACCTAACCCCCAACCCCAACCCTAACCCCTAACCCCAACCCCTAACCCCTAACCCCAACCCTAACCCTAAACCCTAGCCCTAACCCTAACCTTCACCCTAAACCCAACCCTAACCCCAACCTAACCCCAACCCTATCCCTAACCCCAACCCCAACCCTAACCAGAACCACAATCCCAACCCTAAACCCAACCGCAATCCCAACCCCTAACCCGAACCCCAACCCTAACCCAACCCCAACCCCTAACCCAACCCCAACACAACCCCTAACCCTAACCCTAACCCTAATCCCTAACCCTAACCCTAACCCAAACCCCTAACCCCTAACCCCTAACCCCTAACCCTAACCCCTAAACCTAAGCCTAACCCTAACCCTAACACTATCCCTAACGCTAACGCTAACCCCTAATGCTAACCCTAACCCTAAACCCTGACCCTACCCTGATCCTAACCCTAACCCTAACACTCAACCCTAACCCTAAGGCTAACCCTAAACCTCCCCCTAACCTAACCCCTAATCCTAACCCCTAACCCTAACCCTAACTGAAACCCCCAACCCCAACCCTAGAGTTAGGGATAGGGCTAGGTTTAGGGACAGCGCTAGTGCTAGGGCTAGGGCAACGGCTAGGGCAAAGTTAAGGTTTAGGGTTCGTGTTTAGGGTTAGGCTTAGGGGTTAGGATTTAGGGTTAGTGTTAGTGTTATTGATTAGGTTACAGTTAAGATTAGATTTAGGTTTAGGTTTAGGTTTAGGGTTAGTGTTAGTGTTTTTGTTAGGGTTGCAGATAGTGTTAGGTTTAGGGTTAGAGTTAGGGTTAGGTAGGTTCATGCTTAGGGTTTCAGCTAGGGCTATGGTAAGGGTTAGTTTTAGCGATACTGTTAGGGTTAGGCTTAGAAGAGGTTTAGATTTAGGGTTAGGGGTTAGAATAGGGTTATGTTTAGGGTAGGGTTAGGGTTAGAGTTGAGGTTAGGTATAGGGGTAGGGGTAGGGGGCATGGGTAGGATTAGGGTTGAGGGTAGTTTTAGAGTTAGGGTTAGGGTTGGGTTACGGTTAGGTTTAGGTTTGCGGCTAGTGCTAGGGCTAGGATTTAAAGCTAGGGCTATGTCTAGGGATAGGTCTAGGACTAGGGTTAGGGTTAGGGTTAGGGGTAAGGGTAGGATTAGTGGTTGAGGTTAATGTTAGTGTTAGAGTTAGGGTTGGGTTAGGGTTGGGGTTAGGGTTATGTTTGGGATTAGGGTTAGTGTTAGTGTGAGGTTTAGGGTTAGGTCTAGTTTTAGGGTTAGGGTTAGGGTTAGGGTTTATGGTTTAGGGTTAGTGTTAGGGCTAGGGTTAGTTTTAGGGCAAGGGCTAGTGCTAGGTCTATTGTTAGGGTTTGAGTTTAGGGTTAGTGTTAGGTTTAGGTTTAGGATTTAGGGTTAGTGTAGGTTTAGGGGTAGGGTTAGGGTTACTGGTAGCTTTTAGGGTTTAGGTTTAGGTTTAGGGTTAGGGGTTAGGGCTAGGGATAGGGTTAGGGCTAGGGTTAGGGTTAGAATTAGGGGTTAGGGTTAGGATTAGGGGTTAGGGTTATGGGTAGGGGTAGGGGAAGGAGTAGGGGAAGGTGTATGTCTTGGGGTTAGGTTAGGGGTTAGGTTAGCTTTGGGTTAGGGTTAGGGTTTGGGTTTAGGGTTTATGGTTAGGTTTAGGGGTTAGGGCTAGGGATAGGGTTAGGGGCTATGGCTAGTGCTAGGGCTAATGTTAGGGTTAGGGTTAAGGTTAGTGTTAGGGATTAGAGGCAGCGGTAGGGGTAGGGGTTTGGGTTTGGGTTTCGGTTATCTTTAGGGTTGGGTTAGGGTTAGGGTTAGGGTTTAGGGTTTAGGGTTAGGGTTAGGTTTAGGATTAGGGCTAGGGATCGGGTTAGGTCTATGGCTGGTGCTCGGGTTAGGGCTAGGGCTAGGGTAAAGGTTAGGATTAGGGTTTAGGGTTAGGGCTAGGGTTACGGTTAGGATTAGAGCTAGGGCTAGGGCTAGGGCTAGAGTTAGGGTTAGGGTTAGGGTTGGGTTTGGATTTAGGGCACGGTTAGGGTTAGGGTTGGGGTTGGGGTTGGGGTTAGGGTTAGCGTTACTGTTAGTTTTGGGCAAGAAGAGGTTTAGATTTAGGGTTAGGTTTAGCGTTAGGGGTTCGGGTTACGGTTAGGGTTTAAGATTACGGGTAGGGGTAGTGGTAGGGGTAGGGGAAGGGGTATGGGTTGGGGTTAGGTTTAGGGTTAGTATTAGGGTTGGGTTAGTGTTAGGTTTAGCATTAAGGTTAAGGTTTAGGGTTTATGGTTATGGTTAGGTTTAGGTTTAGGGCTAGGGATAGGGTTAGGGAAAGGGGTAAGGCTAGGGCTAGGGTTAGGGTTAGGGTTAAGTTTAGGTTTAGGGTAGTGTTAGGGTTAGGGTTAGGCTTAGGGTTAGGGCTTTGGCTAGGGTTAGGGCTAGGGCTAGTGCTAGGGCTAGGGCTACGGCTAGGGCTAGGGTTAGGGTAAGGTTTAGCATTATGTTTAGGTTTAGGGATAGGGCAGGGTTAGCTTTAGGGTTAGGGTTTAGAGTTATGGTTTAGGGTTAGGGTTAGGATTAGGGTAAGGGTTAGGTTACTCTTAGTGTTAGGAGTTAGGGTTAGGGTTAGGTTTACGGTTATGGTTAGGGTTATTGTTAGGGTTCGGGTTAGGGGTTAGGGTTAGGGTGAGGAATAGAGTTTAGGTTAGGGTTAGTGCTAGGGTTAGGGTTATGGTTGGGTTAGGTTTAGGGTTGTGGATGGGGTTAGGGTTAAGTTTGGGTTAGCGTTACTGTTAGGGTAAGGGTTAGAAGAGGTTTAGGTTTAGGGTTAGATTTAGAAAAAGGTTACAGTTAGGGTTAGGGTTTAGAGTTAGGATTAGGGTTAGTGTTAGTATTGGTGGTTACAGTTAGGGTTAGCATTAGGGTTAGGGTTGTGTTAGCATTAGGGTTAGGGTAAGTGTTTGGAGTTAGGGTTAGGGTTAGGGTTTAGGGTTTAAGGATAGGGTTAGGGTTATGGTTATGGTTAGGGTTGTGTTAGGGTTAGGGTTACGGGTAGGGTAAAGGGTAGGGGTACGGTTTGGGTGTAGGGTTAGTGTTAGGGATAGGTTTTGGTGAGCGTTTGGGTTAGGGTTAAGGTTAGGGTATAGGGTTTAGTGTTAGGGTTAGGGTTTAGGGTTATGGTTATGGTTAGAGTTAGGGTTAGGGCTAGGGCTAGTATAGGGCAAGGGCTGAGTGCTAAGGCTAGGGCTTCGGCTAGGGCTAAGGTTAAGGTTAGGGTTAGTGTTTAGGTTAGGGTTAGGGTTAGGTTTAGGAATTAGGGTTAGGGTTATGGTTAGGGTTAATGTTAGCTTTAGTGTTAGGTTTTAGGATTGAGGCTTAGGGTTAGGGTTAGGGTTAGGGATATGTTTAGGGCTAGGGTTAGGGTTAGGGTTAGGGGTTAGGGTTATGTGTAGAAGTAGGGGTAGTGGTAGGGGAAGGGTTTAGGCTTAGTGTTAGTGTTAGGGTTGGGTTAGTGTTGGGTTAGGGTTAGGTCTAGAGATAGCGTTAGAGCTAGGGATAGAGCTAGGGATAGGTTTAGGGTCAGGGTAGGGTTAGGTTTAGGGTTAGGGTATGTTAAGTGTTAGGGTGGGGTTGAGATTGGGGTTGGGGTTAGGTTTAGGGTTAGTGTTACTGTTAGGCTTAAGGTTAGAAGAAGTTTAGATTTAGGATTAGGGTTAGAACAGGGTTAGGTTTACGGTTAGGTTTACGGTTAGGTTTAGGGTTAGTGTTAGAGTTGGGGTTTCAGTTAGGGTTAGGGTTAGGGTTAGGGTTGGGTTAGGGTTAGGGGTAGGGGTAGGGGAAGGGTACAGTTAGTGTTGTTGCTAGGGTTAGGGTTAGAGTTAGGGTTAGGGTTGGGCTAGGGTTAGGGTTAGGGATAAGGGTATGGTTAGGGATAGGGCTAGGTTGAGGGACAGGGCTAGTTCTAAGGCTAGGGCTATGGCTAGGGCAAAGTTTAGGGTTAGGGTTAGTGTTTAGGGTTAGAATTAGGGTTAGGTTTTAGGGTTAGGGTTAGTGTTATTTGTTAGGGTTAGGGGTTAAGATTATTTTAGATTTAGGTTTAGGTTTAGGGTTAGTGTTAGTGTTTTGGTTAGGGTTGGGGTTGGTTTTAGGGTTAGGGTTAGGTTTAGGGTTAGGGTTAGGTTTAGGGTTAGGGTAGGTTCATGGTTAGGGTTTGGGTTGGGACTAGGGTAAGGGTTAGGGTTAACGTTACTGCTAGGGTTAGGGTTAGAAAATGTTTAGATTTAGGGTTAGGGTTAGAATAGGGTTAGGTTTAGGGTTAGAGTTAGGGTTAGGGTTTGGGGTAGGGGTAGGATTAGGGGTTGAGGGTAGTGTTAGGGTTAGGGTTAGGGTGGGTTAGGGTTAGTGTTAGGTTTGGGGCTAGTGCTACGGCTAGGGTTTAAAGCTAGCGCAATGTCTATGGATAGAGCTAGGACTGGGGTTAGGGGTAGGGTTAGGGATAAGGGTAGGATTAGGGGTTGAGGATAGTGTTAGGGTTAGTGTTAGGGTTGGGTTAGGGTTAGGGTTAGGGTTAAAATTAGGGGTTAGAGTTAGTGTTACTGTTAGGGTTAGGATTAGATTTAGGGTTAGGGTTAGGGTTAGGGTTGGGGTTGGGGATAGGGTTGGGGTTGGGATTAGGGTTGGGGTTGGGGTTAGGGTTAAGGTTAGTGTTAGGGTTAGGGTTAGGGTCAGGATCAGGGACAGGGTCAGGGTCAGAGTCAGTGTCAGGGTTTTAGGGTTAGGTTTAGCGTTAGGGTTTGGGTTAGAATTAGGTGTTAGGGTTAGTTTTAGGGTTAGGGTTAGGATTAGATTTAGGGTTAGGGGTTAGGGGTTAGGGGTTAGGGTTATGGTTAGTGTTGGGGTTGGGGTTAGGTTTGGGGTTGGGGTTGGGGTTAGGGTTAAGGTTAGGGTTATGTAGGGTTTGGGTTAGAGTTAGGGTTGGGGTTGGTGTTAGGGTTAGGGTTAAGGTTTTGGTTAGGATTAGTTTTGGGTGTTAGGGTTAGTGTTAGGTTTAGGGTTAGGGTTAGGTTTAGGATTTAGAGTTATTGTAGGGTTAGGGTTATGGTTTGGGTTAGTGTTAGGTTTTAGGATTTAGGATTAGTGTTAGTGTTAGGGTCAAGGCTAGGGATAGGGTTAGGGCTAGGGTTAGGGTTAGTGTTAGGGGTTAATATTAAGGTTAGGGTTAGGTTTAGGTTAGTTTTAGGATTAGGGTTAGTGTTACTCTTAGGGTTTGTATAAGGGTTAGGGTTAGCGTTTAGGGTTAGGTTAGGTTTAGGGTTAGGGTTTAGTTTAGGGTAAGGGCTAGGTCTAGGGGTTAGGGTTAGGGTTGGATTTGGTTAGGTCGTAAGTGTAGGGGTAGAGTTACGGTTAGGGTTACGGTTAGGGGTTAGGGTTAGTATTAGGGTTAGTGGTAGTGGTATGGGGATGGGTTGGGCTCAGGGTTAAGGTTAGTGCTATGGTTGGGTTTGGTTTGTTGTTAGGGTTAGAATTACTGTTAGTGTTAGGGTTAGGGTTAGGGATAGAGATAGGGTTAGTGCTAGGGCTATTGCTAGGGCTATGGCTAGGGCTTAGTCAAGGTTTAGGGTTAGGGTTAGAATTTTGGGTTAGGGTTTGGTTTAGGTTATGGTTAGTGTTAGGGGTTAGGGTTAGAGTTATCAGTTAGGGGTAGGGGTATGAGTAGGGGAACAGGTTGAAATTAGTGTTAGGGTTAGGGTTTGGTTACGGTTAGGGATAAGGTTAGGGTTTATGGTTTAGGGTTAGAGTTAGGTTTGGGTTTAGGGTTGGGGATGGAGTTAGGGTTAGGTTTCAGAGTTAAGGTTAGGGTTAGATTTAGGGTTAGGGATTAGGGATAGGGGTAGGGGTATGGGTTGGGGTTGGGTTTAGGGTTAGCATTGTGTTAGGGTTAGGGCTAGGGCTAGGATTAGGTTCAGAAATAGTGCCAGAGCTAGGGCTATGGCTAGGTGTAGGGTTAGGTTTTAGGTTAGTGTTAGGTTTAGGGGTTTAATGTTAGGGTTAGGGTTAGGGATAGAGTTAGGGTTGGGTTAGGGTTAGGGTTTATGGTTAGGGTCAGGGTTAGGTTTAGTGGTTAGTGTTAGGTTAGTGTTAGGATTAGGGGTTAGGGTTAAGGTTAGGGTTGGTTTAGGGGTTGTGGTTAGGGTTAGGGTTAGTGTTAGTGTTGTTTTACGGTTAGGTTTAATGTTTAGGGTTAGGGTTAGGGTTAGGGTTTAGGGTTTCAGGATAGGGTTAGGTTTGGGTTAAGGTTAGTGTTATAGCTTATGTTTAGGGTTAGTGTTAGAGTTCAGGGTTTTGGTTTAGTATTAGGCTTAAAGTTAGGGTTAGGTTTAGGATTGGTTTAGAGTTAAGTTTAGGGTTAGGGCTAGGGCTAGGGATATGGTTGGGGCTAAGGCTAAGGCTTGGGCTAGGGCTAGGGTTACGGATAGGGTTAGGGATAGGGAAGGGGTATGGTTAAAGGTATGTGTGGGTTAGGGATAGGGTTAGGGGTTAGAGTTAGGAATAGGGTTAGGGATTAGGGTTAGGGTTAGGGTTAGGAAAGTTAGGGTTCGGGTTAGTGTTAGCGGTTAGGGTTAGAAGTTAGGGTTAGGGTTAGGGTTTAGTGTTATGGTTAGGGTTAGTTTTAGTGTTACGGCTAGGGTTTGAGTAAGGGTTTGGGTTAGGGTTAGGTGTAGGTTTAGGGGTTACTGTTAGGGTTAGGAATAGGGTAGGGGTAGGGTTAAAGGTATGTGTGGGTTAGGGTTAGGGTTATTGTTAGGGTTAGGTTTGGGGTTGGGGTTGGGGTTAGGGTTGGGATTGTGGTTGGGGTTAGTGTTGGGGTTCGGGTTCGGGTTAGGGTTGGGGTTAGGGTTAGGGTTGGGGTTAGGGTTAGGGTTGGAGTTAGGATTAGGGTTAGTTTTGGTGTTAGGGTTAGGTTAAGGGTTAGGGGTTAGGGTTAGGGTTTTGTTTAGGGTTAGGGTTAGTCTTTAGGTTTACGGTTAGGGTTAGGTTTAGTGTTAGGTTTAGGGTTAGGGTTAGGGTTTAGGGTTAAGGTTAGTGTTAGGGTTAGGTTTAGGGTTTAGGGTTAGTGTTACGGGTTGGGGTTAGGGTTAGGGTCAGGGTTGGGTTAAGGTTAGGCTTAGGGATAGGGTTTAGTGTTAGGGTTAGGGTTAGGTTTAGTGTTAGGGCTAGGGGTTTGAGGTAGGGTTAGCGGTTAGGGTTGAGGTGTAGGTTTAGGGGTTAGGGTTAGGGTTAGGGATAGGGGTAAGGGTAGGGCTAAAGGTATGTGTGGGTTAGAGTTAGAGTTAGTGTTAGGTTTAGGGTTGGGTTAGGGTTAGGGTTAGGGTTTAGAGTTAGGATTAGGGTTAGGGATTAGGGTTAGGGTTAGGGATAGGGTTTGGTTTACGATTAGGGTTAGGGTTAGCGTTACTCCTAGGTTTAGGGTTAGAAACGGTTTAGGGTTAAGGTTAGGGGTTAGGGTTAGGGGTTTTGTTTTGGGTTGGGGTTAGGGGTTAGGTTTAGGATTAGGGTTAGGGTTAGCGTTTGCGTTAGGGTTAGCGTTAGGGTTACGGTTTAGGGTTAGGGGTTAATGTTAGGGTTAGGATTAGGGTTAGGTTAGGTTTAGGGTTAGTGTTAGGGTTAGTGTTAGGGTTATGGTTGGGGTTGGGGTTGGGGTTAGGGTTGGGAATGTGGTTGTGGTTAGTGTTGGGGTTCGGGTTACGGTTAGGGTTGGGGTTAGGTTTAGAGTTAGGGTCAGGGTTAGGTTTAGTGGTTAGTGTTAGGGTTAGTGTTAGGATTAGGGGTTAGGGTTAAGGTTAGGGGTTGGTTTAGGGGTTGTGGTTAGGGTTAGGGTTAGTGTTAGTGTTGTTTTACGGTTAGGTTTAATGTTTAGGGTTAGGGTTAGAGTTAGGGTTTAGGGTTTCAGGATAGGGTTAGGTTTGGGTTAAGGTTAGTGTTATAGCTTACGTTTAGGGTTAGTGTTAGAGTTCAGGGTTTTGGTTTAGTATTAGGCTTAAAGTTAGGGTTAGGTTTAGGATTGGTTTAGAGTTAAGTTTAGGGTTAGGGCTAGGGCTAGGGATATGGTTAGGGCTAAGGCTAAGGCTTGGGCTAGGGCTAGGGTTACGGATAGGGTTAGGGATAGGGGAAGGGGTATGGTTAAAGGTATGTGTGGGTTAGGGATAGGGTTAGGGGTTAGAGTTAGGAATAGGGTTAGGGATTAGGGTTAGGGTTAGGGTTAACAAGTTAGGGTTCGGGTTAGTGTTGGCGGTTAGGGTTAGAAATTAGGGTTAGGGTTAGGGTTTAGTGTTATGGTTAGGGTTAGTTTTAGTGTTACGGCTAGGGTTTGAGTAAGGGTTTTGGGTTAGGGTTAGGTGTAGGTTTAGGGGTTACTGTTAGGGTTAGGAATAGGGGTAGGGGTAGGGTTAAAGGTATGTGTGGGTTAGGGTTAGGGTTATTGTTAGGGTTAGGTTTGGGGTTGGGGTTGGGGTTAGGGTTGGGATTGTGGTTGGGGTTAGTGTTGGGGTTCGGGTTCGGGTTAGGGTTGGGGTTAGGGTTAGGGTTGGGGTTAGGGTTAGGGGTTGGAGTTAGGATTAGGGTTAGTTTTGGTGTTAGGGGTTAGGTTAAGGGTTAGGGTTAGGGTTAGGGTTTTGTTTAGGGTTAGGGTTAGTCTTTAGGTTTACGGTTGGGGTTAGGTTTAGTGTTAGGTTTAGGGTTAGGGTTAGGGTTTAGGGTTAAGGTTAGTGTTAGGGTTAGGTTTAGGGTTTAGGGTTAGTGTTACGGGTTGGGGTTAGGGTTAGGGTCAGGGTTGGGTTAAGGTTAGGCTTAGGGATAGGGTTTAGTGTTAGGGTTAGGGTTAGGTTTAGTGTTAGGGCTAGGGTTTGAGTTAGGGTTAGCGGTTAGGGTTGGGTGTAGGTTTAGGGGTTAGGGTTAGGGTTAGGGATAGGGGTAAGGGTAGGGCTAAAGGTATGTGTGGGTTAGAGTTAGAGTTAGTGTTAGGTTTAGGGTTGGGTTAGGGTTAGGGTTAGGGGTTTAGAGTTAGGATTAGGGTTAGGGATTAGGGTTGGGGTTAGGGATAGGGTTTGGTTTACGATTAGGGTTAGGGTTAGTGTTACTCCTAGGTTTAGGGTTAGAAACGGTTTAGGGTTAAGGTTAGGGGTTAGGGTTAGGGGTTTTGTTTAGGGTTACGGTTAGGGTTAGGGGTTAGGTTTAGGATTAGGGTTAGGGTTAGCGTTTGCGTTAGGGTTAGCGTTAGGGTTACGGTTTTAGGGTTAGGGGTTAATGTTAGGGTTAGGATTAGGGTTAGGTTAGGTTTAGGGTTAGTGTTAGGGTTAGGGTTAGGGTTAAGGTTGGGGTTGGGGTTGGGGTTAGGGTTGGGATTGCGGTTGTGGTTAGTGTTGGGGGTTCGGGTTACGGTTGGGGTTGGGGTTAGGTTTAGGGTTAGGGTTAGGGTTGGGATTGTGGTTGGGGTTAGGGTTGGGGTTAGGGTTAAGTAGGGTTAGGGTTTGGTTTAGCTTTTAGGGTTAGTGTTTAGGTTTAGTGTTAGAGTTAGGGTTAGGGTTAAGGTTTAGGGTTAGGGTTAGTCTTAGGGTTAGTGTTAAGATTTAGGGTTAAGGTCAGAGTCAGGGTCAGAGTCAGGGCCAGGGGTTTAGGGTTAAGTTTAGCGTTAGAGTTAGCATTCGGTTTAAGGTCCGGGTTAGGGTTAGCGTTAGGGGTTAGGGTTAGTGTTAGGGGTTATGCTAGGGTTAGGGTTGGGGTGCGGTTAAGGCTTTGGGGTGGGTTTAGGGTTGGGGGTTCGGTTTAGGTTGAAGGTTAAGGTTAGGTTTAGGGTTAGGGTTAGGGTTAGGGTTTAGGGTAACGGTTAGGGTTATGGTTAGGTTTAGGGTTAGGGTTTAGTGTTAGTGTTAGGGTTAGGGTTTGGGTCAGGGTCAGGGTCAGAGTCAGGGTCAGGGTTTAGGGTTAGGTTTAGGGTTAGGGTTAGGGTCAGGGAGAGGGTCAGGGTCAGAGTTAGTGTCAGGGTTTAGGGTTAGGTTTAGTGTTAGGGTTAGCGTTAGCATTAGGTTTAAAGTTAGGTTTAGCGTTAGGGTTTAGAGTTAGGGTTAGGTTTAGGGTTAGGGGTTAGGGTTAGTGTTAGGGTTATGTTAGGGTTGGTGTGGGGTGGGGTTAGGGTTGGTGTTGGGTTTAGGGTTGGTGTTGGGGTTAGGTTTAGGGTTAAGGTTAGGTTTGGGGTTGGGGTTATGGTTAGGGTTGGGGTTGGGATTAGGGTTAGGGTTGGGTTTAGGGTTAGTTTTGGGGTTAGTGTTAGGGTTAGGTTTAGAGTTAGGATTTAGGCTTATTGTAGGGTTAGGGTTATGGTTAGGGTTAGTGTTAGGTTTTAGGGTTTAGGATTAGTGTTAGGGTTAGGGTTAGACCTAGGGATAGGGTATGGGCTAGGGGTTAGGTTTAGTGTTCGGATTAATATTACGGTTAGGTTAGGTTAAGGTTAGTGTTAGGTTTAAGGTTAGTGTTACTCTTAGGGTTTGTTTTAGGGATAGGGTTAGGGTTTAGGGTTAGGGTTAGGTTTAGGTTTAGGGTTAAGGTTAGGTTAAGTTCTAGGGCTAGGGTTAGGGTTAGGGTTTGATTTTTGGGTTAGGGTATGGTTTAGGGTTATGGTTAGAGTTAGGGGTTAGGGTTAGGGTTAGGGTAAGAGTTATCGGTTAGAGGTAGGGTACGGGGTAGGGGAATGGGTTGAAGTTAGTGTTAGGGTTAGGGTTTGGTTACGGTTAGGGTTAGGGTTCGGGTTTAGGGTTTAGGGTTAGAGTTAGGGTGGGGTTTAGGGTTAGGGATGGAGTTAGAGTTAGGGTTCACAGTTAAGGTTAGGGTTAGATTTAGGGATAGGGATTAGGGATAGAGGTAGGGGTATGGGTTGGGGTTAGGTTTAGGGTTAGCGTTGTGTTAGGGCTAGGATTAGGTTAGGGTTTGGTTTAGGGTTAGGGGTTATTTTTAGGGTTAGGGTTAGCGTTATGCTTAGGTTTAGGGTTAGAAGAGGTTTAGGGTTAGTGTTAGGGTTAGGGTTAGGTTTAGGGGTTTTGGTTAGGGTTAGGATTTGGGTTGAGGTAAATGTTAGGGTTAGGGTTAGGGTTAGGGTTGGGGTAAGGGTTAGGGTTAGGGTTAGTGTTTAGGGTTATGGTTAGTGTTAGTTTTAGGGTCAGGGTCAGGGTCAGAGACAGGGTCAGGTTTTAGAGTTAGGTTTAGCATTAGGGTTAGCGATAGTGTTAGGTTTGGAGTTAGGGTTAGCGTTAGGGATTAGTTTTAGGGTGAGGGTTAGGGTTAAGTTTAGGGGTTAAGGTTAGTTTAGGGTTATGTTTGGGGTTAGGGTTAGGGTTGGGTTTAGGGTTATGGTTGGCATTAGGGTTAGGGTTAGGGTTAGGATTTTGGGTTATTGTAGCGTTAGGGTTATGGTTAGGGATAGTATTAGGTTTTAGGGTTTAGGGTTACGGTTAGGGTTAGGGTTAGGGATTTTGGTTAGGGTTAGGGTTAGGGCTAGGGGTTACGGTTGGGGGTTAGGGTTAGGGTTAGGGTTAGGGATTAGGATTAGGGTTTAGTGTTAGCATTAGGGTTAAGGTTAGTGTTAGGGTTAGGGTTAGAGTTATGGTTAGGGTTAGGGTCAGGGTCAGGGTATAGGGTTAGGGTTAGCATTAGGGTTAGCGTTAGCGTTAGGGTTAGCGTTGGGGTTAGGTTTAGGCTTAGGTTTAGATGTTAGGGTTTGTGTTAGGGTTAGAGTTAGCGGTTAGGGTTGGGGTTAGGGTTAGGGATTAGGGTGAGGTTAGGGTTAGGGTTGGGTTTGGGGTTAGGGTTGGGGTTGGGGTTGGTGTTAGGGTTGCGATTGCGTTTGGGTTTATGGTTGGGATTGTGGTTTTGGTTAGGGATGAGGTTAGGGTTAGGGTTAGGGTTGGGGTTAGGGTTAGGGTTAGGTTTAGGGCTGGGGTTATGGTTAGGGTTGTGGTTGGGGTTAGGGTTAGGGTTGGGGTTTGTGTTAGGCTTAGGGTTGGTGTTAGGCTTAGGATTAGTGTTAGGTTTAGGGTTTGGTTTAGGGTTAGGTTTAGGGTTACGATTTGCTTTAGGGTTAGTGTTAGGTTTAGGGTTAGGGTTTGGTTAGGGGTTAGGATTAGGGTTAGTCGTTTTGGTTAGGGTTAGGGATAAGGTTAGCGGTTAGGGTTAGGGTTAAGTTTAGGGTTTAGGGTTAGGGTTAGGGTTAGCTTTTAGGATTAGGGTTAGGGTTAGGGTTAGGGTTTAGGGTTAGCGTTATGGTTATTGTTAGTGATAGGTTTAGGGATAGGTTTAGGTCATGGTCAGGGTCAGGGTTTACGGTTAGGGTTAGCATTGTGGTTAGCTTTAGCGTTAGGGTTAGCGTTAGGGTTACAGATAGGGTTAGGTTTAGGAGTTAGGGTTAGAGTTAGGGTTAGGGGTAGGGGTTAGGGATATGGTTAGTTTTAGGGTTAGGGTTGAGGTTGGGGTTAGGGTTGGGTTGGCGTTATGGTTGGGATTCGCGTTGGGGTTAGGGTTGGGGTTAGGGTTAGGGTTAGTGTTACTGTTAGGGTTAGGATTAGAAGAAGTTTAGGGTTAGGGTTAGGGTTAGGGTGAGTGCTATTGATTAGGGTTATTTTTAGGGTTAGGGTTAGGCTTAATGTTAGGGTTAGTGTTAAGTTTAGGGTTAGGGTATTGTTAGGTTTTGGGTTGGCCTTGGGGTTAGGTTTAGAGTTAGGTTTAGGGTTGGGTTAGGGTTAGGGTTTATTGTTTAAAGATAGGGTGAGGGATAGAGTTAGGGTTAGGGTTATGGCTGGGTTAGGGTTAAGGTTAGGTTTAGGGCTAGGGCTGGGGCTGGAGCTACGGTTAGGTTTAGGCTTAGGGGTAAGTGTAGGGTTGGGGTTGTTGCTAGTGTTACTGTTAGGGTTAGGGTAGGTGAGGTTTAAGTTTGGGGTTACAGTTAGAATAGGGTTAGATTTAAGGTTTAGGATTTAGGGTTAAGGTTAGTTTAGGGTTAGAGTTAGCGGTTTACAGTTAGGGTTAGGTTCATTGTTAAGGGTTAGGGTTAGGGTTGAGGGAGGGGTATGTTAGGGGTTGTGGTTAGGGTTAGTGTTAGGGTTCAGTGTTAGGATTAGGGTTAGGGATAGAGGTAGGGTTATGGTTAGGGGTTTGGTTAGGGTTAGGGTTAGGGATAAGGGAAGGGCTAGGTTTAGGGCTAGCGCTTGGGCTAGGTTTAGGGGTTAGGGTTAGGGTTAGGGTTAGGGGTAGGGTTAGTTGTTGATGTTAGTGTTAGGGTTAGGGTTAGTGTTGGGTTAGGGTTAGGGTTAGTTTTTAGGGTTAGGGTTACAGGTAGGGGTAGGGGTACAGGGTGGGTTAGTGTTGTTGATAGGGTTTAGGTTAGTGTTAGGGTTAGGGACAGGGGTAGGGTTAGGGGTTGATGTTAGTGTTAGGGTTAGGGTTAGGGTTAGGGTGTCAGGTTAGCGTTAGGGTTAGGGTTAGTGTTAGGGTTAGCGTTAAGTTTAGGGTCAGGGTCAGGGTCAGGATTTAGGGTTAGAGTTAGCATTAGGGTTAGTGTTATCGTTAGGGTTAGCGTTCGTGTTAGGGTTAGGGTTAAGGGTTACGGTTAGGGGTTAGGGTTAGGGTTAGGGGTAGGGTTAGGGGTGGGGGTTAGGGGTAGGGTTAGGGGTAGGAATAGGGCTAGGTTTAGGGACCGGGCTAGTGCTAGGGCTAGGGCTATGGCTAGGGCAAAGTTTAGGGTTAGGGTTAGTGTTTAGTGTTAGGGTTAGGGTTAGGCTTTAGGGTTAGGGTTAGTGTTATTGTTTAGGATTAGGGTTAAGATTAGTTTAGATTTAGGGTTTAGGGTTAGGGTTAGTGTTAGTGTTTTGTTGAGGTTAGGGTTAGGGTTAGGTTTAGGGTTAGAGTAGGTTCATGGTTAGGGTTTCGGTTGGGACTATGGTAAGGGTTAGTGTTAGCGTTACTGTTAGGGTTAGGGTAAGAAGAGGTTTAGATTTAGGGTTAGGGTTAGGATAGGGTTACAGTTGGGGTTAGTGTTAGGGTTAGGGGTAGGGGTAAGGGGTAGGATTAGGGGTTGAGGTTAGTGTTAGGGTTAGGGTTAGGTTTGGGTTAGGGTTAGGGTTAGGTTTGGGGCTAGTGCTAGGTCTAGGATTTAGAGCTAGGGCTATGTCTAGGGATAGGGCTAGGACTAGGGTTAGTGTTAATATTAGGGGTAAGGGTGGGATTAGAGGTTGAGGTTAGGGTTAGGGTTAGGGTTAGTTTTGGGATTAGGGTTAGTCTTAGGGTTGGTGTTAGGTTTAGGGTTAGGGATAGTTTCAGGGTTAGGGTTAGGGTTAGGGTTAGTTTTAGGGCAGGGGCTAGTGCTAGGGCTAGGGCTACGGCTAGGGAAAAGGTTAGGGTTAGTGTTTAGGGTTAGTGTTAGGTTTAGGTTTAGGATTTAGGGTTAGTGTAGTTTTAGGGGTAGGGTTAGGGTTAGTGTTAGGTTTTAGGGTTTAGGATTAGGTTTAGGGGTTGGTTTAGGGCTAGGGATAGGGTTACGGCTAGGGTTAGGGTTAGGATTAGGGGTTAGGGTTACGGGTAGGGGTAGGAGTAGGGGAAGGTGTATGGCTTGAGGTTAGGTTTAGGGTTAGGGTTAGGTATGGGTTAGGGCTGTGTTTGGGTTTAGGGTTTATGGTTAGGGTTAGGGTTAGGGCTAGGGATAGGGTTAGGGCTAGGCTAGTGCTAAGGCTAATGTTAGCGTTAGGGTTAGGGTTAGTGTTAGGGTTTAGAGTCAGCGGTAGGGGTAAGGGTTTGGGTTTGTGTTAGGGTTATCTTTAGGGTTAGGGTTAGGGTTTGGGGTTTAGGGTTAGGGTTACGGCTAGGATTAGGGCTAGGGATAGGGTTAGGGCCAGGGCTAGTGCTCGTGTTAGGGCTAGGGCTAGGGTAAATGTTAGGATTAGGGTTTAGGGTTAGGGTTAGGGTTAGGATTAGAGGCTATGGCTAGGGCTAGGGCTAGAGTTAGGTTTAGGGTTATGGTTGGGTTTAGGGTTAGGGTAGGGTTAGGGTTAGGGTTGGGGTTGGGGTTAGGGTTAGGGTTAGCATTACTGTTAGGTTAGGGTAAGAAGAGGTTTAGATTTAGGGTTAGGTTTAGCGTTAGAGGTTCGGTTAGGTTAGGGGGTTAGGTTACGGGTAAGGGTAGTGGTAGGTGTAGGAGAAGGGGTATGTGTTGGGGTTAGGTTTAGGGTTAGTGTTAGGGTTGGGTTAGTGTTAGGGTTACATTAAGGCTAGGGTTTGGGGTTTCTGGTTATGGTTAGGTTTAAGTTTAGGGCTAGGGATAGTGTTAGGGCAAGGGGTAGAGCAAGGGCTGGGGTTAGAGTTAGGGTAAGGGTTAAGTTTAGGTTTAGGGTAGGGTTAGGGTTAGGGTTAGGGTTGGGGTTGGGGTGAGGGTGGAGGGTTAGACTTAGGGTTAGGGCTATGGCTAGGGGTTGGGGCTAGGGCAAGGGCTAGTGCTAGGGCTAGGGCTACAGCTAGGGCTGGGGTTAGGGTAAGGGTTAGGGGTTAGGGTTAGGTTTAGAGTTGGGGCTATGGCTAGGATTAGGGGCCAGGGCTAGTGCTGGGGCTAGGGCTATGGCTAGGGCTAGGGTTCGGGTAAGGGTTAGCTTTAGGGTAGGGTTTAGAGTTAGTGTTTAGGGTTAGGGTTAGGATTAGTGTTAGGGTTAGGGTTACTCTTAGGGTTAGGATTAAGATTAGGGTTAGGGTTATGGTTAGGGTTAGGGTTAGGGTTAGGGTGTAGGGTTAGCGTTAGGGTTAGGGTTAGTGTTAGGGTTAGCATTAGGGTTAGGGTCAGGGTCAGGGTCAGGGTTTAGGGTTAGAGTTAGCATTAGGGTTAGTGTTATCGTTAGGGTTAGCGTTCGTGTTAGGGTTAGGGTTAGAGTTAGGGGTTAGGGTTAGAGTTAGGGGTTAGGGTTAGTGTTAGGGTTATGGATAGGGGTTATGGTTAGGGGTTAGTGTTAGGGTTAGGGTTAGGGGTTAGGGTTAGGGTTAGTGTTTGGTTTAGGGTTAAGGTTAGGGTTAGGGTTAGGGTTAGTGTTAGGTTTATGGTTCGGGCTATGGATAGCTTTAGGACTAGGGCTAGTGCTAGGGCTAGGATAGGTCTATTGCTAGGGCTAGTGTTAGGGTTAGTGTTTAGTGTTATGGTTAGGGTTAGAGTTAAGGGTTGGGATAGGATTAGGGGTTAGGGTTAGGGTTAGGGATAGTGTGTTAGTGTTAAGGTTAAGGTTGGATAATGTTAGGGTTAGGGTTAGTGTTTAGGGTAGGTTTTAGTGGAAGAGTTTTGGCTTAGGATATGTCTTAGGGTTAAAGTTAGGGTTAGGGTTAAAGTTAGGCCTAGGGCTAGGGTTAGGGTAGGGTTAGGGTAGGGTTGGTGTTGGGGTTGGTTTAGGGTTGGTTTTTTTGTTATAGGGTTAGGTTTAGGGTTATGGTTAAAATAGGGTTAGGCTAGGTTAGGTTAGGGGTTAGGGTTAGGGTTAGGGGTTAGGGTTAGGGTTAGGGTTAGTGTTTAGTGTTAGGGTTAGGGTTAGGGTTATGGTTTAGAGTATAGGGATAGGATTATGGTTATGGGTAGGGGTAGTTGTCCAGGTAGGTTTAGTGGTTGTGGTTAGGGTTAGGGATAAGGTTATGGTTGGTTAGGGGTAGGGGTAGAGGTAGGGGTTAATTTTAGGTTTAGACGAGTTAGGGTTAGGCTTAGGGTTGGCGGTTAGGGTTAGAAGTTAGGGTTATGGTTAGTGTTAGTGTTAGGGTTAGGGTTAGGGTTAGGGTTAGGGTTGGGGTTTAGTGTTAGGGCTAGGTTTGAGTTAGGGTTAGGGGTTAGGGTTAGGTGTAGGTTTAGGTGTTAGGGTTAGGGTTAGGGATAGGGGTAACGGTGGGGTTAAAGGTATGTTTGGGTTGGGGTTAGTGATTAGGGTTAGGGTTGGTTAGGGTTGGGTTAGGGTTAGGGTTTGGGGTAGGGTTAGGGCTAGGGTCAGGGTTTAGGGTTAGGGTTAGCATTTGGGTTAGTGTTACCGTTGGGGTTAGCGTTAGTGTTAGGGGTTATTGGGTAGGGGTTGGGGTTGGGGGTAGGGGTGGGGTTGGGGTTAGGATTTAGGGTTAAGGCCAGGTTTAGGGTTAGGGATGGTGTTAGGGTTAGGGTTAGGGTTGGGTTGGGTTGGGTTGGGGTTGGGGTGGGTTGGGGTTTGGGTTCGGGTTAGGGTTGGGGTTAGGGTTGTTGGTTGGGGTTGGGGTTGGGGTTGTAGTTGGGTTGGTTTGGGTTGGGTTGGGGTGCGTTGGGGTTTGGGTTCGGGTGGTTGCGGTTGGGGTTGGGTTGGGGTTGGTGTTGGGTTGGGTTGGGGTTAGGTGGGTTGGGTTGGGGTTAGGGTTTGGGGGTTTATGGTTGGGGTTAGGGTTGGGGGTAGGGTTAGGGTTAGGTGGGTTTAGGGTAGTTGGGTTCGGGTTAGTGTTGGGGTTGGGTTGGGGGGGTAGGGTTTAGGGTTAGAGTTAGCGTTAGGGTTAGCTTGTGTTAGTGTTGCGTTAGGGTTAGGGTTAGGGTTATGTGTTAGGTTAGTGTTAGGGTTAGGTTAGGTTAGGGTTGGTTGGGTTGGTTAGGGGAGGGGTTGTGGTAGGGGTTGGGGTTGGTTTGGGGTTAGATGGATGGGGTTGGGGTTAGGTTTGGTGTTAGGGTTGGGTTGGGTTGGGGTTTAGGGTTGTGTTAGGGGTAGGGGTGGGTTAGATATGTGGGTTGGGTTAGGGTTAGAGTTAGGGTTAGGGTTAGAGTTAGGTTATAGTTAGGGTCGGTTAGGGTTAGGGGTGGGGTGCGGTTAGGGTTAGGGTTATGGGTTAGGGTTAGGTATGGGTTTGGTAAGGGTTAGGGTTAGTGTTTACGGTTGGGTTTAGGGTAAGTTAGGGATTAGGGTTTAGGGTAGGGTTAGGTTAGGGTTAGTGTTAGGATTAGGGTAGGGTTAGGGTTAGGAATGCTTTGGGGTTAGTGTTGACGTTGGGTTAGGGTTGGGGTTAGGGTTAGGGTTGTGTTAGGGGTTAGGAATAGGGTAGGGGTATGGGTAGGCTTAGGGTTAGGGTTGGGCGTTTGGGGTTAGGGTTATGGTTGGGTTATGGTTAGGGTTTGGGTTGGGGTTAGGGATAGGGTTAGTGTTAGGGTTAGTGTTAGGGTTGGGCATGGGGTTAGGGTTAGGTTAGGTTTAGGGTTAGTGTTAGTGTTTGGGTTAGTGTTAGGTTTAGCGTTAGGGTTAGGGTTAGGGTTTGGTTAGGGTTAGGTGTAGGGGTGGGGTAAGTGTTGGTGTATGTTTGCGGTTGGGGTAAGGTTTTGGTTAGGGTAGGTTTAGGTTTTGGGCTGGGGTAAGGGTTAGAGTTAGGGTTGGTGTTAGGGTGGGGTTGGGGGTAGGGATTGGGGTAAGTGTAGGGGTATGGGTAGCGGTTGGGGTTAGGTTTTGGGTTAGGTTGGGTAGGGTTAGAGTTAGTTTTGGGGGTAGAGTTTGGGTTTAGGTTTAGGGTTAGGGGTGGGGTCGGATTAGACCTGAGGATAGGGTTAGGACTACGGTAGGGCTAGGGGTGGGGCTAGGGGCTGGGCTAGGGTTAGGGTTTTGTTGGGTTAGGTTTAGGGTTGGGGTTTGGGGTTAGGGTTAGGGATAGGGTTAGTGTTGGGGTTAGGGTTGGTGTTGCGGTTGGGATTGGGGTTAGGATTAGGTTGAGGTTAGGGTTGGTTGGGGTTAGTGTTGGGTTAGCGTTAGTGTTAGGGATAGTGTTTGGTTAGGGTTAGGGGTAAGGGTAAGGGTAGGGTATGGGTTGGGGTTAGGGTTATGGTTTGGTTAGGGTAGGGTTAGGGTTAGGGTTGGTTTTAGTGTTGGGGTTTAGGGTTCAGGGTTAGAGTTAACTGTAGGGGTAGGGTTAGGCTTAAGGATAGGGTTGGGCCTAGGGCTACTGCTAGGGTTATGGCTAGAGTCAGGCTAGGGTTAGTGTTAGAGTTTGGGTTTAGGGTTAGGGTTAGTGTTAGGTTTTAGAGTTAGGGTTAGGGTTAGGCTTAGTGTTGGGGTTAGGGTTGGGGTTTGGGGTTGGGGTTGGGGATAGGGTTAGTGTAGTGTTGGGGTTAATGTTAGGGTTGGGGTTAGGGTTAGGGTTGGGGTTAGTGTTAAGGTTGGGGTTAGGTTGGGGTTGAGGTTAGTGTTGGGGTTAGTGTTAGGGTTGGGTTTAGTCTTAGAGTTATGGCTTGTGTTAGGATTGGGGTTGGGGTTAGGGGTTAGGTTAGGGGGTTACGGTTGGGGTTCGGGGTAGAGGTGGGGGAATGGGTTGGGGTTAGGGTTACGGTTGGGTTTAGGGTGGTGTAGGATTTGGGTTGCGGTTAGTGTTTAGCATTAGGGTTAGTGTTAGGGTTTAGGGTTTAGTGGTAGAGTTAGCGTAGAGATAGGTTTGGGTTAGGGTTGGAGTTGGGTTGGGGTTGGTGTTAGGTTTGGGTTTAGGTTAGGGTTAGGGTTGGGGGTTAGGGTTAGGGTTATGTTTGGGTTATGTTTGGGGTTAGGGTTAGTGTTTTGGGTTAGGGTTAGGGTTAGGGATTAGGGTTTAGGAATAGGGTTGGGGTTAGTGTTGGGGGTAGGGGTAGGGGTAGGGGTAGGGTTTGGGTTGGGTTTGTGTCATGGTTGGGTTGGGGGTTAGGGTTAGGGGTAGGGTTAGGGGTAGGGGTATGTGTTGGGGTTTTGGTTCGGGTTAGGGTTTGGGTTCATGGTTTAGGGATAGGGTTAGTGTTAGGGTAGGGTTAGGGCTAGGGAGAAGGTTAGGGCTAGGGGTGGGGCTGGGGTTGGGTTAGTGTAGGGTTGGGGTTCAGTGTTAGGGTATTTGGTTACCTTTAGGGTTAGGGTAGGTTTGGGGTTAGGGTTGGGGTTTGGCTAGTGTTAGTGTTAGGGTTGGGGTTGGGTTGGGGTTTGGTTACGTTTGAGTTACGTTTAGGGTTAGGTTTAGGTTTAGGGTTAGGGTTGGGATTAGGGTTTAGGGATAGGGTTAGGGTTAGAGTTAGGGGCTAGGGGGTAGTGTGGGGTATGGGTTTGGTTGGGTTAGGGTTAGGATGGAGTTAGTGTTAGTGTTAGGGTTAGGGTTTAGGGTTGGGGTTGGGTTAGGTTGGGGTTAGGATTGGGGTTAGTGTTAGTGTTAGGTTTGGGTTGGGTTGGGTGTGGGGTTATGGTTGGGTTAGTGTTGTGTTCGCGTTTGGTTGGGTTAGGTTAGGTTTAGGTTTGGGGTTGGGGTTGGGGTTAGGGATAGAATTGGGGTTAGTGTTACAGTTAGTGTTAGGGTTAGAAGAGGTTTAGGTTTAGGGTTAGGGTTAGAATAGTGTTGGGGTTAAAGTTAGGTTAGTAGTGGTCCGGTTGGGGTTGGGTTGGGGTTGGGGTTAGGGTTAGGGTTAGGGGTTAGTGTTAGGTTTGGGTTATGTTTGGGTTAGGGTTAGTGATTGGGGTTAGGGTTAGGGATAGGGTTTGGGGTTAGGGTTGGGGTTAGGGTTAGGGGTTAGGGTTGGGGTGGGTTGGGGTAGGGTTGGGATTGGGTTGGGTTAGGGTTGGGGGTTACGGGTGGGGTTGGGATAGGGTTGGGGTTGGGGGTTGGGGTTAGGGAGTTGGGTTGGGTTTGGGTTGGGTTCGGGCTTGTGGTTGGGTTTGGCTCAGTGTTGGGTTAGGGGTTGGGGTGGGGGTGGGGTTGGGGTAGTGTTGGGGTTGGGTTGGGTTAGGGTTGGGTTACGGTTGGGTTTGGGGTATAGGGATGGGGTTAGGGTTGGGTTATTGTTGGGCCTAGGAGAGGGTGGGATTAGGGTTAGGGTTAGAGTTGGGTTAGGTTTAGGGTTAAGATTTAAGGTTTTTATGGTTAGGGGTAGGGGTTGGGGTAGGGGTAGTGGTATCTGTTGGGGTTTGGGTTAGAGTTAGGATTGGGTTAAGGTTAGTGAAAGGGTTAGAATTTAGCCCTAGCATTAACCCTAACCCTAACGCTAATCCAAATCTAACCCTAATGTAACCCTAACCTCAATCCCTAACCCTACCCTTAACCCTAACCCTAACCCTTTCCCAAATCCCTGATCCCTAACCCTCAATCTGACCCTAAACACAAACCCTAACCCTAAAACTAACCATAACCCTAACCCTAACCTCTAACCCTAACTCAAAACCTAACATTGAATCCTAACCCTAACCCTAACTCTAACTGTAACCATAACCCTAACCCTAACCCCTAACCCTAACCGTAACCCTAACACTAACTCATCTAAACCTAAACATAACCCAACCATACCTCTACCCCCACCCTTAACCCTAAACCTAACCCAAACCTACCCCTACACCTAACCCTAACCTAAACCTAACCCAACCCTACCCCTACCCATAACGTTAACCCGAAAACTCACCCAACCGTAACCCTAACCCTAGTCCTACCCCAAGCCTAACCCTAGCCCTAGGCCTAGATCTAACCCTAGCACTAGCCCTAACCCTAACCCTAGCCATAACTCTAAACTCTAAACCCTAAACATAACCCTAACCCAAACCCAAACCTAACCACAAGCCCTAACCCTACCCTTAAACTTAACACTAACCATAACCGTAGGCCTAGCCCTAGCCCTAGCATTAACCCTAACCCTAACCATAACCGACCCTAACCCTAACCCTAACACTTTCTGAAACCCTATCTCTAAACCAGAACTCTAACCCTAACCCTGAACACTAACCCTAATCCTAAGCTTAACCGAAACCTGACCCTAACCCTAATGCTAAACCTAACCCTAAACCTAACCCTAAACCGGAACCCTAAACCTAATCCTAACCTTAACCCTAACCCTAATCCTAACCATAAACCTAACAATAACCCAACCCTAACCCTAACACTAAACCTAAACCTAACACTAACCAAAACAAATAATCCTACCCTTAACCTAAACGCTAACCTTAACTTTAACCCAAACCTAACCCTAACCCTAACCCTAACCCAACCCTAAACCTAACCCTAACCCCCTAACCCTAAACCTAACGCTAACCTTAATGCTAACACTAACCCTAATGCTAACCCAAACCATAAACCCTGACACTGATCTTGACCCCAACCCTAATCCTAACGCTAAACCTCCCCCCCGGCCCCGACGTAGGGCCCGTTACCCTAATCCTAACGGTAACCTTAAACCCTAACCCTAACCCTACCCTTAACCCTAAACCCTAACCCCTAACCCTAACCCTAATCCTAAACCAAACCCTAATCCTAAACCTAACCCTAACCCTAACGCTAACCCTAACCATAAACCCTGACACTGATCTTGACCCCAACCCTAATCCTAATACTAAACCTAACCCTAACGGTAACCCTAAACCCTAACCCTAACCCTACCGTTAACCCTAAACCCTAACCCTAACCCTAACCTTAACCCTAAACCAAACCCTAATCCTAAACCTAACCCTAACCCCCCAACCCTAACATTAACCCTAACCAAAACCCCCAACCCTAACTCTAACCCTAACCCCTAAACCTCTTCTAATCCTAAACCTCAGAGTAACCCTAACCCTAACCCTAACCCTAACCCTACCCTACCCCAACACTAACCCAAACCCTAATCCTAACCATTAACTCTAACCCTAACCAAAACCACTAACCCTAAACCTAACCCTAACCTAACTAACTCTAACCCTAACCCTAACCCTCACCCTAACCTCTTCTAACCCTAAACCAAACAGAAACGCTAACCCTAAAACTAAACAATAACCCTAACCCTAACCCCAACCCTAACCCTAACCCAACCCCAAACCTAAAACTAATCCCAACACTAACCCTAACCCTAACCCCAACCCTAACCATATCCCCAACCCCAAACCTAAATCCAACCACAATCCCAACAATAACCCCAACCCAAATACCAACCCTAACCCCAACCCTAACCCTAACCCCAACCCACCCTAACCGTAATCCCAACCCTAACCCTAACCCTAACTCAAACCCTAAACCTAACCTCAACCACAACCCTAACCCTAGCCCCTACTCCAACCCTAACCCTAACCCCAATCCCAACCCTAACACTAACCCCCAACCCTAACCATAACGCTAACCCTAACCCCAACACTAACCATATCCCCAATTCCTACCCTAAACCCCACCACAATCCCAACAATAACCCCAATCTCATCCCTAACCCCAACTTCAACCCTAAACCCAACCCCCAACACTAACCCTAACCCAAAACCTATGGCTAACCTTAACGCTAATGCTAACCTTAAAACTAACTCTAAACCTAAAACCTGACCCTGGCCCAGACCCTAACCCTACCCCTAACCCCTAAACCCAATCCCAACACTAACCCTAACCCTAATCCCAACCTAAACCCTAACCCTACCCCGTCCCCAACCCTAACCCCAACCACAACTCCAAGCCTAAACCCAACCACAATCCCAACAGTAACCTCAACCCCAATCCCAACCCCTAACCCCATCCTCAACCCAAACCCCAACCCCAATCCTAACCCTAACCCTAACCCTAACCCTTAACCCCTAACCCTACCCCTAACCCCTAACCCTAATCCTGATCATAACCCTAACCCTAACCCTAACCCCTAACACTAACCCTAACCCTAACCCTAAACTTCTTCTAATCCAAAACCTAACAGTAACGCTAACCCTAAACCTAACCCTAACCCTAACCCTAACCCCGACCCTAACCCTAATCCCAACCCCACCCTAACCCTAACCCCAACCCCTAACCCTAACCCTAACCCGAACCATAACCCTAACCTCTACAACAACACTAACCCTAACCCTAATCCTAAACCCTAACCCTAACCCTAACCCTAAAAATTAACACTAACCCTAATTCTAATCCCTCATTAAACCTAACCCTAACACTAACCCTAAAGCCTAACCCTAACCCTAAACCTATCCAAAACCCCTAACCCTGACCCCTAAACCTAACCCTAACACTAACTCTAACCCTAACCCTAACGCTAACCCTAACACTAACCTCTTCTAACCCTAAACCTAACAGAAACACTAACCCTAACCCTTAACCCTACCCCTACCCCTAACTCTAACCTAACCCTAACACTAACCCTAAATCCTAACCCTAACCCTATGAGAAACGCTAACCCTAACCCTAAACACTAACCCTAACACCAGCCCTAACCCTAACCCCAATCCCAACCCTAACACTAACCCCAACCCTAACCCTAAACCTAACCCTAACCCCCAACCCTAACCATATCCCCAACCCCAACTCTAAACCACACCACAATCCCAAAATAACCCCAAAAACAATCTCAACCCCTAACCCCAACCTCAACTCTAAACCCAACCCCAACACTAACCCTAACCATAACCCTAACCCTACTACGAACCCTAACCCTAAACCTAACCCTAAACCTTAACACTAACCCTAACGTCTAACTCTAACCCCTAACCCAAACCGTATAGCTAACCTTAACGCTAATGCTAGCCCTAACGCTAACCCTAACCCTAAACCCTGACCCTGATCCAGACCCTAACCCTAACACTAACCCTAAACCCTATCCCTAATCCTAAACGTAACCATAACTCTAACCCTAACCACAACCCCCAACGCTAACCCTAACCCTAACCCTAAACTTAAACCTCTTCTAAACCTAAACCTAAGAGTAACGCTAACCCTAACCCTAACCCCTAACCCTAACCTTAAACTAAACCTAACCCTAACCCTAAACCCTAACACAAACCCTAACACAACCCTAACCCTAACCCCCAAACCTAACCCTAACCCCTAACACTAACACCAACCTTAACCCTAACCCCAAATCTAACCCTAAATCCAACCACACCCTAACCCTAACCCCAACCCTAATCCTAAACCTAACCTGAACCCTCACCCTAAACTCTACCTCAACACTAACCCTAACCCTCATCCTAACCCTTAACCATAACCCTAACACTAAACCCCAACACCAACCCTAACCTAACCTCTAAACTTAACCTAACCCTAACCGTAACCCTAAACCCTAACCCTAACCCAACCCTAACAAAAACCCCTAACCCTAACACTAACTCCTAACCCTAACAATAACATTAACTCTAACCCTAACCCTAACCAATTCTAATCCTAAAACTAACAGAAAAGCTAACCCTAACCCTAAACACTAACCCTAACCCTGACCCTAACCCCTAACCCTAACATAACCCCTAACCCTAACCCCTAACCCTAAGCCTAACCCTAACCCTAACTTTTAACTCTAACCCTAACCTAACCCTAACCCTAACACTAAACCTAAACTTAAACACTAACCCTAACCCCAACCCTAACCCGAACCATAACCCGACCCCTAACCCTAACCTCTACCCCAACACTAACCCTAACCCTAATATAACCCCTAACCCTAACCCTAACCCTAACCCTAACCCCTAACCCTAACCCTAACCCTAACCCTAACCCTAACCCTAACCCTAAAGGTACCCCTAACCCTAATCAAAACCACTAACCCTAACCCTAACCCCTAAACCTAACCCTAACACTAACTCTAACCCTAACCCTCACCCTAAACTCTTTAACCCTAAACCTAACAGATAAGCTAACCCTAACCCTAAACCCTAACCCTAAACCTAACCCTAACACTTACCTAACCCTAACCCTAACCCTAAACCCTAAACCTAACCCCTAACCCTATCCCTAAAAGAAACGCTAACCCTAACACTAAACAATAACCCTAACCCTATCCCAACCCCAACCCTAACACTAACCCCAACCCTAACCCTAACCCTAACCTCAACCCCAACCTTAACCATATCCCCACCCCAACCCTAAATCCAACCACAATCCAAAGAATAACCCCAACCCCAATCCCAACTCTAACCCCAACCTCAACCATAAATCCAACCCCAACCCTAACCCTTACCCTAACCCTAAACCTTACTACGAAACCCAACCCTAAACCTAACCCTAACCCTAACCCTAAACCTCTTCTAAACCTAAACCTAACAGTAACGCTAACCCTAACCTTAACCCTAACCCTAAAACCTAACCCTAAACCTAACCTAAACCTAACCATAACCCTAACCATAAAACCTAACACTAACCCTAACCCCAACCCCTAAACCTAAACATAAACCTAACCCTAACACCAACCCTAACCCTACCTCTAACCCCAATCCTAAACCTAACCCTAACTCGAACCCTAACCCCTAACCTCTACTCCAACACTAACCCTAACCCTAATCCTAACCCCTATCCCTCCCCTAACCCTAACCCTAACAATAACCCTAACTCTAATCCTAACCCTAAACCTAACCGTAACACTAACCCTAAAGACTAAACCTAACCCTAACCAAAACCCCTAAACCTAAGTCTAAACCCTAACCCTAACCCTAATCCCAACCCTAACCCTAACCCCAATCCCAACCCTAACACTAACCCCAACCCTAACCATAATATTAACCCGAACCCCAACCCTAACCATATCACCAAACCCAACCCTAAACCCCACCACAATTCCAACAATAACCCCAACCACAATCTCAACCCCTAACCCCCAACCTCAACACTAAACCCAACCCCAACACTAACCCTAACATAACCCTAACCCATACAACGAACTCTAACCCTAAACCCTACCCTAACCCTAACCCTAACCCCTAACCCTTACTACGAACTCTAACCCCTAAACCTAACCCTAACCATAACCATAACCCTAACCCTAACCCAAAGCTTATGGCTAACCTTAACGCTAATGCTAACCCTAACGTTAACCCTAACCCTAAAGCCTGATCCTGACCCAGACCCTAACCCTAACCCTAATCTTAAACCCAATCCCAACACTAACCCTAACCCTAACCCCAACCTTAACCTTAACCCTACCACTATCCCCAACACTAACCCCTAAACACAACCCCAACCCTAAACCCAACCACAATCCCAACCCCTAACCCCCAACTCCAATCCCAACACTAACCCAGTCCTCAACCCAAACCCCAACCCCAACACTAACCCTAACCCTAACCCTAAACCCTAACACTAACCCTTACACTAAACCCTAACCCTAACCCTAACCCTAATACCAAGCCTAAACATAACCCTAACCTCAACCCTAACCCTAACCCCAACCCCACCCTAACCCTAACCCCAACCCTAACCCTAACCCTAACTCGAACCCTAACCCTAACTTCTACCCCAACACTAACCCTAACCCTAATCCTAACCCCTAACACTAACCCCAACCCTAAACTCTAACACTAACCCTAACTCTAATCCTAACCCTAAACCTAACCCTAACACTAACCCTAAAGCCTAACCCTAACCTTAACCACAACCCCTAACACTAAACCTAACCCCTAAACATACTCCTAACACTACCCTAACCGTAACCCTAACCCTAACCTTAACCCTAAACCTAACCCTCAGCCCTAACCCTAACCCTAACCCTAATCCTAACCCTAACCCTAACCCTATCCCTAACCCTAACCCTAACCCTAACCCTAACCCTAAAGCCTAACCGTAACCCGAACCACAACCCCTAAACCTAAACCTAACCCTTAAGCATACCCCAACACTAACTCTAACCGTAACCCTAACCCTAACCCTAACCCTAACACTAAACCCAATCCCAACACTAACCCTAACCCTAACCCTTACCCTCACCCTAACCCTAACCCTAAACATAACCCTAACCCTAACAATAACCCCTAACCTTAACCCTAGCCCTAACCCCTAACCCTAACCCTAACACTAACCGTAACCCTAACCCTAACCAAAACTACTATCCCTAATCCTAACCCTAACCCTTAACCACTTCTAACCCGAAACCTAAGAGTAATGCTAACCCTAACCTTAAACCTAACCTAACCCTAACCAAAACCCCTAAGCCTAACCCTACCCTAACCCTAAACCTAAACCTCTTCTAATCCTAAACCTAAGAGTAACGCTAACCCTAACCCTAACCCCTAAACATAACCCCTAACCCTAACCCTAACCCTAATACCAACCCTAACCGTAACCCTAACCCCAACCCTAACCCTAACCCCAACCCCAACCCTAACCCTAACCCCAACCCTAACCCTAAACCCAACCCCAAACCTAACCCCAACCCTAAGCCTAACCCTAACCCCTACCCCATCCCTAACTCTAACCCCAACCCTAACCCAAACCCAAACCCTTACCCTAACCCCTACCCCAACCCTAACACTAACCCTAATCTTAACCCCTAACCCTAACCCCAACTCTAAAGCCTAACCGTAAGCCTAACCCTAATCCTAACAATAAACCTAATAGTAACGCCAACCTTAACCTTAAACCTAACACCAATGCCAACCCTACCCTAACCCTACCATAATCCTAACCCTAGCCCTAGGCCTAACTCTAACCCTAACCCTAACTTTAACCTAACACATATCCTAAGCCTAAACTCTTTCCTTAACCCTATCCCTAAACCCTAACCCTAACCCTAACCCTAATCCCTAACCCTATACTTAACCCTAACACTATCCATAACCCTAACCCTAACCCCTAACCCTATACCTACCCTTAACTCTAACCCTAACCATGACACTGAACACTAACCCTAAACCTAGCTCCTAGCCTTAGGCCTATCCCTAGCCCTAGAACTAGCCTGAACCATAACCCTGAACCTAACCCTAACCATAAATTTAACCCTAAACCTAACCCTAAACCTAACCCTAACCCATACCCCGAACCCTAACCCTTACCCTAACCCAACCCCTAACACCTAACCCTAACCCTAACACTAACGTCTAACCCTAAACCTAAACCTAACCCTGGGCTAAACTTAACACTAATGCTAACCCTAACGCTAACCCTAACCCTAAACCCCTGACCCTGACCCTGACCCTAAACATAACAGTAACCCCAAACCTAACCCTAACCCTAACCCTAACCCCAGCCCTAACGCTAACCCTAACCCTATCCCCAACTCTAACCCTAACCCTAACCACACCCCAAACCTAAACACAACCCCAATCCCAACCCTAACCCCAACCTCAACCGTAACCCCAACCCCAACCCTAACACTAACCCTAACCCCTATACCTAACTCTAACACTAATCCGAATCCCAAACCCTAACCCTAACGCTAAACCTAATGCTAATGCTCATCTTAATGCTAACAGTAACCCTAAACCCTGACCCTGCCCTGACCCCAACCATATACCTAAGCCTAACACTAACCCTAACCCTAACGCTAACCCTAAACCCTAACCACAAACCTAACCCTAAACCAAACCCTAACCTTAACCCTAACCCCTAACCCCAACAGTAACCCTAAACCTCTTCTAAACCTAAACCCTAAGTGTAATGCTAACCTTAACCCTAACCCCAACCTAAACCAAACTCTAACCCAAACCCTAACCCTAAACCAAACCCCAACGCTAAGCCTAACACTAAACCTTACACCTAACCCTAACCCTAACCCTAACCCTATACCAAACCTAACCCTAACCCTAAAACAAACTCTAACCCTAACCCTAACCCTAACCAAAACCCCTAACACTAAACCTAACACTAACCCTAAACCTCTTCTAACCCTAAGCCCAAGACTAACACTAACCCTAACCCTAACTCTAACACTAACCCTAATTCAAACCCTAACCCTAATGCTAACCCCTAACCCTCACCCAAAACCTAACCCCTAACCCTAACCCTAACCCTAACCATAACCCAACACTAACCCTAACCCTAACTCTAACCCACACATACCTTTATCCCTACCCCCTACCCCTACCCCTAACCCTAAACCTAACCCAACCCTACCCCTAACCCTAACCCTAACCTTAACCCTAATCCAACCCTACTCCTACCCCTAACGCTAACCCTAAAACTCACCCAACCATAAACCTATCCCTAACCCTAGCCCATCCCTAACCCTAGCACTAGCCCTACTCCTAATCCTAGCACTAACCCTAACCCTAACCCTACCCCCATACTCTAAATCCTAACCCTCACCCTAACCCTAACCCTAAACCCTAACCCTAAACCTAGACCCCAACCGTAACCTTAACGCTAGCCCTAGCCCTAGCCCTAACACTATCCCTAGCCCTAAAACTAACCCTAACACTATCCCTAACCCTAAACCATAAACCCTAAACCTAACAAAACCCTAACCCTATCCTTAAACTCAACCAATGTCCCTACACCGACCTCTACCCCTATCTCTAACCCTAATACCTAACCATAAAACTAACACCTAACCCTAACTCAAATGCTAACCCTAATCTTAAACCCTAACCCTAACCCCAACCCCAAACCTAACCCTAACCTAACCCCTAACCCTAATCCTAACACTAACCCTAACCCTAATCCTTACCCTAACTCCTAATCCTAACCATAACATTAACCCTAAACCTCTTCTAACCCTAAACCTAAGAGTAACGCTAAACCCAACCTTCAACCCTAAACCTAAACGAACCCTAACCCTAAAATCTAACCCTAACCCTAACCCTAACATTAACCCCTAATCCTAACGCTAACCCTAACCCTAGCCCTAGACCTAGCCCTAGTCCTAAACCTATCCCTAGCCCGAACCATAACCCTAACCCTAAATTTAACCCTAAGCCTAACCGTAAACCTAACCCTAAAACCTAACCCTAAACCTAACCCTAACATCAAACCTAACCCTAAACTTAACCCCAACCCTTACCCACACCCAACCCCAGCCCGAAAGCTAACCCCAACCCTAACCCTAACCCTAATCTGAACCCCAAACCTAACCCTAACCCGAAACCCAACCCTAAACCAAACCACAATCACAACCCTAACCCCAACACCAATCCCAACCCTAACTCCAACACAACCATAACCCCAATCCCAACCCCTAACCCAACCATAACAGTAACCCTAATCCCAAACCCTAACCCTCACCCTACTTCTTAACCCTAACACTAACCCTAAGCCCTAACACTAAACCTAACCCTAACCATAACCCTAACCCCAACCAAAAGCCCTAACCCCTAACCCTAACCCTAAACCTTTCTAACCCTAAACTTAGGAGTAAGGCTAATCCTAACCCTAACCAAAACACCTAACCCCCCTAAACCTCTTCTAACTCTAAACCTAAGAGTGAACCTAACCCCAACCCTAACCCTAACCCTAACCTTACCCAAACCCTAACCATAACCCTAAACCTTAACACTAACCCTAACCCTAACTCCTAAACTTAACCCTAATCTTAACCTAACCTTAACACCAACCCTAATCTTAACCCTAACCCCAACCCTATCCATAAACACAACCCCAAACCTAACCGTAACCCCAACCCTAACCATAACCATAACCCCTAACCCTAAGGTTAACCCTAACCGTAACCCTAAACTCTAACCCCAAACTTTACCCTAACCTTAACCTAACCATGACACTAACCCTAACCCTAAAACCTAACACTAACCCCTAACCCTAACTCCTAGCCGTAACCCTAAACCTAACCCTAACCCTAAAACAAACCCTAACCTTAAACCGAAACCTAACCCTAACCCCTGAACCCCTAACCCTAACCCTAAACATCTTCTAACCCTAAACCTAAGAGTAACGCTAAACCTAACCCTAACCATAACACCAACTTTAACCCTAATCCCAACCCTAACCCTAACTCCAACCCCAACCCTAACCCTAACCTCAACCATAACCCTAACCCTAATCCTAACCCCATCCCTAACACTAACCCCAACCCCAACCCTAAATCAAACCACGATTCCAACCCTTACTCCAACCCCAACCCTAAACCAAACCCTAACCCTAACCCCAACCTTAACCTCAACCGCAAACCCCAACCCCAAACCCAACCTTAAACATAACCGTCATCCTAAACCTGAGAGTAACGCTAACCCTAACCCTAACCCAAAACTTAACAAACCCTAACCCTAACCCTAACCCTAAAATCTAACCCCTAACCCCAACACTAACCCCAGCCCCAACTGCAACCCTAACACTAAACCCAACACTTACCCTCACCCTAACCCTAACCCCAAACCTAACCCTAAACCCAACACTAACCCTAACCCTAAATCCAACCCTAAACCTAACCCAACCCCAACCCTAACCCTAACCCTAACCCTAACTCTAACCCTAACCCCCAACGCTAAACCCTAACCCTAACCCTAACCCTAACCACAACGCTAAACCCTAACCATAACCCTAACCGTAACCCTAACTGTAAACCTAAACCACATCCTAACCTTAACCCTAACCCTAACCCTAAACCTTTTAACCCTAAAACTAAGAGTAACGCAAACCATAACCCCTACCCTAAACCTAACCGTAAACTTCTTCTAACCTTAAACCTAAGAGTAACGCTAACCCCAACCCTAACCCTAAACCTAACCATAACCCCTAACCCTAACCTCTAGCACTAACCCTAAACCTCTTCTAACCCTAAACCTAAGAGTAACGCTAACTCTAACCCCTAACCCTAAACCCTAACCCTAAAGCTCTTCTAACCCTAAACCTAAGAGTAATGCTAAAACAAACCCTAACCCTAACCCCTAACCCTAACCCTAATACCAACTCTAACCCTAACCCCAAACCTAACCCTAACCCCAACCCCATCCCTAACCCTCATCCCAACCCTAACCCCAACCCTAATCCTAACCCCCAACCCTAAACCTAACCACAACACCAACCCTAAACCAAACCACAATTCCAACCCCTAATCCCAAACCCAACCCTAAACCCTAACCCTAACTCTAACTCCAACCATAACCCTAACTCCAACCCCCAACCCTAACCCTAAACCTAACCCTAACCCTAACCGTAACCAACTCTAACCCTAACCCCAATACTAAACCTAACCCCCAACACCAACTCTAACGCTAACCCTAACCCTAAACCTAATCCTAACCCTAACCCTAACCCCAACACTAACACTAACCCCTAACCCTAACCATAACCTTAACCCTAACCTAACCCTAACCCTAAACCTTTTAACCCTAAAACTAAGAGTAACGCAAAACATAACCCCTACCCTAAACCCAACCGTAAACTTCTTCTAACCCTAAACCTAAGAGTAACGCTAACCCTAACCCTAACCCTAAACCTAACCATAACCCCTAACCCCTAACCCTAGCACTAACCCTAAACCTCTTCTAACCCTAAACCCAAGAGTAACGCTAACTCTAACCCCCAACCCTAAACCCAACCCCAAAGCTCTTCTAACCCCAAACCCAAGAGTAATGCTAAACAAACCCTAACCCTAACCCTAACCCTAACCCTAATACCAACTCTAACCCTAACCCCAACCCTAACCCTAACCCCAACCCCATCCCTAACCCTCATCCCAGCCCTAACCCTAACCCTAATCCTAACCCCAACCCTAAACCTAACCACAACACCAACCCTAAACCAAACCACAATTCCAACCCCTAACCCCAAACCCAACCCTAACCCTAACCCTAACCCTAACTCCAACCATAACCCTAACTCCAACCCCAACCCTAACCCTAAACCTAACCCTAACCCTAACCCTAACCAACTCTAACTCTAACCCCAACACTAACCCTAACCCCAACACCAACTCTAACGCTAACCCCTAACCCTAAACCTAATCCTAACCCTAACCCTAACCCTAACACTAACACTAACCCCTAACCCTAACCATAACCTTAACCCTAACCTAACCCTAAACCCTAACCCTAAACCTAACCCTAACACCAAACTTAACCCAAACCTAACCCCAACCCCAACCCTAAACCTAACCCCCAAACCTAACACTAAACCTAATCCTAACCCCAAACTAACCCTAACCTGTAACCCAACCGTAAACCAAAACACAATCACAACCCTAACCCCAAAACCAATCCAAACCCTAACTCCAACCTCAACCATAACCTCAACTCCAACCCTAACACAACCCTAACACTAACCCTAATCCCTAACCCAAACCCTAACCCCTAACACTAACACTCACCCTAAACCCTAACCCTAACCCTATCCGTAAACCTAAACCTAACCAAAAGCCCCAACCCTAACCCTAACCCTAACCGTAAACGTCTTCTAACCCTAAATCTAAGAGTAACGATAACCCTAACCCTAAACCTAATCAAAATACCTAACCCTAACCCTAAACCTAAACCTCTTCTAACCCTAAACCTAAGAGTAAAGCTAACCCTAACTTACCCCTAACCCCACACCTAACCCTAACTCTAACCTTATCCTAACTCAAACCCTAACCCTAACCCTAAACTTTAACATTAATACTAAGCCCAACCCCTAAACCTAACACTAACCTTAACCGGACCTTAACCCCAACCCTAACCCCAACACTAACCCTAACCTAACACTAACCCTAAACCTAAACCCTAACCCTTACCCTAAACTTAATCTAACCATGACCCTAACCCTAACCCTAAAACCTAACCCTAACCCCAACACTAACCCCTAGCCCTAATCCAAATCCTAAACCTAAACCTAACCCTAAACCTAACCCTAAACCCTAACCCTAATCCTAACCCTAAACATCTTCTAACCCTAAACCTTGAGTAATGATAACCTAACCCTAACCCTAACACTAACCGTAACACCAGCTCTAACCTTAACCCCCAACCCTAACACTAACCTCAAACCCAACCCGGAATCAAACCACAATTTCAACTCTAACCCTAACCCCAACCTTAACCCTAACACTAACCCCAACCCTAACCCTAATCCCAACCGCAACCCCAAACCGAACCCCTAACCCTAAACTTCACCCTAATCCTGAGAGTAACGCTAACCCTAACCCTAAACCTAACCCTAACACCAAACTTAACCCAAAACCTAATCCCAACCCCAACCCTAAACCTAACCCCTAAACCTAACACTAACCTTAATCCTAACCTTAACACCAACCCTAACACTAACCCTAACCGTAACCCAACACTAACCCTAAACCTAAACCCTAACCCTTACCCTAAACTTAACCTAACCATGACCCTAACACTAACCCTAAAACCCAACACTAACCCTAACCCCAAATCGAGTCAAACACATAACTCTAACCCTAATCCTAACCCTAAACCTCTTCTAACCCTAAACCTAAGAGTAAAGCTAACCCTAACTAACCCCTAACCCTCACACCTAACCCTAACTCTAACCCTAACCTAACTCAAACCCCAACCTTAACCCTAAACCTTAACACTAACACTAAGCCTAACCCCTAAACCTAACACTAACCTTAACCCTAACCATAACACCAACCCTAACCCTAACCCTACCCCCAACCTAACACTAACTCTAAACCTAAACCCTAAACCTTACCCTAATCTTAACCTAACTATGACCTAACCCCTAACCCTAAACCCTAACACTAACCCTAACCCTAACCCCTAGCCCTAATCCTAAACCTAAACCTAACCCTAACCCTAATCCAAAACCTAAACCTAAACCTAACCCTAAACCTAACCCTAAACCCTAACCCTAATCCTAACCTTAACATCTTCTAACCCCTAAACCTAAGAGTAATGATAACCCAAACCCTAATCCTAACACTAACCCTAACACCAACTCTAACCCTAACCCCAAACCTAACACTAACCCCAAACCCAACCCGAAATCAAACCACAATTTCAACTCTAACCCCAACCCCAACCCTAACCCTAACACTAACCCCAACCCTAACCCTAACCCCAACCCCAACCCCGAACCTAACCCTAACCCTAACCCTAAACCTAACACTAACCATAACCCTAAACCCCTGACCCTGACCCTAACCGTAAGCCTAACCCTAATGCTAACTCTATCCCTAACGCTAACCTTAAACCCTAACCCCAACCCTAAACCTAACTCTATACCCTAACCCTAACCCTAACCCTAACCCCAACCCTAACCCTAACCCTAACCCTAACCTAACTCTAACCCTAACCCTAACCCTAACCCCAACATTAATGCTAACCTTAACCCTATCCCCAATGCTAACCCTAACCACAACCCGAAACCTAAAACCAACCACAATGCCAAACCCAACCCCCACCCCTATCCCAACCCCTAACCCCATCCTCAACCCAAACCCCAACCCTAAACCTCACCCTAACCCTAACCCTAGCCCCTAACCCTACCCCTAACTCTAACCCTAACCCCAAACCCCAACCCTAACCCTAACCCCAACCCTAACACTATCCCAACCCTTACCCTAACCCTAACTCTAACCGAAACCCTGACCCTAACCCCCAACCCCAACCCCAACCCCAACACTAACCCCAACCCTAACCCTAACCTTAACCCCTAACCCTAACCCTAACCCTAACACTAACTCTAAACCTAATCCTAACCCTCACCCTAACATCATCTAACCCTAAACCTAACAGAAATGCTAACATTAACTCTAAACCCTAACCCTAACACTAACCATAAGAGAAACCCTAACCCTAACCCTAAACCCTAACCCCAACCCTAACCCTAACCCCAACCCCAACCCTAACCCTAACCCAAACCCCAACCCCAACCCTAACACTAACCGCAACCCTAACCCTAACCCTAAACCTAACCATATCCCCACCCCAACCCTAAACCCAACCACTATCCCAAAAATAACCCCTACCCCAATCCAAACCATAACCTCAACCTCAACCCTAAACCCAATCCCAACCCTAACCCTCACCCTAACCCTCAACCATTACTACGAACCCTAACCCTAAACCTAACTCTAACCCCTAACCCTAACCCTCACACTAACCCTAACGCCTAACTGTAACCCTAACCCAAACCCTATGGCTAACCTTAACGCTAATACTAACCCTAACGCTAAACCTAACCCTAAACCTCACTCTGAACCTGACCCTAACCCTAACCGTAACCCAATCCCAACTCTAACCCTTACCCTAACCCCTAACCCCAACCTTAACCCTAACCCTAACCCTATCCCCAACCCTAACCCTAACCAGAACCCCAACCGTAAAACCAACCACAATCCCAACCCCTAACCCCCACCCCAATCCCAACCCTAACCCCATCCTCAACCGAAACACCAACCCCAACACTCACCCTAACCCTAACCCTAACCCCTAACCCTAACCCTAGCCCTAACCCCCAACCCTAGCCCTAACATTAACCGTAATCCTAACCCCAACCAAAACTACTATCCCTAACCGTAACCCTAACCCTATACCACTTCTAACCCGAAACCTAAGAGTAATGCTAACCCTAACCCTAACCCTAACCCCAACCCAACCCCAACCCTAACTCTAACCGTACCCTAACAATACCCTATCCCTAAACCTATTCTAATCCTAACCCTAAACCGAAAACTCTTCGAACCCTAAACCTAACCGTACTCTAACCCTAACCTTAAACCTAACCATAAACCTAATCCTATCCCTAACCCCAACCCCAAACCTAAACATTTACCTACTCTAACCCTAACCCTAACCCCAACCCAAACCCTAAACCCCCAAACACTAACCCTAACCCTAATCCTGACCCTAACCACAACCCAACCCTAACCCTAACTGTACACTAAACCTATACCTATACCCTAACCCTAACCATAACGCTAACCCTAACACTAACTCTAATCCTAACCCTAACCCTAAACCTAACCCTAACCCCAACGCTAACACTAACCCTAACTCTAACCCTAAACCTAAACCTAACCCTAATCATAACCCTAAAACTAACCCTAACCCTAACCCTAACACCTACCCTTACCCATAACCCTACCCCTAACCCCTAACCCAACTCTAACACTAACACTAATGTTAACTGTAACACTAAACATTACCCTACATCTAACGCTAACCGTAACCCTAGCCCAAACACCAACCCATACTCCTACAACTAACCCCACCCCTAACACAAACCCCTAACCCTAACCCTGAAACAAACTCTAACCCTAAAACCTAAATCTAACCCCTAACCCCAAATCCAACCCTACTCCTAACCGTACCTTAACCCTATCCTTAACCTTAACCCTATTCTAACCCTAACCCTAAACCGAAACATATTCTGACCCTAACCCTAACCGTACCCTAACACTAACCCTAACCCTAACCCTAATCCTATCCCTAACCCCAAACCCAACCCTTCCCCTAACCATACCCTAACCCTAACCTAACCCCTAGCCTTAGCACTAGCACTAGCCCTAGGCCTAAACCTATCACTCAGCCTAACCCTAACCCTATTTTTAACCCCTAACCCTAAACCCTAAACCCTAACCCTAACCCTAACCTTGACCCTAACTCTAACCCCAACCCCTAACCTTAAACGTACACTAACCCTAAACCTAAACCTTAAACCTTACCGTAATTCTAACCCTAACACTAACCCTAATCCTAACCCTAACCCTAACCCCAACCCTAACACTAACCCTAACCCTAACCCTAAAACTCACCATAACCCTAACCCTAACCTAACCCTAACACTAACCCTAAATTCTAACCCTAACACTAACCTTAACCCAATCCTAACCCTAATCCTAACTCCAACCCATACCCCTACCCCTAACCCTTCTCCTAACCCCTAACCCTAACCCTAACACTAGCCCCCAACCCTGCAACTAACCCTAATCCTAAAACGAAGCCATAACCCTATCCCTAACCTAACCCCTAACCCTTATAAAGTAAACCTAACCCTAACTTTATTCTAATGCTAACCCTAAACCTAAACCTCTTCTACACTCAACCAAATAGTAACGCTAACCCTAACCCCTGACCCCAAACCCAACACTAACCCTAATCCTAAACTCTAACCCTAAACATAACCCTAAATCCCAACCCTTACACTAATCCTAGCTTGACCCCTAGCCCTAGCCCTAGCCCTAGGACTGGCTCTAGCCTTATTCCTAACCCTATTGCCCACCCTAACCCAACTTAACCCTAATCCTAAACCTAACCACAACCCCTAATGCTACCCGTAATCCTAACACTAACCCTAACCCTAACCCTATCCCTAAACCCTAATCCCTAACCCTAACCGTAAACACTAACCCTAACATTAACCATAATCCAACCCTAACCCTAACCCTAACCCAAATCCTAAACCCGACACCCTAAACCTAACACTAACCCTAACCCTAACCCTAACCACAACCTCTGACCCTACCCCTAACTGTAAACCTACACATAAATTCTAAACCCTAACCCTAACCCAATCCTAACACTAACCTTACCCCTACCCCAACCCTTACTCTAACCCAAACCCTAAACTGAAACCTCTTCTAACCTTACCTAAGAGTAACGCTAAACCTAACCCTAAACCTAAGACCAACCCCCAACCCTAACCGTACCCTAACCCTAACACTAACCCTAACCCTATTGTTACTGTAACCCAAAACCTTATCCTCTTCTAACCCTAACCCTAACAGCAATGCTAACCCAAATCCTATCACTAACCCCACCCCAACAGTAAACTTAAACCTATCCTAACCCTAAACCAAACACTAACCCTAACCATAACCCAACCATAACCCTAATCCTAAGCCTAATCTCTAACCCTAACCCTAAACCTTACCCTAAACCGAAACCTCTTCTACCCCTAACCATAAGAGTAATGCTAACCCTAACCCTAACCCTAACCTAACCCCAACCCATACCCTTACCATTACCCCTAACCCTACCCCTAACCGTAAACACACCTAACCCTAACGCTAACCCTTACCACAACCTTAATATTAACCCTAACTCTAACACTAACCCTAACCCTAACCTTAACCCTAAACCCTAACCGTAACCCCAACCCAACGCTAACCCTAAACATAACCCAAACCCCAACACATACCGCTACCCCTACCCCTAACCCTAAACCCTAAACTTAAAACTGACCAAAACAGTAACCCTAAACCCTAACCCTAACCCTAAACCTAAACCTTGAACCATAACCCTAACCCTAACCCTAACCCAACTCTAACCCTAACCCTATCCCTTACCCTAACTCTATCACTAAAACCTACATCCTAACACTAACCCTAACCCTAAACACTAACACTAACGTTAATCCTTACACAACAATAAAACTAACCATAACACTAACTCCAACCCATTCCCCTACCCATACCCCTACCCCGAACCCCAACCATAACTGTAACCCCTAATCTAACACTAATCCTACCCTAACACTAACCCTAACTCTAAACCTAAACCCAACCTAAACCTAAACCTAAACCTAACCCCTAACTCTAACTCTAACCCTAACTCTAACCCTAAACATAACCGTAAACCTAACACTATCCCTAAGCCTAACCCTAACCCTAACTCGTCTAAACCTACCCATACCCCTACCCCTATCCCTACCCCCTAACCCTAACCCAACTCCTAACCCTAACCCCTAACCACAACCCCCTAACCCTACCCCTAATACTAACACTAACCTTAACCCTAACACTATCCCTAACCCTAACCCTAAACACTAACCCTAACCCTAACCCTCAACCATAACCCAACCTTACCCCTAACCCTAAGCCTCAACACCTAACCCTAACCCTAAACCTTCCCCTAAACTGAAACGTCTTCTAACCCTAACCCTAAGAGTAATGCTAACCCTAACACTAACCCTAACCACAGCCCCAACCCCAACCCTAACCCTAACCGTACCCCTAACCCTAATCCTATCCCTAACCCCAACCCCAACCCTAAACCTATTACCATAAACCTAACCCTAACCCTAACCCTAACCCTTACCCTTACCCATACCCCTACCCCTAGCACTAACCCAACCCTATCCCTAACCCTAACGCTAACCGTAACACTAACCATTACCCTTAATCTAACCCTAACCCTAACCCTAACCCAAACCCCAACCCATACTCCTACCACTAACACTACCCCTAACCCTAACCCCTAACCCAAACCCTGAACCAAACTCTAACCCTAAACCCTAAACCTAACCCTTACGCCAACCCCAACCCTACCCCCTAACCGTGCCCGAACCCGAACCCTAACTTTAACCCTAACACTATTCTAACCCTAACCATAAACCAAAACCTATTCTGACCCTAACCCTAAGCGTACCCTAACCCTAACCCTAACCTTAAACCTAATCCTTTCCCTCACCCCAACCCCAACCCTACCACTAACCGTACCCTACCCTAACCCTAACCCTAACCCTAGCCTTAGCACTAGCACCAGACCCAGGCCTAACCCTATCCCTCGGCCTAACCCCAACCCTATTCTTAACCCTAATACTAAACCCTACACCCTAACCCTAACCCTAACCCCAACCCCTAACCCAACCCTAACCCTAACCTGAACCCAAGCCCCAACACATACCGCTACCCCTAACCCTAACCCTAACCACTAACTCTAAATCTGACCCATACAGAAACTCGAAACCCTAACCCTAACCATAAACCTTAAACCGTAACCCTAACCGTAAACCTAACCCAACTCTGAACCTAACCTAACCCCTAACCCTATCCCTTACCCTAACTCTATCACTAAATCCTAAACAGTAACACTAACCCTAACCCTAAACACTAACACTATCCCTAATCCTTACACAACAATAAAACTAACCGTAACCCTAACTCCAACCCATTCCCCTACCCCTACCTCTACCCCGAAGCCTCACATAACCATAACTCCTAACCTAACACTAACCCTAAACCTAAGGCTAACCCTAACACTAACTATAAACCCTACTTAAACCTAAACCTAACCCTAACCCCTAACTCTAACCCTAACTCTAACACCAAACCTAACCCTAAGCTCAAACCCAACTCTAACGCTAATCCCAACCCCAACGCTAATCCCAACCCCAACCCTAACCCTAAAACCAACCCTAACCCTAACCCTAACCCCCAACTCCAACCCTAACCATAACCCCAACACCAATCCTAAACCCAACCTCAATTCCAACCCTAACCCTAACCCTAACCCTAACACCAACCCCTAACCCTAAACCTAACTCCAACCCTAACCCTAACCCCCAACACCAACCCTAACCCTAACCCCAACCCCAACCCTAAACCCAACCCCCAATCCCAACCCTAACCCCAACCCCAATCCCAACCCTAACCCCAACCCAAACACTAATGCTAACCCTAACCCTAACCCCTAACACTAACCCTAACCCCTAACCCTAACCCCTAACACTAACGCTAACCCTAACGATAATGCTTACCCTAATGCTAACCCTAAACCCTAACCCTAATCCTAACCCTAATCCTAAACCCTAACCCTAACCCTAACCCTAATCCTAAACCCTAACCCTAACCCTAACCCAAACCATAAATTCTATTCCTCACCCTAACCCTAACCCCTAACCCTAACCCTAACCGTAACCCTAACCCCAACCGTAACCCTAACCCTAATCCTTACTCCTAACCCTAAGAGTAACCCTAATCCTAACCCTAACCCTAAACACTAACTCTAAACACTAACCCTAAAGCTAACCCTGCCCTATCCCTAACCCCAACCCTAACGCTAACCCTTACCCGAACCCTACCCCAGCCGCAGCCCTAGCCCTAACACTAGCCCTAGCCCTAACCCTAGCCATAGCCCCAAATCTAAGCCTAACCCTAATCCTAACCCTTGCCCTAGCTGTAGCCCCAACCCCCAGCACTAGCCCTAGCCCCAACCCTAGCCATAGCTCTAACCCCAAGCCTCAACCTCACCCTAACCCCAACCCCAACCCTAAGCCTAGCACTACCCTCAGCCTAAAAATTAACCCCTAACCCTAACTCTAACCCTAGCCCTAGCCCTACCCCTTGCCCTAAAACTATCCCTAGCCCCAAACCTAAAACTAACCATAACCATAAACCCTAAACCCTAACCTTAATGCTAAACCTAACACTAACCCAACCCTAACCCTAACCCTAACCCCAACCCCAACCCTAACCCTAACCCTACCCTAACCCTAAACCCAACCCTAACCCTAATCCTAACTCTAGCCCTAGCCCTAGCCCTATCTCTAATCCTAACCGTAACCCTATCCATAACCTTTACCCTAGCCCCAGCCGTAGCCCTAGCCCTAACCCGAGTACTTGCCCTAGCCCTAACCCTATCCCTAGCCCTAATCCTAACCCTAACCCTAACCCTAATCCTAAACCCTAAACCCTAACCCTAACTCTAACCCTAACCCTAACCCAACCCTAAAGATAACCCTAACACAAACACAAACCACTACCCCTACCGCTGCCTCTGACCCCTAACACTAACCCCTAACCCTAACGCTAACATTAGACCTAGCCCTAGCCATAGCCCTAACCCTATCCCTAGCTCTAACCCTAACCCTAACCATAAACCCTAAACCCAAACCCAACTCTAACCCAAATCTAACCCCTAACCCTAAACCTAACCTCAAGCCATTCACCTTCCCCTACTCCTACCCCTACCCGTAACCCTAACCCCTAATCCTAACCCTGACCCTAGCAGTAACCCTATCGCTTAGCCCTAAACCTAATCCTAAAAACTAAAACCTAACACTAACCCTAACCCTACCCCTAAACCTACACTAACCCTAAATCCTAAACCTAAACCTAACAGTAACCCTAAACACTAACCCTAACCTTAGCCCTAGCCGTAGCCCCAGCCCTAGCACTAGTCCTTGCCCTAAAACTAACCCTAGCCCTAACACTAACCCTAAACCATAAACCCTAACCCTAACCCCAACCCTGAAACTAGCCCTAACCCTAAACCTAACACTAACCCCAACACTAACCCGAATCCCAAACCTAACCCTAACCATAACCGAACCCTAACTCTAACCCTAACACTAACCTCAACCCCTAATCCCACCCTTACCCCTAACCCTAACCCTCAACCCTAGTCCTAGTCCTTTCCCTAGACATAGCCCTAGCTATAAACCCTAGCCCTAGCACCAGCCCCAAACCTAACCCCTAACCCTAACCCAACCCTAAACCTAACCCTAACCCTAGCAACAACACTAACTGTACCCCTACCCCTAACCCTAAACATTAACCCTAACCCTAAACCAACCCTAACCCTAACCCCTAACACTAACCTCAACCCCTAACCCTACCCCTGTCCCTAACCCTAACCCTAAACCTAGATCTAGCGCTAGCCCTAAACCTAGCCCTACCCTTATCCCTAACCCTAACCCTAACCCAACCCTAACCATAACCTTACCTCTATCCATAACCCTAATCCTAACACTGAACCCTAACCCTAACCCTAACCACAACCCCTAACATACCCCTTCCTCAACCCTAACCCTAACCCTTAACAATGAACCTAACCCTAACCCTAACCCAACTCTAACCCCAACCATAACCATAACCCCAAGCCATACCCCTTCCCCTATCACTACCCGTAACCCTAACCCCAAACCCTACACCTAACCCTATACCTAGCCCTAACCCTACCCCGATACTAATCCTAATCCTAACCCAACCATAACTCTAACACCAACCTTAGCCCTAACCCTATCCTAACCCTAACCCTAAATCCTAAATGCTAACCATAACCCTAATACCCTAAATGTAACCCTAACCCTATTCTAACCCTATCACTAAACCTAAACATTTTCTAACCCCTAACCACAACAGTAAAGCTAACCATAACCTTAAACCTAACCCTATTCTAACCCTAACCCTTAATCTAAACTTGTTCTAACCCTAACCCCAACAGTAACCCTAACCCTGACCCTAACCCTAAACCCACCCCAACCCTAACCCTAAACCTAACCCTAACCCTAACACTAAGCCCAACCCTAACCTTAACACTAACACTAACCCTAACCCTAACCCTAAATATAACACTAACCTTAACCCTAACACTAACCCTACACCCTAATGCTAACCCTAACCCTAACCCTAACCCTAACCCTAACCCTAACCCTAACCCTAAATCCTAAACCTAAACCTAACCCTAACCCTAAACCCTATACCCTAACCTTAACCCTAACCCAAACACTAACCCAACCCTATCCCTAACACTAACCCTACACCCAAACCCTACCCCTACCCCTTACCTTACCCATAACCCTAACCCGAGCACAACACTAACCATATCCATAATCCTAACCCTATCCCTAAACCCTAAACCCTAACCCTAAAGCTAACTCTAAACACTTACCCTAACCCTAATGCTAACACAACCCTAACCCTAATGCTAACCCTAACTGTAACCACCAATACTAACACTAACCCTAATAATAACTTTAAACCCTAGCCCTAACTGTAACCTTATTCTAAACCTAACCCTAAACCTAAACCTCTTGTAACCCTTACCTTAACAGTAATGCTAACCGTAAACTTAACCCTAACCCCAACCACAGCCCTAACCCTAACCCAACCCTCACCATAACCCTAACACTAACCCTACCCCTAAACTCTATTACTCACCCTAACCGTAACAACTAACCCTAACCCTAACCATAACCCTAATCATAACCGTAACCCTAACCCCTAACCCTAACTCCTAAACCTAAGAGTAACCCTAACCCTAAACCTAATCCTAAACCTAACCCTAAACCCTAACTATAAACCTTAACCCTAAAGCTAACCCCTGCCCTAACCCCAACCCTATCCCTAACGCTAACCTTTACCTGAACCCTAGCCCCAGCCATAGCCCCAGCCCCAGCACTAGCCCAAGCCCCAACCCTAGCCATAGCCCCAACCATAAGCCCAACCCTAAGCCTAACCCTTACCCTAACCCTAGCCCTAGCCATAGCCGTAGCCCCAGCTCTAGACCTAGACCTAACCCCTAGCCATAGCCCCAACCCTAAGTCTAACCCTAACCCTAACCCCAACCCCAACCCTAACCCTAACCCTACCGTAAACCTAAACTTAACCCTAACCCCTAACCCTAGACCTAGCCCTACCCCCCTAGCCTTAACCCAAGCCCTAGCCCTAAACTTAAACCTAACCATAACCATAAACCCTAAACCCTAACCTTAATGCTAATCCTAACACTAACACAACCCTAACCCTAACCCTAACCCTAACCCCAACCCATACCCCTTCCCCTACCCCCTACCCATAACCTTAACCCCTAACCCGAACCCGAACTCCTAACACTAAACCTAACCCTAAATCTAAACCTCTTCTTACCCTAACTTAACAGTAACGCACACCCTAACCCCAACCCCAACCCCAACCCTAATCCTAACCTTTACCCTAGCCCTAGCCCTAGGACGAGCACTAGCCCTAGCCCCAACCCTAGCCCTAGCCCTAATCCCAACCCTAACCGTAACCCCAAACCCTAAACCTAACCCTAATCCAACTTAAACATAACCCTACCCAATCTCAAACCCCTACGCCTACCGCTGCCTCTAACCCCTAACCCTAACCCTAACCCCTAACCTCAAACTTAGCCCTAGCACTAGCCATAGCCCTAAGCCTATCCCTAACCCTAACGCTAACCATAAACCCAAACCCTAACCCTAATCCAACCCCTAACACTAACCCGAACCCCAAGCCATACACCTTTGCCTACTCCTACCCCTACCCCTACCCGTAAACCTTATCCTAAACCCTAAAACCTAACACTAACCTAACCCTACCCCCTAAACCTACACTAACCCTAAATCCTAAAACCTAAACCTCAACACTAATCCTAAACACTAACCCTAACCTTAGCCCTAGCCGTAGCCCTAGCCCTAGCACTAGCCCCTTGCCCCAAAACTAACACAAGCCCCAACCCTAACCCTAAACCATAAACCCTAACCCTAGCCTTAACCTTAACCCCAAAACTAGCCCTATCCCTAAACCTAACACTAACCCTAACACTAACCCTAACCCCAAACCTAACCCCAACCAAACCCCAACGCTAACCCTAACACTAACTTCAACCCCTGATACTACCCTTACCCCTAACCCCAACCCTAAACCTAGTCCTAGCCCTAGCCCCAGATATAGCCCTTGCTTTAAACCCTAGACCTAGCGCTAGCCCCAAACCCAACCCCTAACCCTAAGCCTAACCCAACCCTAAACCTAACCCTAAAACTAATCTCAACCCCTATCCTACCCCTACTCCTGCCCCTAACCCTAAACCTAACCCCAACCTTAACTCTAACCCTACCCTAACACTAACCCTAACCCTAACCCTATTCTAACTCTAACCCTAAATCTAAACCTCTTCTAACTCTAACACTAACAGTAATGCTAACCCTAACCCTTACCCTAGCCCCAAACCAAACCCCAACCATGAACCTACCCTAACCCTAACCCTAACTCTAACCCCAACCCTAACCCTAACACTAACACTAACCTTAAACCTAAACATAAATCTAAAATAATCTTAACCCTAACCCTAACCAATAACACTAACCCTAACCCGAAACTTTGCCCTAGCAGTAGCCCTAGCCCTAGCACTAGCCCTTGCCCCAAAGCTAGCCCTATACCAGCCCTATCCCTTCCCCTAACCTTAACCCCAACCCAACCCCTAACCCAAGCAACAACACTAACTGTACCCCTACCCCTAACCCTACCCCCTAACCCTAAACACTAACTCTAACCCCAACCCAATCCTAACCCTAATCCTAACACTAACCTCAACCCCTACCCCTACCCCTAACCCTAAACCAAACCCCTAACCCTAATCCTAACCCTAACCCTAACGCGAATCCAACCATAAACCTAACACTAACCCCTAACAAGAAGTCCTTAATCTACCCCTACACCTAACTCTAAACCTAACCCTAAACTTAACCCCTAACCTTAGCCCTAGCACTATCCCTAGCTCTAACCCTATCCCTAGCCCTAACCCTAACCCCTAAATCCTAACCTTAACCCTAACCCTAACCGAACCATAACCCTAACCCCAACATTAAACCCTAAACCCTAACCTTAACCCTAACCCAAACCAAACCATAACCATAACCCTAACATTAAACCCTAAACCCTAAACCCTAAACCCTAACCTTAACCCTAACCCTAACCCTATCCCTAACCCTAACCCTAACTCTAACCCTAACCCTAAAACCTAAAACCTAACACTAACGCTATCCCTAACCCTAACTTTAACCCTAACCCTAACCCTAAACCCTAAACCCTAACCCTAGACCTAACCCTAACCCTAACACCAACCCTAAACCCTAACCCTAACCCTAACCTAACCCTAACCTAACCTTAAACCCTAACCCAACCTAACCCTAACCGGGCCCAAACCCAAACCTTAACCCTAACCCCTAACCCCATCCCTAACCCTAACCCTAACTCTAACCCTAACCCTAAACCCCAAAACCTAACACTAACGCTATCCCTAACCCTAACCCTAACCCCAACCCTAACCCTAACCCTAACCCTAACCCTAACCCAGAACCCTAACCCAACCCTAACCCTAACTCTTCTAAACCTAACCCTAATCCTAATCCCTAGCCCAGGCACTAACCCTAGTCCTAACCCTATCCCTAGCCCTAACCATGACCCTAACACTAACCCTAACCCCGAACCCCAACCGTATCCCTAACCCCCAAACCATAACCCTAACCCTAACACTAAACCCTAAATCTAACCCCTAACCCTAACCCAACCCTAACCCCAAAACTATAACTAGTCCTAGACCTAACCCCTAGCCCTAGTCTTAACCCCTAGCCCAAGCCCCAGCCCTAACTTTAGCACTAGCCCTAACCCCAAACCTAACACTAACCCTACCAAACCTAACCTTTACCTAACCCTAACCCCAACCACAACCCCTGAACCTACCCCCTAACCTTAACCCTAAACCTAAACCAAACACTAACTCTATCCCTAAACCCTAAACCCCAACCCTAACCCTAACCAAAAACACTAACCATAACCCCAACCAACAGTAACCTTAACCCTAACCTTAACACTATCCCCAACCCATACCCCTACCCCTACACCTATACCTAACCCTATACCTAACACTAACCCTAAGCCCTAACTATAACCCTAACACTAACACTAAAACCTAACCCCACCCCTAACCTGACCCTAAAACTAGACCTACCCCTAACACTAACCGTAACCCCAATGCTAAACCCTAACCAGTACCCCGAACACTAGCCCTAGCTGTAGCACTAGCCCCAGCACTAGCACTAGCCCCAACCCCAGCCCTTGCCCTACCTAACCCCTAACCCCAACCCTAACCCCAACCATAATCCCTAAACCCTAACCCCTAACCCTATCCCTAACCCAAACCTAACCCTAACACCAAACCATAACCCTACCCCTACCCCCTACCCCTAACCCTAACCCCTAACCCTAATCCCTAAACCCTAACCCTAATACAACCCTAACCCTAACCCCAACCCTAAACCTAACCCCAAACCCTAACCCTAACACTAACCCAACACCAACCCTAAATCCTAAACACTAACCCTAACCTAATACCCTAAATCTAACCCTAACCCTATTCTAACCCTAACCCCAAACCTAAACCTCTTATAACCCTAAACCTAACAGTAACGCTAATCCTAATACTAAAGCTAACCCAACCCCAAACGTAAACCTAACCCTACCCTAACCCTATCCCTAACCCCTAACCTTAAACCCTAACCCTAACCCTAGCACTATCCCTAGCCCTAAAAGTATCCCTAACACTAAACCTAGCCCTGACTCTAGCCCTAACACTAAACACTAACCCTAACCCCTAACCCTAATCCTAAACCTAACTCTAAACCTTAACCCCTAACCGCAAACGTAGCCCTAGTCATAACCCCTAGACCTAGCACTAGCCCTAGCCTTACCCAAGCCCTAGCCGTAACCCTAACCCTAAACCCTAAACCTAACCATAACCCAACCCCTAACCCTCAATCCTAAGCCCTAATCCTAACCCTAATACCCTAACCCTAACACTAACCCTATTCTAACCCTAACCCTAAACCTAAACCTCTTCTAACCCTAACCCTAACAGTAACGGTAAACCTAACCCCAACCCCAACCACAACCCTAACCCTAACCCTACCCTAACCCTAAACCTAACCCCTAGCTCTAGACCTAGCCCCATACCTAGCACTAGCCCTAGACCTAACCCTATCCCTAACCCTAACCCGAAACCTGTCCCTAAACCCCTAACCGTAACCCCTAACACAACCCTAACCCTAACCCTAACCCACACATATCTTTAACCCTACACCTACCCCATCCCTAACCATAATCAAAGCCCTAAACCTGCACCCAACCCTAACCCTAACCTTAATCCTAACCCTAAACCCTAATCCTAACCCTAATCCTAACCCTAACCCTAACCTAACCCTAACCCTAACCCTAACCAAGATCCCTAACCCTAACCCTAACCCTAACCCTAATCCTAAACCTCTTCTAACCCTAAACCTAAGTGTAACGCTAACCCTAATCCTAACCCTAACCCTAATCCCTAATCCCAACCCTAAACCTAACCCTAACCTAACACTAACCCTAACCCTAACACCAACCCTAACCCCAACCCTAACCCCTAACGCCAACCACAACCCCTAACCCTAACCCCAACCCTAACCCTAACCTCTATCCCAACACTAACCATAACCCTAATCCTATCCACTAACCCTAACCCTAAAACTTGACCCTAACCCCAACCCCCAGCCCTAAGCATAACCCTAACCCCTAACCCTAAACTTAACCATAACCCCTGACCCTAAACCTAACCCTAACCCTAACCCAACACTAACCCTAACCCTAACCCCAACCCTAACCCTCACATACATTTAACCCCACCCCTACCCCTATCCCTAATCCTAACCCCTAAACCTACACCTAACCCTAACCCCTAACCCTAACTCAAACCCTAGCCCTAACAGTAAACCCTAACCCTAACCCTAACACCAAACCCTAACCCTAACACCTAACTTCTAACCCTAATCGATAACCCTAACCCTAACCATAACTCGTCTAAACCTGACCTTAACCCTACCTCTACCCCTACCCCTAACCTAACCATAACCTTATCCCTAACCCGAACCACAACCCCTAAACTTACCTGCACGACTACCCCTACCCCTAACCATAACCCTATCACTAAACACTAAACCATAATCCTAACGTTAACCCTAACACTAAACAGTAACCCTTACCTTAACCCTAACCCAACCCTAACACTAACCCCAACCCTAACACTAACCACAACCCTAAAACTACCCCTAACCCTAGCCCAAAACCTATTGTAACCGTAACCATAAACCTAACCCTAGTAACAATGAACTTCATAGTAACGCTAACCTTAACCCTAAACCTAATCCCAACACCAACCCTACCCTAACCCTACCTAACCCTAGCCCTAGGCCTAACTCTAACCCCCAACCCTAACTTTAACCCTAACACATATCCTAAGCCTAAACTCTTTCCCTATCCCTAACGCTAAACAGTAACCCTAGTGCTAACCCTAATCCCTAACCATAACGTTAACCGTAACACTGTACCTACCCTAACTCTAACCCCTAAACCTATCCCTAAACTTAACTCTAACCCTAAACATAACACTAAACACTAACCCTCACACTAGCGCTAGCCCTAGCCCTATCCCTAGCCCTAGCCCTAGCCCAGGTCCTAAACCTATCCCTAGCCAGAACCATAATCATAACACTAACCCTAATCCTAACCCTAACCATAAAGCAAACCCTAACCGTAACCCTAACCAAAAGCCCTCACCCTAACCCTAACCCTAACTCCTAACCCTAAACCTAACCTAACCCTAACGATAATCCTAACCCCATCCCCAACCCTAACCATAACCCCAACGCTAACCCCTAACCCTAACCAAAACACCAACCCTAGCCCTAACACCAACCCCCAACCCTAATTCCAACCACAATCCCAACTCTAACCCCAAACCCAATCCTAATCCTAACCCCAACCCTAACCCCAACCCCAATCTTAATCCTAACCCCTAACACTAACACTAACCCTAACCCCAACCCTAACCCTTACCCTAACCCCAACCATAAACCTAACCTGAACTCCAACCCTAACCCTAAGCCCAACCCTAACCCTAACCCCTAACCCTAACTCCAACCCCAAACCTAACCCCAACCACAATCCCAACACTAACCCCAACCCCAATCCCAACCCTAACCCCAACCACAACCCTAAACCTAACCATAACCCCTAACCCTAACCCTAACACTAACTCCTAACACTAACCCTAACATTAACACTAAACCCCAACCCTAACCCTAACGCTAAAGCTAACCCTAACCCTAATCCCTGACGCTGACTCTGACCATAACACTAACCCTAACTCTAACACTAACCCTATCCCTAACGCTAACCCTAAACCCTAACCTTAACCAAACCCTAACCCTAATCCTAAACCCTAACCATAACCATAACCATAACCCTAACCCCTACCCTAACCCTAGCCCTAGCCGTAGCCCTAGCTCTAGCACTATCCCTAGCCCTAATCCTAGCCATAGGCCTAACCTTACCCCTAACCCTAACCACAACCCCAACCCTAACCCTACCCTAAACTTAAACCTAATCCTAACCCTAACACTAACCACAACCCCTAACCCTAACGCTAACACTAGCCCTAATCCCAACCCTAAATCTAACACTAACCTTAGCCCTAACCCTAACCCCTAACCGCTAAGGCTAATCCTAACCCTAAGCATAACCCTAACACTAACCATAACCCTATACTCTACACCCTAATCCTAACCCTAATCCTAACACTACCCAAACCCAAAATCCTAATCCTAAACCTAACCCTAAACCCTATCCCTAACATTAACCTTAACCCTAAACCCTACACTCTAACCCTAACCCCTAACCCAACCATAAACCTAACCCTAACCCTAACAAGAAGTCCAAACTCTACCCCTACCCCTACCCCTATCCCTAAACTTAACCCTAACCTTATCCCTAGCACTATCCCTAGCTCTAACCCTAACCCTGGCCCTAACCCCAACCTTATCCCTAACCCTAAACCCTAAACCCTATCCTTAACCCTAACCCTAACCCAACCCTAACCCTATCCCTAACCCTAAACTCTAAACCCTAACCTTAACCCCTATCCCTAACCCTATCCCTAGCCCTAACCCTAACCCAACCCTAACCCTAACAACAACACTAACACTTCCCCTACCCCTACCCCTAACCCTAAATACTAACCCTAACCCTAACCCCAGCCTAACCCTAGCACTAACCTCAACCTCTAACCCCAAACCTACCCCCTAACCCTAAACCTAGTCTTAGCCCTAGCCCTAGCCTTAGCCTTAGACTTAACCCTAGCCCCAGCACTAGCCCTAAACCTAGCCCTACTCCTAACCCCTAACCCTAAACCAACCCTAACCATAACCCTAACTCTATCCATAACCCTAACCCCTAAACACTGAACCCTAACCGTAACCCTAACACTAAACACAACCCCTAAACCTACCCCTTCTCTCATCCCTAACCCTAACACTAAAAATGAACCTAACCTTAACCCTAAACCTAAACCCAAACCTCTTCTACGCCAACCGAAACAGTAACACTAACCACAACTTCAACCCCTACCCCAACCTCTAACCCTAACCTAACCATAGCCCTAGCCCTAGCCCCAGCCCCCAGCCCTAGCCCTAGTCCTAGCCCTAGGACTAAACCTAACACTAACACTAACACTAACCAAACTCTAACCCTAACCCTAACTCTATGCCTCACCCTATCCCTAAACCATAAACCCTAACCCTAACACTAAACACTAATCCTAAACCTAACGCTAACCCTAACCCCAACCATCACCCGAACCCTAACCTTAACCCCTAACCCTAAACTTAACCATAACCCTAACACTAACCTTAACCCTAACCCTAGCCCTAGCACTAGTCCTAGTCCTAACCGTATCCCTAGCCCTAACCCTACCCGTAACCCTAAAACCTAAACCATAACCCTAACCCAACCCAAACCCTAACCCTAAACCCAAGCCATACACCTTCCACTAACCCTACCCGTAACTCTAATCCCTAACCCTAACCCTAGCCCTAACCATACCACTAGCCCCTAATCCTAACCCAATACTAACCCTAACCCTAACCCCAACCCATCCCTAACCCTAACCCTAACCCTATCCTAGCACTAACCCTAACCCTAACCTAATCCTAACACTAAATCATAAACTCTAACGGTAACCCTGATTCCCTAAACCTAACCCTAAACCTATTCTAACCCTAACCCTAACCCTAAACCTCTTCTAACCCTAACACTAACAGTAAAGCTAACCATAACCGTAACACTAACCCTAACCCCAACTCTAACCCTAACCCTACCCTAACCCTAACACTAACCCTATTCTAATCCTAACCCTAACCCTAACAGTAACGCAAACCCTAACCCTAACCGTAACCTAACCTAAACACTAAACCATAATCCTAACATAACCCTAATCCTAACCCTAACCCAACTCTAACCCTAACCCTAACCCAAGCCATAACCCTTCCCCAACCCTACCCGTGACCCTAATCCCTAGCCCTAACCCTAAACCTAGCCTTAACCCTATTCCTAGCCATAACCCTAACCCTAACACTTAACCCTAACCCCTAACCACTATCCCTAACCCTAACCCTAAACAAAATCCCTAACCCTAACCCTAACCCTAACCCTAACCCCAAACCTCTTCTAACCCTAAAACCCAAGAGTAACGCTAGCCCTAACCCTAACTCTAACCCTAAACCAAACCCCTAACCCTAACACTAACCCTAACCCCTAACCCCTAACCCTAACCCAACCCTAACCCTAACCCCAAGCCATATCCCTTCCCCTAACCCTACCTGTAACCCTAATCCCTAGCCTTAACCCCTAACCCTAGCCACACCCTATCTCTAGCCCTAACCCTAACCCAATACTAACCCTAACCCTAAACCTAAACCTAACCCCTAACCCTAAACTAACCTTAACCTTAAATCATAAATGCTAACCCCTAATCCTAATTCCCTAATCATAACTTTAACCCTATTCTAACCATAACCCAAAACCTAAACCTCTTCTAACCCTAACCTTAAGAATAAAGCTAACCATAACACTAACCATAACTCTAACTTAACCCTAAACCCTAAATCTAACCCTAACCCTAACCATAACCCCAAGACATACCCCTTCCCCTATCCCTACCCGTAACCCTAACACCAAATTCTAAACCTAATCCTAGACCTAACCCTATCCCTACCCCTAAACCTACTCCAATACTAACCCTACCCCTAACCCAACCATAACTCTAACCCCAACCTTAGCCCTAACCCTATCCTATCCCTAACCCTAACCCTAATCTAACGCTAACCCTAAATCCTAAACGCTAACCATAACCCTAATACCCTAAACCTAACCCTAACACTCTCTAAACCTAACACTAAACCTAAACTTTTTCTAACCCTAACCCTAACAGTAAAGCTAACCATAACCCTAACCCTAACCCAAACCCCAACTCTAACCCTAACCCTACCCCTAACCCTAACCCTAACCCTAACCTCTAAACCTAACCCCAACCCTAACCCTAACGCCAACCCCAACCCTAACCCTAACCCCAACCCTAACCCTAAGCTTAACCCCTAACCCTAACCTTAACCCTAACCTTTACCCTAACCCCTAATCCTAACCCTAAACCTAAACCCTAACCCTAACCCTAAAGCCTAACTCTAACACTAACCCTAACCTTAAACTCTACACCCTAACCCTAACCATCACCCTAACCCCTAACCTAAACCTAAATCCTAAACCTAAACCTATCACTAACCCTAAACCCTAACCCTAACACTAACCTTAACCCTAAACTCTACACCCTAACCCTAACCCTAACCCTAATCCAACCATAACCATAACCCTAACCCCAACCACAATTCCTAACCCTACACCAAAGCCTAACCCTAAACTTAACCCTAACCCTGACCCTAACCCTAGCCGTAGCACTATCCCTAGCTCTATCCCTATCCCTAGCCCTAACCCCAACCCTAACCCCTAGCCATACCCCCTTCCCTTCCGCTACCCCCGACTTCTACACATAACCCTAACCACTAACACTAACACTAACCCTAGCCCTAAACCTATCCCTAACCCTAACCCTAACCCTAAGCCTAAATCCTAAAACCTAACACTAAAGCTAACCTTAACCCTAATCATAACCCTAATCCTAATTCCTAAACGTAAACCTAACCCTAACCCTAAACACTAAACCCTAACCCCAACCTTAGCCCTAGCCGAAGCCCTAGCCCTAGCACTAGCCCTTGCCCTAACACTAGCCCTAGCCGTAACCCTAACTCTAACCATAACCATAACCCTAAACCCTAACCCTAACCCTAAACTCTATGCCCTAACCTTAACCCTAACCCAAACGCTAGCCAAACCCTGTCCCTAACACTAACCCTACACCCAAACCGTGCCCCTACCACTTACCCTACCTGTAACCCTAACCCGAACACAACCCTAACCATAACCATAACCCTAACCCTATCCCTAAACCCTAAACCCTAACCCCAACCCTAACTCCAAACACTTACCCTAACCCTAATGCTAACACAACCCTAACCCTAATGCCAACCCTAACTGTAACCACCAATACTAACACTAACCATAATCCTAACTCTAAACCCTAACCCCTAACCATAACCTTATTCTAAACCAAACCCTAAACCTAAACCTCTTCTAACCCTTACCCTAACAGTAATGCTAACCCTAAACTTAACCCTAACCCCAACCACAACCCTAAACCTAACCCAACCCTAACCCTAACCCTAACACTAACCCTAACCCTAAACTCTATTCCTCACCCTAACCCTAACCCTAACCCTAACCCTAACCTAACCTAACCGTAACCCTAACCACAACCGTAACCCTAACCTGAACCCTAACTCCCAACCCTAAGAGTAACCCTAACCCTAACCCTAATCCTAACCCCAACCCTAAACCCTAACTCTAATCCCTAACCCTAAAGCTAACCGTTCCCTATCCCTAACACTAACCCTAACGCTAACCCTTACCCGAACCCTAGCGCTAGCCCTAGCCCTAGCCCCAGCACTAGCCCTAGCCCCAACCCTAGCCATAGCCCTAAACCTAAGCCTAAGCCTAACCCCTAACCCCAACCCCAACCCTAACCCTAAAACTACCCTAAACCTAAACTGAACCCCAACCCTAGCCCTAGCCCTACCCCTTGCCTTACCTCTTGCCCTAACCCTATCCCTAGCCCTAAACCTAAACTTAACCATACCATAAACCCTAAACCCTAAACTTAATGCTAACCCTAACACTAACCCAACCCTAACACTAACCCTAACCTTAACCCCAACTCATACCCCTTCCTCTACCACTACCACTACCCCTACCCGTAACCTTAACCCCTAACGCTAACCCGAACCCTTAACGCTAAACCTAACCCTAATTCTAAACCTCTTCTTACCCTAACCGAACAGTAACGCTAACCCTAACCCTAACCCCAACCCCAACCCTAACCCCTAACCCTAACTCTAGCCCCAGCCCTAGCCCTAGCTCTAATCCTAACCCCTAACCCTAACCCTAACCCCAAAAACTAATCCTAACCTTTACACTAGCCCCAGCCCTAGCCCCAACCCGAGCACTAGCCCTAGCTCTAAACCTATCCCTCGCAATAATCCTAACCCTAACCCTAACCCTAAACCCTAAACCCTAACCCTAACCCTAACACAACCCTAAAGATAACCCTAACACAAACACAAACCACTACCCCTACCGCTGCCTCTAACCCCTAACACTAACCCCTAAACCTAACATTAGCTCTAGAACTAGCCATAGCCCTAACCCTATCCCTAGCCCTAACCCCTAACCCTAACCATAAACTCAAAACCCAAACCCTAACCCCAACCCAAACTTAACTCTAACCCTAACCCCAAGCCATACACCTTCCCCTACTCCTACCCCTACCCCTACCCGTAACCGTAACCCCTAATCCTAACCCTAACCCCTAACCCTAGCCCTAGCCCTAACCCCAACCCTAAGCCTAATCCTAAACCCTAAAACCTAACACTAACCTAACCCTAACCCCTAAACCGACACTAACCCTAAATCCTAAACCTAAACCTAACACTAACCCTAAACACTAACCCTAACCTTAGCCCCAGCCGTAGCCCTAGCCCTAGCACTAGCCCTTGCCCTAAAACTAACCTCAGCCCTAACCCTAACCCTAAACCATAAACCCTAACCCTAACCCTAAAACTAGCCCTAACATTAAACCTAACACTAACACTAACCTTAATCCCAAACCTAACCCTAACCCTAACTCAACCCTAACCCTAACCCTAACACTAACCTCAACCCCTAAATCTACCCTTACCCCTAACCCTAACCCTAACCCTAGTCCTAGCCCTAGCACTAGCCTCAAACCTAACCCCAACCCTAACCCTAACCCAACCCTAACCCTAACACTACCCTCAACCCCTAATCCTACCCCTACCCTACCCTTTACCCCCTAACCCCAACCCCAACTCTAACCCTAACCCTACCCTAACCCTAAGCCTAACCCTATTCTAACCCTAACCCTAAATCTAAACCTCTTCTGACCCTAACCCTAACAGTAACGCTAACCCTAACCCTTACACTAGCCCCAACCCAAACCCTAACCATGAACCTACCCTAACCTTAACCCTAAACCTAACCCTAACACTAACCCCAACCCTACACCTAACACTAACACTAACCCTAAACCTAAACCTAAATCTAAACTAATCTTAACCCTAACCCTAACCAATAACTCTAACTCTAACCCTAAACCCTAACCCTAACCCTAACCCTAAACACTAACCCTAACCCTAAACTTTGCCCTAGCTCTAGCCCTAGCCCTAGCACTCGCCCTGTCCCTAAACCTAGCCCTATCCCTAACCCTAACCCTAACCCTACCCCTAACCCTAGCAACAACACTAACTGTACCCCTACCTCTACACCTAACCCTAGCCCTAAATACTAAACCTAACCCCTAACCCTAAGCCTAACACTAACCTCAAACCCTAACCCTACCCGTATCCCTAACTGTAACCCTAAACCTAGCCCTAGCGCTAGCCCTAAACCCTAGCCCTACCCTTACCCCCAACCCTAACCCTAACCAAACCCTAACCATAACCCTACCTCTATCCCTAACCCTAATCCTAACACTGAACCCTAACCCTAACCCTAACCCTAACCACAACCCCTAACATACCTCTTCCCTCAACCCTAACCCTAACCTTAAACAATGAATCTAACCCTAACCCTAAACCCTAACTCTAACCGTAAACTAACCTTAACCCTAAATCCTAACCCTTAATTCTAACCCTATTCTAACTGTAACCCTAAACTTAAACCTCTTCTACTCTAACCCTAACAGTAACACTAGCCACAACCCCAACCCTACCCCTACCCCTAAGCCTAAACATAACCGTAGCCCTAGCCCTAGCACTAGCCATAAACTTAACCTTAACCCTAACCCAACCCTAACCCTAAACCTAACTCTATCCCTCACCCTATATTTAAACCATAAACTCTAACACTAACCCCAACCTTAAACCTAACGCTAACGCTAACCCCAACACCAACCCGAACCCTAACCCTTCCCTAACCCTAAACTTAACACCCACCCTAACACTAAGCCTAACCCCTATACCTAAACCTAACCATAACCCTAACCAATAACACTAACCATAACCATAAAGCCTAACCCTAACCTGAACCCTAACCCTAACCCTAAACCCTAAACCCTAACCCTAACCCTAACCCTAACCCAAACCCCAACTCTAAACCTAACCCTAACCCTAACCTTAACCCTAACCCTGTTCTAACCCTAATCCTAAATCTAAACTTCTTCTAATCCTAACACTAACAGTAACACTAACCGTAAACCTAACCCCAACCCCAACTCCAACTCTAACCCTAAACATACCCTAACCTCAAACCTAACCCTAACCCTAACACTAACCCTAATCCTAACCCTAACACTAACACTAACACTCACCCTAACCCTAACCCTAAACTCTATCCCTCACTCCAACCCCTAACCCTAACCCCTAACCCTAACCGTAACCGTAACCCTAACCATAACCGTAACCCTAACCCTAACTCCTAACCCTAAGATTAACCCTAACCCTAACACTAATCCTAACCCTAACCCTAAACTCTAACACTAACCCTCACCCTAAACCTAACCCCTGCCCTAACCCCTAACCCTAAACCTAACGCTAATCCTAAACCCTAAAAACAAACCCTAACCCTTACCCTAACCCTTGCCCTAGCCGCAGCCCCAGACCTAGCACTAGCACGAGCCCTAACCCTAGCCATAGGCCTAACCTTATCCCTAACCCTAAACCCAACGCCAACCGTAACCCTACCCTAACCCTAAACCTAATCCTAACCATAACACTAACCCCAACCCTAACCCTAATGCTAACACTAACACTAATCCTAAACCTAAATCTAACACTAACCTTAACCCTAACCCTAACCCTAACCCTAACCCCTAAGGCTAATCCTAACCCTATGCATAACCCTAACACTAACCCTAACCCTATACTCTACAGCCTAATCCTAACCCTAACGCTAACCCTACCCAAACCCTAAATCCTAAACCTAAACCTAACCCTAACCCTAAACCCTTTCCCTAACATTAACCTTAACCCTTAACTCTACACCCTAACCCTAACCCTAACCGTAATCCAACCATAAACCTAACCCTAACCCTAACCAGAAGTCATAACTCTACCCCTACCCGTAACCCTAATCCTAAACTAACCCTAACCATAGCCCTAGCACTATCCCTAGCTCTAACCCTATCCCTAGCCCTAATCCTAACCCTTACTTAACCCTAAATCCTAAACCGTAACCTTAACCTCAACCCTAACCCAACCCTAACCCTTCCCTAGCCCTAAACCATAAAGCCTAACCCTAACCCTATCACTAGTCCTAACCCTAACCCAACCTCAACCCTAACAACATCACTAACCCTACCCCTACCCCTAACCCTAACCCTAAATACTAACCCTATCCCTAACCCCAGCCTAACCCTAACCCTAACACTAACCTCAAACTCTAACCCTAACCTTACCCCTAACCCTAACCCTAGTCTTAGCCCTAGCCCTAGCCTTAGCCCTAGCCTTAACCCTAGCCCTAGCACTAGCCCTAAACCTAGCCCTACTCCTAACCCTAACCCTAACCCAACCCTAACCATAACCCTAAATCTAACCCTAAACACTGAACCCTAAACCTAACCCTAACACTAACCACAACTCCTAAACCTACCCCTTCCTCAACCCTAACCCTAACCCTAAAAATGAACCTAACCCTAACCCTAACCCTAAACCTAAACCTCTTCTACGCTAACCCTAACAGGAACACTAACCACAGCTTCAACCCTATCCCTACCCCTACCCCTAACCTAACCTAGCCCTAGCCCTAGCCATAGCCCTAGCCCTAAACCTAACCTAACACTAACCCTAACCCTAACCCTAAATCTAACACTAACCCTAACCCTAACCCCTAACGCTAACCCTAACCCTAAAGCCTAACCCTAACACTAACCCTAACCCTAACCTCTACACCCTAACCCTAACCCTCACCCTAACCCTAACCTAAACCTAAATCCTAAAGCTAAACCTAACCCTAACCTTAAACCCTAACCCTAACACTAACCTTAACCCTAAACTCTACACCCTAACCCTAAACCTAACCCCTAATCCCACCATAACCGTAACCCTAACCCCAACCACAAGTCCTAACCCTACCCCTACCCCTAACCCCAAACTTAACCCTAACCCTGACCCTATCTTGGGAAGATCCCCTGGAGAAGGGAAAGGCTACCCACTCCAGTATGCTGGCCTGGAGAACTCTATGGACTGTATAGTCCATCGGGTCGCAAAGAGTTGGACAGGACTGAGCGACTTTCACTTTTCAAGAATGAATACAGGTTTTATACTGAGATGACACAATTCACTGGTGACACTTTGACTTGGGAGAAAATGTGAGTTTTTCTGAACTTTAATCATGCTGTAATTGCAGTATAAAATTGAATCAGTGCTGCCCAGAATTAGGTCTAAAGTTTTTTAAAACTTACCCATATAAATTTGTGGAAAGAAACATCTGAAATTTCCACTTCATTTTGCCAAGTGAGCCTGGGGCTGGGGTTGTTCATCCAAAATCCTATTAACTCATTATCTGGTGACTCCAGATCCTTGTTTATGAAGTTCTCAAGGAATTTCCTTGAGTAACATCCCCTGAGTCTGTGGTCCCCAAGGCCACGTGAAATGAGAGCTCAACCACAAAAACAGTGATTTAATTCAATAAACATTTATTGAGGGCCTACCATGTGGGAAGCAATCTACTCATGCAGTGGGGGCTCCTATCTTTTAGAGATTCAAAATATCCCAATCTGCAGGATCCTCATGAAAGCATTCTGTAGCTTTTGGAGAAGTGTTTAGGTGTTGAAAAAGTTACCCATGTCCTGCCAATTCCTGATCTGTTTTTACCCCAATTCATTTCATGTATCAGACTGTTCATGGTTTCTGGCTGTTCCTTGAAGGATGTGGGATCTTAGTTCTCGAACCAGGGAACCTGTACTCCCTGCAGTGCAAGCACTGAATCCTAACTACTGGACTACCAGGGAAGTCCTGCTCTTGTTGGATCAGAATCATTCACCATCTGGCTTAAATGTATGAAGGCAGACCCAAAGGGAAGTATACAATTGTATTTTCTTAAAGAGTGTACAAACAAGGTTACAACACTTGTGAGCTATAAGGAGACGCCTAAAGGCTGTTTGAGACCTAACCAACAGTAAGCTCGGTTCTTGAAAAAAATCCTTTGGAAGAGCCCAGTGACCCTACCTCCTCCTCCACCCCTCCTCTCCACAACACCCAGTTTCTTGGTGTCAGTTTTCAGAAGCTGGAAAGAGAGAGAATGGCAGCCATGCAGACAGAGTTGCCAGCTTTAGTAACTCTAGTTCCTGGAATGAAGGACAGGAAGCCTTTAGATATCAGCACACCCTAACTCTGCTAGCTCCTATTGCATAAATCATTTAGCTGTCAGCTAATTACAGTATTGGAAAGTTTACATCATTCATCTTTTTATGGAACCTCTTGATGGAAGATTCTGGAGACGAAAACTCTTGACAATTTCCACTATCTTAAAAAAGGAACGCTGACCTAGAGAGAGATGGGACAAAAGAGGAGCATCTAAGTTTCAAGCAGCAATGGGATCTTACACAGTAGCCTATTTAAAGTGGTGCTGATGAGCACTTAGACTAAGTTCGTGGAAAAAGACAGAAATGAGACTTTTGTCAGACGCAATGCCATTTTATTGAAAGCATGGTTATTTTGCACTTACTGAGTATCGATACTATGCACTTGCTTCCAGGTAACAACCCTATGAAGCAAGTATTAAAATGCCACTTTACAGATAAAGAAACTGAGGCATACAGAAAAATAAAGTGTCCAAGCTGTGACAGCTGGTGGGTAGTAGAGCCAGAAACGAAACATGAGGCAATCTGGCTGCAGAGCCCATGGCTCTCGGCCACTGCTCTGCTGACCTCACCCCTGGTCTCAGCCATTCCTCGACCTGCCAGTGAACACCAGCTGAAGCCTGTCGTTTTCGTGCAATTACTCGAAGCCCCGCTCCAGGTCCTAGCTCTCCAGTCCCGCCTGGGCCCTCTCTCGCTCCCTCCCTCAGGGTCCCGGGAGCCGCTCGGGGCCACGTTTCCCGGGAAGCGGCGCCAGCACCCTGCAGCCCCCGGCAGCTCGCCCCCGCGGCCGGTGGGAACACGTGCTAGCAGCGTGCAAGTGCCGCCAGGAAGGGGCCGCCGGGGGCTGCGCCAAGATGGCGGCGGCCGTGGCCGCAGCGGCGACGGTTGGCGGCGGCCCGTGAGGCGGGCGGGGCCGGCGGCTCAGAGGCGGGGTCCCGGGCGAGCCACTCTGGGAGGCGGGGGGCCGTTTCCATAGCGGCAGCAGGAGGTGCCACGCCGGGGAACTTCCTGGTTCCCGGGCTCGGCTTTGCCGGGATCCTCTTGGAAGGGAAACAATGGGGTGGAGGGCACTGCGGTCGCCGCCGCTGCGCCGGGACCTGCTCGGCCCCCGGTCGGGACCGTTCAGAGGTAAGTTCATTTTCCGTTTTCCCACTGCGAGGGGCTGGCGGCTGCGGGGCTCGGCGGGCTTCCTCCGGGCACGGGCTCGGAGGAGGCCCTGGGGAGCTGGACGCCGCCATTCGCGGCCGCGGGGAGGCAGACGAGCAGCGCTCCCGACCCCCGCCCTCGAGGGGCCGGCTCCTGAAACGCGTGCGGCCGCCCGCCCCTGCCCACTGGAGCCCGGACAGCTGGGTGCTGCGGGTGTGATTGGCAGGTCGGCAGGCGAGGGGCGCCGTGGGGCGTGCGGGCCAGATCTGGCTGGGGTGGCGCCGGACGGGGACCTGCCGACTGGAGAAGGGGGCTCGTGGAAGGGGCGGGGGTCGGCTAGATCCTGGGGTAGGGAAGACCCGCTGCCTCCCACTCCACCCCTCCCACCCCCCACACCCCCCCCCCCCGGCAAGTTTCGGTCCCCGGGAGACGTGTCTCCCTTGCAGGTTTCAGTTGCGTCCTCCAGAGTCCAAGTGGGCAGGACTGAGGCAAACTTCTCTTTTAAAATTATTGCCTTCCTGCCGCTGAACTTCGTTTCGACTAGGCAAGGGGAGGATGGGGCTGAATGAGGGCTTTGGAGAACCTGGAAATCTGTGCACCTTTGCGAAGTTTGCAAAATACTTAGGAGCTCACAGCCGGGTGGTGTTAGTGCGGCAGTTGCGATGCGGGCGAACGGTTACTCGTAGGTATTTTAATTGAAATTGTGAGGGGTCTGTGGATCCACGGGTGAACATTTCTATACATTGAAATGCCCCCGCCCCTGCACAGATGCTTTTTAATTGGTAGATTTCAACATGAGCTAAATGAATCGCTTATGGGACTGGGAAGGAGTTTTGAATTGGGGCAATAACAAGTCATGGAAATAATGTGACATATAGAAAAAAGTGGGGACTCGGTTTTAAATACTTTGCTAGAAGAAAGTTATTTCAATCGTGTATTAATCCATTTATAAATAGAAGTAAGTCTTTGGAATAATTAATATTTCATAGCACAGAGGTCGGACAAAACTTTAGATACCATCTTGCCCAACTCCTTCATATATTGAATCTATGGGAAGTTCTGTTCAGGAAAGTCAGGTTGCTTTTTTCTTTTGTGAAGTCATCTTAATAAGAACCAGATTAGGCAGCATTAAATGGACAGTGATTTATTTGCCTTTATTTCTCTGTCAGACCCTAAAGTTAAGAAGAAACGATACTGAGCTTGCTTTTTTTTAATAGTAAAGTTTGTAAACATCATCTGGTTTATTACTTAAAAATGGATGTTGCTCCTGTGTTATGTTCTATATAACTTAATTGAAATATGTAAAAATGTAAGAGAAAAGAAGCTACACGGTAAAAGCAGAAATTAAAAACCAGAGCCTTAATTGCCAGTACAGGTATTCTGAGTTAATAGAAATTCCTTTGCTGATTATGTCTTTAAAGAATCACTCAGGTGTTACAAGGGCATCAGAGAAGCATCATTTCCCAAACATTAAGATCCTGGGCCCTAAGTCTTGCTGTTGATGCCTACTTAATGTTTTTAACTAGTAGACCTGGCTCTCTGGGGTTAGGGTTATGTTTCTGGTGAGAATAGCCCATTACCAGTTATAACATTGTTTTGATGTGAAATAGCTCCTTGGAAGGACAGCTGCCATTGGTTAAACAAGCCAGTAGGTACAAGTGTTGGCTTTGGCACCATCTGTTAATTGGCTGGTCATCCTTGGGAACTGGGGCAACTTCCTGGTATGGCAGATGCAAGCTGGGTCCCAGTGCCAGGCAGAGGGTGCACGGTCAGTTTGCTTTTGGTCAGTTCAGTCTTTGCCCTTGGTGTTCCCATCTATCTCAAGTTACTGTTACAGTTTGTAGCTGTTGAAGATGAGTGAAAAAGAGACCAGCAAATTTAAGCTAGTGGCAAATTGAAAAGAAACAAAATTACTTTGATTGTAAATGCTAGGAATGTTAAGGCAGTTTGAAGTCCTGCAAAAACTTAGACACAATACCAGAACTTTTAAGAATTGCTGCTTCATTTAGCAAGTGGCAAGTGATTACATTTTCTGGTTTATGCTTGCAATTTCACTTCAACCAGTTTTGTTTTGTTTAGTGAAATAGTACTGTTACCAATAATACTCTGATCATTTATTACCAGAAAGGTATAGTTTGTCCCTTCAGTGTGATTTTGAAAGGTGTATTGCCTTGCTAGATATGATTTATTTATATTTAGTGTCTCATTTTTCATTTAGAAAGTGTCTCCATTTTTACAGTAAAAGTCAATACCAAAGTAATATTCATTTGGAAGAAATCTGACTTCTGCAACACTTCTTTATAGTACATGGACATTAGAGCCTGAGAATTAATCACAAACACTTGAAGTCTCAACTGGTCTCTGCCATTTCCAGGTTATGGAATTTCATGAAGATAACTTAAGTTTTTAAAGGTTGTTTCTTTGTAAAATTGGGGAGAATTATAAATTTACATTTGTTTATTCAACAGATATTTCTTGGGTGGCTTCTTGTATGCACAGCCTTGTGTCATGTACCTTGTTCTGAACAACTAGAGGGATCAGTCCTTTGAAGTACAGTACATGGAACTATAAAACCCGTCACCAGGGAACCTGACTTGATTGGGAAGGGCAGGGCAAGCTGTGCTGAGGAAGTTGCTGGTAGGACCTGAAGGATGAGGAAGAGATGGCAGATGGAAGGGTGGGACACGGAGAATGAAGGAGCGAGTGTAGAGAAGAGAATGTTTGTGGGTGAGTGAGTTCTCTCTGTGGCACCTGTCTCGCCACTGTTGCTTGTGGAGGGAAGGTTGGCTCTTGGGTCTCATGAACTGTCATCATCTGAACCAGGTGGCTCAGCCTTTGTAGAAAGAGTGTCCGTCCAGATGACTCTGACCTCACTAGACGGGTGATGACTCTCTGCGCACTTTGGTGTCCACTACTATACAACTCTGGCACTGATTACTTGATAATTTCTATATCTGTAAAGCTTGAGTTAAATGTTAAAAGGTTCTTTGATTTCCTTAGACTGTGTAATATTGGTGTTCTAAAATTTTGGGAACATTTTCCTTGGAAGAGCTTAGACTGCCTTATTTAAAATGTCTACTCCTCACAAAATGCAAGTAGCAATTCACTGTAAGCTCTGGAGTTTCACATCTTGTTTGGTTAAGTATTGGGGGCTGTAAAAGGATTACTTACTTATCCTCTGAGAGAGGTATACATTGCACCTGTGTCTTGACATTGATACTAGTGTAGAAGTTTTCATTTTATCCTGAATTAACAGGGGAATTAAAAAATATTAGAGTAATGCTTTTCATGAAATAAGCGAAAGAATATGATTTTAAGCTTCTTAATATATTAATTTTGGTTGTCCTGTGTGCTCAGTGGTGTCTGACTCTCTGCAGCCCCATGGACTGTACCCTGCTAGGCTTCTCTGTCCATGGAATTTTCCAGGCTCGGATACTGGAGTGGGTTGCCATTTCCTTCTCCAATGAGTGTGAACTCAGTACAGAGTATGGAATTTTGCAGGCAAGAGTACTGCAGCGGGTTGCCATTTCCTACTCCAGGGAATCTTCCCGACGCAGGGATTGAATCAGCCTCTCCTGCATTGGCAGGCAGCTTCTTGACCACTAGTGCCACCTTAGAAGCCCCCACATGCCCCCGGAAAGGGTGGAAAATGTGTGAGACATATGGTACATAGTCAAAATCCCAGCATACATATAGCGCCAGAGGGGAGGGAGAAGAAGAGTAAGACAGAGTCAGTATTTGAAGAGATACTTCATGTAGAAGTATTCTAAATCTTCGAATATTCCAAACTGAAGCCACAGACTGAAGAATATCCATAAGACAACCCTCTTCCCCCAAATCTAAATACATTACAGTAATCTAGAGAAAACAAAGACAAAGAGAATATCTTAAAAGTGAGACCATTTACCTCAGATTGGGACTTGAACCCATGTACCATGACTCGAACCCAGCAAAACCTAGTTTGGGACTCAAACTCAGCCAAAACCCTGCTTGGAACTTGAACCCACGTGGCTGGGACTCAAACCCAGCCAAAACGCCATAATACCTGATTTAAGGACCTAGTAAAGCTCAGATTCTTGATGTCTCATCGCATAAAGAATTCAGTGAGAGAAAAAGTGATAGGTAAGAAGTGGATTTATTCAGATTCAGAGAGAAGCACACTCCACAGTCAGAGTGTGGGCCATCACTGAGGGTGAGTGTGCCCTTAGTGATATTACATAGATAAGTAATGGCAGATTTAATATTTTATTGTGGAATTAACACAGCATTTCTAAGCCAGTTCTCTGTTTGTTTGTTTTTTGTTTGTTTGTTTTTTTTTTGTTTGTTTCTTTTTGTTTTCCTTTTGAATCTTTTAATGCTTGTTACCATATCTGTAGTTTGAAAAGAAAAGGTGGAATAAGGCTTTGAAAACTGAGTGACAATGGAAATAAATGTGGAAAATAAAATTTATAAAGGTTAGGTATGTGAGTGGGGGATAGATGTTTCTGTGTATTTTGCTGATGCCTGTTATAAAACATGAATTGACAGATAATAACACTTGATATGAATGTTTAAAAATTAAGAGTAATGTATTTGTCTCACCTGTTCCATGTTCCTTTTTTCTGGATTTGTTTTGTATTGATTTAAAAGAAATATTCCATTTCCTCCTTTTTAAAATTACCTTGGGATTAAATATTCTTTTACTCTGCATTAGTATTTGCCTAGGAAATTCTAATCTTTTCTCTACTTATCAAAGTGTAATATTGAGACTTTTACCCTTTTTCTAGATAATGTAAGTCAGTTTTAAAACATGTAAGTCAATTTCCTTCTCTCTTTTTTTTGTATTATGTTTTAAAATGTATATATGTTTTATACCCCCAAAGACCTATTTCTATTGTTTTGTACCATTATTATTCCTAATTGAATAATTAGGCTTACTGCCCTTCTTTTCTTCTTTTTGATGTTACTTTCTGTCTGGAAAATTTTTCCATCTGCCTGCAGAATACCGTTTAGTATTTTCTTTAGAGTGGATTTAGTATTGGTAAAATCTAAAACATTTAGTTTGAGAATGTTTGAAAGATACATTTTGCTAGGTATAGGATTCTAGATTGGCAATACGCACATACATAGATTTGTATATTCTTTGGAGAAGAGATTATTCTATAATATTTTTCTTTGTTGCTATTGAGAAGGCAGCTGCTATTTATCACTATTTTGCTGATAATTTCTTTCTTAGGCTATTTTCAGGCTTCCCTTGTGGATCAGCTGGTAAAGAATCCACCTGCAATACAGGAGACCTGGGATCGATCCCTGGGTTGGGAAGATCCCCTGGAGAAGGAAGGGCTCCCCACTCCAGTATTCTGGCCTGTCACAAAGAGTCGGACACGACTGAATGACTTTCACTTCACTTTCACAGGCTATTTTTAAGATTTTCTTTTTGTCTTTCAGATTTGGTTTCAAATGATCTCTCTCTCCTCTCCCCCTTTTCTTTTCACAGCTGTTTATGTTGTGACCTGGTGTCTTTCATCTGTCTTGGATAGTTTTCAGCTGTCCTCTCTTCGAATATTACCTCTCCCCATTTCTCCTGCTTTATCTTTCTGAGACTTCAGTTAACCAGTGTTAGGTCTCAGTAGCTCCACCGTGTTTCACCTCCCTTCTAGGTTTTACTTTTTTTTTCTAGTGGTTCAGTTTACCTCTGGCCTTTCAGTTTAGTTTTCATCTCTAACTAGCTCTTCCAGTGTATTCATTTTCTGGATTCTTAATTTTCGTTACTGTATGTTTCATTCTAGAATTTGTTTGGTTCTTTTAAAAATCTGCTATGCCACTTCTATAGTTTATAATTCCCTGTCAAAATGTGCAAGCTCTTCACATGTCTCTGAACAGAATAAGCAGGTAACTCTGTCCTGGAGAATTTTTCCTGTGGTCTGTTATTATTTGAGGAGTGTCAGTTCCATGTATGCATGCTCATTGTGTCCTGTTCACTGTATTTGAAAGATTATTTCTAGAAGTAAATGTAGTTTAGATGAGGATTTTTCCCTTGCTTTTGCCAGGCAAAAAGCAACACCTTGATTCAAATTAGGATCACCTTGTTTCCAATTGAGATTTATTTTAGTGTCTGCAAAGACTGGCTTCGTTTACTCTCTGTGTAATCCTTTCTTCTGGGATTCAGCTTTCTGAGGCCTTATTACAGTCGGGGTGTGGCTCCCGTAGTGTCTCTTGTACTCTGATTTGCTGTCTTCTGAGCCCTCCAGGCTGCTTAAGTATAAATTAGCCCCTCAGGCACCTTCTTTGATTGGGTAAGCATTTCCAGGAGGAAAGAAGCTCCAGGCTTCTTTGTTATTACAATTATTTCTCCATTCTACTTTATTTCCAATTTTGGACTGTTAAAGCTGCTATGAACATTCTTATATATGTATTTTGTTGAACGTATGTACTCCTTTCTTTTGGAAATATCCCTAGAAATAGAATTGTTGAATAAATATTTAACTCTTGTAGTTATTATCAGTTTTTCAAAGTGGTTGTGCCAGTTTTTAACCCTTTGATATTTTTAATAATTAAAAAATATACTTTACATATATATATATATTTAAGTCTAGGTTTTTGTCTCTAAGAATGTTGTGGTGTATTATGTGGCCAAGCTTTGGAAATACAGGCCCCTTGCCTTTTATGTAACTCTCATGAGTTTGTATTTTACTCTCCCAGCTGATGCTTAGTTATTGGTAAATAGAGGCCTAATAGGATAATCTGGTTGTGAAATAATAGACTCATTTTGAAAGCAGCATCTTAGAATCTGTATTCATATTAGTACTAAGTATAGTTACAATTAGTAGACCATATCAGTTGCTGAAGAGAAATTTCTCAAATTTCTTTTTAGAAGTTGCTTTTAAAATATTGAACCCGATTTGTCATCAGTTTATATCACATTTTATTGTTAGTTTGAATTCTAAGCTCCTTCACTAGACTTGCTTGGGAATATTTTTCTTTTACAAACCCTTTTTCCTCCAGAGTTGATGATTTCTCATTACTAAGGATTACCAAAGGAGTATCATCTGGATTCCCCCTTCAAATTTAGGATTACCTTTGATTACTTCACTATTAGTAGTTTTATTGACTTCCTTCCAAGTGTCCTTTGAATCTGCCCTTCTGTCCTCCTTTTCAAACATAACCAGCATTTCAGATTGAAATTGATTTTTAGGTCACAAACCTTTTAGTTCTTGAAAGAGAACTTTAAAATTGTTTCAACTCCTTTATTTTATAATAAGACCAAAAATGGACCCATGCTAATCCATGTGCCAAATATATGAGATATTTAGTTTAAGAAGGCATTTTTTTTCCCATGCATAATCCCTTGACTCCCATCGTTTTTAGGACTTTTGTCCTGACTGCGTTCTGTTAGCTGGGACCAGGTTTGTGTCTATTGCTGTATCTTGAGCCCTTTGAAAAGTTTTACACGTTGCAGAGCTGAATTAGTATCTGTTGAATGTGGATGGACACATACTTGTGTTTAGAATCCAACTAGATGTAAATCCTTAATGTCGGGCCTGGAATCCTGCCTACTTTTCTTTGTAGTTCGCATGGTATCTGCTATAGGGCTTACTATTACAGTTAGTTGTCTGGAATTTTTAGCTGACGTTTAAATTTTATTTTCGTTTATTTTTGGCTGTACTGGGTGAGCAGTGGTTACTCTGTTGCTGTGTGTGGGGCTTCTCTGGCAGAGCATGGGCTCTGGGGCCTGTAGACTTAGTAGCTGTGGTGCAGGGGCTTAATTGCCCTGCAGCACATGGAATCTTCCTGGACCAAGGATTGAATCCGGTGTTGCTCAGTCGTGTCCGACTCTTTGCGACCCCATAGACTGCAGCATGCCAGGCTTCCCTGGCTATCACTAACTCCCGGAGCTTATTCAAACTCGTGTCCATCAAGTTGGTGATGCATTCCAACCATCTCTTCCTCTGTCGTCCCCTTCTCCTCCCACCGTCAATCTTTCCCGGCTCAGTGTGTGCTGTGGGCTTAGTCGCTCAGGCGTGGCTGACTCTTGCGACCCCATGGAGTGTAACCTGCCAGGCTCCTTTGTCCATTGGATTCTGTAGGCGAGAATACTGGAGTGGGTTGCCATTTCCTTCTCCAGGGGATGTTCCTGACCCTGGAATCGAACCCAGGTCTCCTGCACTGCAGGCAGACTCTTTACTGACTGAGCTATCAGGTATCATGGTCTTTTCCAGTGAGTCAGTTCTTCACATCAGGTGGCCAGAGTATTGGAGTTTCAGCTTCAGCATCAGTCCTTCCAATGAATATTCAGGACTGATTTCCTTTAGGCTGGACTGATTGGGTCTCCTTGCAGTCCAAGGGACTCTCAGGAGTCTTCTCCAACACCACAGTTCAAAAGCATCAATTCTTCAGCACTCAGCTTTCTTTATAGTCCAACTCTCACATCCATACATGACTACTGAAAAAACCATGTATTGGTAGGCAGATTCTTAATCATTGGACCACCAGGGAAGTCCTTAACTGACTTTTAAAAATGAAGCCAGATCCCTGAAAACCAGAGAAACTGTAGCCTTCATTTTAATTTTTATCTGTAGACCTCAGGCATTATGTATAGTTCTGATAGGATATATTAAGTGTATTAGGCAAATATAAGCTAGTTTGGAAAGACCTGCCTATCTGTAACTGAGATAGGAAAGGAAGTCTTGGGAAGGACATTTGTTTTTCCTAAATACCTAAGAAGTTGCCCAGTCTAAAACTACTAGAATTTGATAAATCCTTCTGGAAACCTAACTTAAATTCTACCTGCAGAAAGGGAAATCAGACCTCGTTCTTATGTGCTGTTTCATTAACATACCTGTGTAAACAAACCTAGGAAATCGGATGATTTCTCATTTTGCCCATCTCCTTCTCTGATTTTATTAGTAGGAAGTATTTGGTTAATTCAGTGAATGGGCTAAATAAACCTTTTACTTTAGCTGTAGTAGAAGATTGGCTTTACTTCTTTTGAGCAGGGAAAACACAGAAAGCCTTGAAAATTTAGAATTGTGTTTTCGGGCGTGTAAATTGCAGAAAGAATGAATATTTATAGAGAGCTCAAGAATTGTGAAAGTACATTGGTGAGACCATCCATGTCAATGAATGACTTTAATAGTCATCATCCATTGGACTACAGCCCTCCAGGCTCCTCTGCCCACGGAACTTTCCAGGCAAGGTTACTGGAGTGGGTTGTCATTTCCTTCTCCAAGGGATCTTCCCAATCTAGGGATCAAACCTGCAACTGTTAGTCTCCTGCATTGGCAGACAGTTTCTTTACCGCTGATGCCACCTGGGAAGCCCACTTTAATATTAACTGAAGTTATTTCTTTGTCTGGCATGAGAAGATATTAACCTTGAATACCCTGACATATTTATTTCAAGTCATGAACTGTGCACCTGAATTAAGGGGAGGTACTAGAATTGCTAGGATGTGAGTTCCATGCAAAAGGGGTGTTTGTTTTGTTTGTGGCTGTGTCTGCAGGGCCTGGAACACTCCCTGGCTTGTAATAGCTGCTCAGTAAATATTTATTGAATGAATAGTAAATTTGTATATTATCTGTTTTATTATATATTACTCTGTCTGTTTTAAATTTAAAAATTGAACATTAGTCATTGTAAGTTTTGGTTTATAAGCCTTTGGGGTATTAACATTTAAATTGGCTGAGACATTTTCTGATATTTCTGATTGGTTGTGAGAGGGTTGCACAAAGCACATTGGAGAGCATTCATTCACTTGTCATTAAATCATTTTGAGATATTTTTAAGTGGATACAGGAATCTCCATTCCATGTAAATTAACAACCATTCATTTACATAGTCCGTCATTATTGCACATTTAAGTTTATAATTTTGTTGTTGTTACCAATAATGCTTCAGATAAGAAATTTTTCTTAAGCTTTTTCTTGGGATGGCAGTTCAGTACATCGTAATTTAGCAAAACAGGGTTTAGGAATTTCTACTAAAAATGAACTTGGGTTATATAGCTGTTAAGGTGAGATCAGAATCTCCAGTGATCAGGTAGCTGAGCAACACAGCTCATTGAGAATGCCAGCTTCTTCTGCATCTGGATAAAGGATGATCATCAGTCTCTTCACTTCAGTTCTGTCTTGCATTTTATAGAGAACCTGGCTATCACTTGTATTTGTCTCTTTCTCTTAAAGAATAGGAGAAGGCAATGGCACCCCACTCCAGTACTCTTGCTTGGAGAATCCCATGGACAGAGGAGCCTGGAAGGCTGCAATCCATGGGGTCGCTAAGAGTCAGACACAACTGAGCGATTTCACTTTCACTTTTCACTTCCATGCATTGGAGAAGGAAATGGTAACCCACTCCAGTGTTCTTGCCTGGAGAATCCCAGGGACTGCGGAGCCTTGTGGGCTGCCGTCTGTGGGGTTGCACAGAGTCAGACATGACTGAAGTGACTTAGCAGCAGCAGCAGCTTAAAGAATAAGTGAGTCACTATGACTCTTTCTGCCCTCTTAATTATGGCTTAAATATTACATATACATTTACCTCTTTTATACATGTGGCTACATAAATTTCTTTTATAATTATTTCTGGATTTTGCTGGAAAAGGTTTGCCTTTCATATTAAAATGTAAAACATTCTGTTCATACAAAGGACCATGTGTAATAAGTGTGTTATATAAGTCTAATAGAATATGTATATGTCCCTTCTCAGCTTAAGTGGTACAGTGTTAGTCCTACCCTCTTATATCTCCCTACAATTCCTCTTGTCTTACTTTTGTCCCCAGAAAACCATTAGCCTCAACTCTGCTTTTTCTTTTGCTTTGCTTTATAGTTACATATGTTTATGTATTATTAATTTTATTTTTGAACTCTATATAAATAGTATCACTTCATGTGTATGTATACATATATGTATTTGTGTATATATGCATATGTGTTTGCAAACTTAGTAAAAATTTTTAAACTGAAACCCACAAATTTAATTTGCATATAAAGTTAGTAGCTTTGCCTTTTGTATTAGTCATCTTTTGCTATAATAATGCTATGTAACAAGTCACTGTGAAACTTCAGTGATGTACACTGACAGACATTTATTTCTAGCTCATAGGTTTGGCAGTCTCTGCTGGGTGTGGCTGGATTTAGTTATGTGCTAGGTGTCTTCTCATTCTGGGACCAGCAGAGATTGGGGTGCAATGTAGGAGTACAGGAGAACACAGCTTGGTGCTCGTAAAGCCTTCGGTTAGAACTGGTGCAGTTCTGCTCACAATCCTATCTGTCATGTGCCCAGGCCCTCAAATCCATGAGGTGGGGAGTATCCTAGGACGACAAGTGATAGAAGGCATATGAACAAAAGATAGTGTCTGCTGCTTCTTCCTCCTAAAAGCAGTATAAGAGACTTAGAACAGTTCCATTCCTGTTATGGTACCTTCTTCCTAGATTACATGCTGTTTTTGTTCAGTACTTTAGGTTTGTTTGTTTTTATAACTCATCATTTCGAAATTATACCACTAATATTTGCATTTATCCATTTTACAGTTCTCTTTTCTCACCATTCTTTCCTGTATTTCAGACCTCTTTTTTGGCATCGTCTTCCATCTTTGTGAACTTTAGTTTTGGAAGCATCCTTAATGATGATCTGCTTATAGTACATTCCCTTAGTTTATATCTGAATTTTCTTTATTTTGCCCCTTTTCTTGAAAAATTAGTTTAGCTGAGTTGGTACGTAATTATAGCTTAAAACTTATTTTCTCTTGGAACTGTGGAGATACTGTTGTAGTGTCTTCTGGCTTCCATGGTTGCAGTTGATCAAGCAGAGTCTGATTGTTCCTTTGTAAGTGGTCTGCTTTTGTTTCTGGTTGGTTTTAAGAACTCTTTGTCATCGATGATTTTCAGTTTCACTGTAATATCTCTAGGTGTCTGTCTCTTTCTTTTCTTTTGTTTTTAAATTTATACCTCTTGGAATTTGCTGAACTTGAATCTGTACATTCACATTACTGTGCAACCATCACCATTCATCTCCAGAACTTTAATCTTCCCAAAATGAAACTTCACCCATCAAACACTAACTACTCATTTTCTGCTCCTCCAGCCCTTGGCAGCGTTCATTCTACTTTCTGGCTCTGTGGATTTGACTTCTCTAGTCCCTCATCTTAAGTAGAATGATAGAGTACTTGTCCTGTTCTCCATAGCTGTGCTCAGTCATGTTTGAGTCTTTGAGACCCCATAGACTGTAGCCTGCCAGGCTTCTTTGTCCATGGGATTTTCCTGGCAGGAATACTGAAGTGGGTTGCCATTTCCTACCCAGGAAATCTTCCCAACCTAGGGATCAAACCTATGAATCTCGTGTCTCCTGCATTGGGAGGCGGATTCTTTACCAGCGTGCCACCTGGGAGACCACTTTTCCTGCTGTGACTTGCTTATTTCACTTTGCGCAATATCTTCAAGATTGAATCAGATTTTTAAAAAATTATACTTTGTAATGAGATTAAAAATGAAGATCACATCAGCTTTTAGTGGATATTGGGATTTTTGAGTATTCTTTTTTAAGAAAAGTTATTATACAGTGAAATAAGTTAATTTGATCTCTGTGAGGAATACTGTTAGAGACAGTAGTATGTGATCCTGTATGTTGTGACTTATAATTCTGTTAAATTTAAGTTTTAAGTGACCAAGAGTGATGGGAGTTATTTTTACCTCATGTTTGGTGCTGCAGTAAAGAAAAGGGTATGTTGGCATTTCTTTCCTTTAACCAGAACCTGAGTTCCTTGAATATGGTGTTGTCACAAAAGTTGGAGGAGTCACTTGAAAGTATCCCATCTCCAGTTCCTGTGAAATGTGCTGAAAGGCCAGCTTTTGCAGAAGCACTCCAATAATGCCTTTTATGTGAAACTGGATTTGAGACAAAGTACTCTTTCCCTCTTAGATGGTGTGAAAAATGACATGTAAGATTCTTCTTTCTCCTTTGTATGTCCAGGCAGTAGCATTTACAGGAGGAGAAAGGAAATCTGAAAATGTTACCTTTTGTGCTACTAAACTGCCTCATTGCTGAAAAGAACCGGTAGTCCACCTACTTGGGCATGAAGGGTTTGCATTTCAAAGCTGTGATTGGCATAAAGAGTCTTGAACACATGACTTCACTTATAAATAATTAAAACATATGTTTTCTAAGAACTACTCCATGACATTAATTCCAGCTCATGCATCGTTGCATATTTGTCAAGTACATTTATCACCTCAGATGGTAAGGTTATAAATTCAGTGCTTATGGTCTTATTGTCTTAAGTCTTATTGTCCTGTTTCTTTTGAGGTTACTGTTTTTGGTGCTGAGAAAACTCATAATATCTGAGGAACCTCAGTCCTTAAATAAGTATTTATTTGGCAGTTCACAGCAACAGTCAGAACTGGACATGGAACAACAGACTGGTTCCAAATAGGAAAAGGAGTACATCAAGGCTGTATATTGTCACCCTGCTTATTTAACTTCTATGCAGAGTACATCATGAGAAACACTGGACTGGAAGAAACATGAGCTGGAATCAAGATTGCCGGGAGAGATATCAATAACCTCAGATATGCAAATGACACCACCCTTATGGCAGAAAGTGAAGAGGAACTGCAAAGCCTCTTGATGAAAGTGAAAGAGGAGAGTGAAAAAGTTGGCTTGAAAAACTCAACATTCAGAAAACGAAGATCATGGCATCTGGTCCCATCATTTCATGGGAAGTAGATGGGGAAACAGTGTCAGACTTTGCTGGGCTCCAAAATCACTGCAGATGGTGATTGCAGCCATGAAATTAAAAGATGCTTACTCCTTGGAAGAAAAGTTATGACCAACCTAGATAGCATATTCAAAAACAGAGGCATTACTTTGCCGACTAAGGTCCGTCTAGTCAAGGCTATGGTTTTCCTGTGGTCATGTAAGGATGTGAGAGTTGGACTGTGAAGAAGGCTGAGCGCCGAAGAATTGATGCTTTTGAACTGTGGTGTTGGAGAAGACTCTTGAGAGTCCCTTGGACTGCAAGGAGATCCAACCAGTCCATTCTGGAGGAGATCAGCCCTGGGATTTCTTTGGAAGGAATGATGCTAAAGCTGAAACTCCAGTACTTTGGCCACCTCATGCGAAGAGTTGACTCATTGGAAAAGACTCTGATGCTGGGAGGGATTGGGGGCAGGGGGAGATGGGATGACAGAGGATGAGATGGCTGGATGGCATCACTGACTCGATGGACGTGAGTCTGACGGAACTCTGGGAGTTGGTGATGGACAGGGAGGCCTGGAGTGCTGCGATTCATGGGGTTGCAAAGAGTCAGACACGACTGAGCGACTGAACTGAGCTATGGGTAGCAAGGGTGCATGGCTTAGTACAAAGTGCTTTGATGTTGCCATTTAGGAATTGTAAATTTAAGATAAGCAACTTTGATGTAAATATGAACAGAGAGCAGTCCCTGGGTAGAGAGAGCAGTCCCCACAGGTGTGAGTGAGCTGCATGTAAGTTCTGGGATCCTCTGAGTGTGTGGTCTACTCTGTCACAGGCGGCCCCAGCCACCCTGTGACACCAGGAAGCCTGGCCCACCTCCTAGTCTCCTGGGTGGGCTCGGTGAAGTGCTTTCATGGTGAGACACAGTGTTTTCATGGTGAGACCCTATTGTGATGTGGATTATTTTAGATTTTTCCATACAGCTTCTCATTTTGGGGGAATAATTGGGTTGTCTGGAAATGGAAATCATTTCATAATATCCAGTGCGAGATGCCGGTGTGGGAAGGGGGCCAGGTGGTCATGCAGCGCCCCTGCAGTGATAGGCCACAGCTAACGAGAGCACCTGGGCCCTGCTGGCGTCCAGAACTGGGCGTCCTTCTGTCCGTTTATACTGCTTTCATGTATTACATGGCGTGAGTAAAGATGAGTTAGAGATGGGGCAAGCATATTTCTTCAAACAATGTTTCTTGACCTGTAATCTGTTTCAGAAGCAGGGGTCCTTACTATTGTGCTGTTTTCTTAATTGACTTAGAAAGTTATCTCCCCTTCCTGTGATCCTGAGAGGTAGCTGATCAGCTTATGAGGGCAGCTCCCTGAGCACAAGTGTAAATTCTGTATCGAATCTGATATTACCTGGTTTGTGGAATTTCATACATTAGGCTCAAGGAGACACTTGTGCACCCATGGTGATGTTTACATGTTCCTTTGTGCCTCATTTTCTTTAATATAGTATCAAAAGGAAAGTGGAGTTGCTCAGTTGTGTCTGACCCTTTGCGACACCATAGACGGCTCCTCCATCCATGGGATTTTCCAGGCAAGGGTACTGGAGTGGGTTGCCATTTCCTTCTCCAGAGGATCTTCCCGACCCGGGGATCGAACCCGGGTCTCCCTCATTGCAGACAGATGCCTTACCATCTGAGCCACCAGGGAAGCCGTATTGTCAAGGGAGGAGGATCTGTGATTATATCCTAACAAGGGGTTAACTTTGTATTTATAAGTAATACAGGGTGATGCATTAAGTTTTACTCAACTGAAAAGAACCAAATACAGAATTTTGTATGTATTTGTAAAAGTACACTTTAAAAATATATACAGAAAATTCCTGGAAAGGAGACATGCCACAAATGATTGGGTAGATGTGGTGGCATTGTACTGTTGAGACAGTTTTTTCTTTCTACTTAGCTGTTTCCAGTTTTTTTAAACAATGAAACCATGATACATTATAATGAAGAAAAGGCCCATTATTAGAGAAAGTATAGCAGTAACTTTGGTAACTTTTATTTGGTGGTGTGTATAAATCATTTATGTGCAGTCAGAATACATTCAGCAGGTGTGATGTGTTTAATTTACCCAAAATGGGGTGCTTTCTTCCTCTGACTTATTTATGTGGTGATAGAGGAGGGAACTGAAGACAGATTAATAAGTTTCTGTGGCAACAACTTTACGCATATTATTTACTTTTGAGGTAACTTCTTACAGAAAAAGGAAAATATGAACAGAATCACGATGGTCCAAACGTTGATTGGTAATTTTTACATTTAGATGATGTCAGGTTTTTTTAAAAAAAAAAAAAACAGTAAATTTTTGTAAGTGAATTATTTTTATTTTCTTTTAGAAAATTTTAAATACTGACCTTTAGAAAATATAATTTCTTTCTCTGTTTTCTTCCCAGGACATGTATTCCTCTGAGAAACACTGGACAGCAGATTTGGGTGTAGCGCCTGATTGGGACCACATAGAGAGACATCTCCAGTCATGGGTAAGTGTCCTAGGTAAATTGGAATTATGTCATTTCATCAGTGATTGAGTATTGTGGTGTGGCCCAAGACCGTGCCTTTGTCTCTATTTAAAAGAAGGTAGTACTGTTTGGTGTTTGATTTATCCTAAGAAGTTAAATGTGAGGATCTCTTTGTCATTAGCTTCTTGGCTGGCGTAGTTTACCATCTGAACTTTTCTATTGGCTGTTCATTGGAAAGTGACTCTTTAGAAATGTGAAGCGGGAAGATGGCAGTTGACCATAATTAGCAGAGATTTATTATGTGACATTTAATCATTGGGTAACATGGGTTAATATTATTTAATCAAAGACATATCAGTGTCTTTGGATCAAGGAACCAAGTCTGTCTTATAGACTTATCTTTTGAAATAGATTTTATCTTCTCAGTTGTAAGGGGATATAGTATATATAATATTTTTCTGTCATGTCGTTCTACTTCTGTTCATGAACAGGAGAACTAGACTTTACTCTTTTAACTGTTTACTTCTAGAGAGCGAGGAAAGAACTAAGGTTTTATCTTGATTGGGATCCTATGACAGTTGTGGTGTACTTTTAGAGTACAGCCTTTTTGGTAAGGGAAACTGGGATGAAGTGAATATTTTCAATTTTTTTTTAAGTTTTCTTTTATAGAAATTACTTTTCTCTTTATTTTTTTTTAAAGTCTTACATGCTCATCTTTATTTTAACTATTTTGGGCCTATATATTTCCTTTTTTAAATTAAATTTATTTATTTTTTTAATTACAATACTGTATTTGTTTTGCCATACATTGACACGAATCAGCCATAGGTGAACATAATCGCCCAATGCCGAAGCCCCCTCCCACCTCCCACCCCACATCCTCTACCTGAATCATCCTGTGCATCAGCCCCATGCATCCTGCATCCTACACCAAACACAGATTAGCGCTTCGTTTCTTACAGGAAAATACAGATGCTTCACTGCCATTCTCCCAAACCATCCCACCCTTTCCCTCTCCCTCAGAGTCCAAAAGTCCACTCTATACCTCTGTGTCTCTTGTTGTCTCACATATAGGGTCATCATTACTGTTTTCTAAATTCCATATATATGTGTCAGTATACTGTATTGGTGTTTTTCTTTCTGGCTTACTTCACTCTGTATAATCGGTTCCAATTTCATCCATCTCATTAGAACTGAGTCAAATTTATTCTTTTTAAGGGCTGAGTAGTATTCCATAGTGTATATGAACCACAGCTTTCTTATCCATTCATCTGCTGATGGACATCTAGGTTGCTTCCATGTCCTGGCTATTATAAACAGCGCTGCAATGAACATTGGGGTACATGTGTCTCTTTCAATTCTGGTTTCCTCAGTGTGTATGCCCAGCAGTGGGATTGCTGGGTCATAAGGCAGTTCTATTTGCAATTTTTAAGGAATCTCCACACTGTTTTCCATAATGGCTGTACAGTTTGCATTCCCACCAGCAGTGTAAGAGGGTTCCCTTATCTCCACACCCTCTCCAGCATTTATTGCTTGTAGACTTTTGGATCACAGCCATTCTGACTGGTGTGAAATGGTACCTCATTGTGGTCTTGATTTGCATTTCTCTGATAATGAGTGATGTTGAGCATCTTTTCATGTGTTTGTTAGCCATCCGTATGTCTTCTTTGGAGAAATGCCTATTTAGTTTTTGGCCCATTTTTTTATTGGATCATTTATTTTTCTGGAGTTGAGCTGCATAAGTTGCTTATATATCTTTGAGATTAGTTGTTTGTCAGTTGTTTCATTTGCTATTGTTTTCTCCCATTCAGAAGGCTGTCTTTTCACCTTGCTTATAGTTTCCTTTGTTGTGCAGAAGCTTTTAATTTTAATTAGATCCCATTTGTTTATCTTTGCTTTTATTTCCAGTATACTGGGAGATGGATCATAGAGGATCCTGCTGTGATTTATGTTGGAGAGTGTTTTGCCTATGTTCTCCTCTAGGAGTTTTATAGTTTCTGGTCTTACATTTAGATCTTTAATCCATTTTGAGTTTATTTTTGTGTATGGTGTTAGACAGGGGTCTAATTTCATTCTTTTACAAGTGGTTGACCAGTTTTCCCAGCACAAACTGTTAAAGAGACTGTCTTTACTCCATTGTATATTCTTGCCTCCTTTGTCGAAGATAAGGTGTCCATAGGTATGTGGGTTAATCTCAGGGCTTTCGATTTTGTTCCATTGATCTATATTTCTGTCTTTGTGCCAGTACCATACGGTCTTAATGACTGTGGCTTTGTAGGAGAGCCTGAAGTCAGGCAAGTTGATTCCTCCAGTTCCATTTTTCTTTCTCAAGATTGCTTTGGCTATTCGAGGATTTTTGTATTTCCACACAAATCTTGAGATTATTTGATCTAGTTCTGAGAAAAATACGGCTGGTAGCTTGATGGGAATTGCATTGAATCTGTAGATTGCTTTGGGTAGTATACTCATTTTCACTATATTGATTCTTCCAACCCATGAGCATGGTATATTCCTCCATCTATTGGTGTCTTCTTTGATTTCTTTCATCAGTGTTTTATAGTTTTCGATATATAGGTCTTTAGTTTCTTTAGGTAGGAATATTCCTAAGTATTTTATTCTTTTCGTTGCAATGGTGAATGGAATTGTTTCCTTAACTTCTTTTTCTACTTTCTCATTATTAGTGTATAGGAATGCAAGGGATTTCTGAGTGTTGATTTTATATCCTGCAACTTTACTATATTCATTGATTAGCTCTAGTAGTTTTCTGGCCGAGTCTTTAGGATTTTCTATGTAGAGGATCATGTCATCTGCAAACAGTGAGAGTTTTACTTCTTCTTTTCCAATTTGGATTCCTTGTATTTCTTTTTCTGCTCTGATTGCTGTGGCCAAAACTTCCAGTACGATGTTGAAGAGTAGTGGTGAAAGTGGACACCCTTGTCTTGTTCCTGACTTTAGGGGAAATGGTTTCAATTTTTCGCCATTGAGGATAATGTTAGCTGTGGGTTTGTCATATATAGCTTTTATTATGTTGAGGTATGTTCCTTCTATTCCTGCTTTCTGGAGAGTTTTTATCATAAATGGATGCTGAATTTTGTCAAAGGCTTTTTGCATCTATTGAGATAATCACATGATTTTTATTTCTCAGTTTGTTAATGTGGTGAATTACATTGATTGACTTGCGGATATTGAAGAATCCTTGCATCCCTGGGATAAAGCCCACTTGGTCATGGTGTATGATCTTTTTAATGTGTTGCTGGATTCTGATTGCTAGGATTTTGTTGAGGATTTTTGCATGTATGTTCATCAGTGATATTGGCCTGTAGTTTTCTTTTTTGTGGTGTCTTTGTCAGGTTTTGGTATTAGGGTGATGGTGGCCTCATAGAATGAGTTTGGCAGTCTACCTTCCTCTGCAATTTTCTGGAATAGTTTCAGTAAGATAGGTGTTAGCTCTTCTCAGAAATTTTTGGTAGAATTCAGCTGTGAAGCCGTCTGGACCTGGGCTTTTGTTTGCTGGAAGATTTCTGATTACAGTTTCAATTTCCGTGCTTGTGATGGGTCTGTTAAGATTTTCTATTTCTTCCTGGTTCAGTTTTGGAAAATTGTACTTTTCTAAGAATTTGTCCATTTCTTCCAAGTTGTCCATTTTATTGGCATATAATTGCTGATAGTAGTCTCTTATGATTCTTTGTATTTCTGAGTTGTCTGTCGTGATCTCTCCATTTTCATTTCTAATTTTGTTGATTTGATTTTTTTCTCTTTGTTTCTTGGTGAGTCTGGCTAATGGTTTGTCAATTTTATTTATCCTTTCAAAGAACCAGCTTTTTGTTTTGTTGATTTTTGCTATGGTCTCTTTTGTTTCTTTTGCATTTATTTCTGCCCTAATTTTTAGGATTTCTTTCCTTCTACTAACTCTGGGGTTCTCTATTTCTTCCTTCTCTAGTTGCTTTAGGTGTAGAGTTAGGTTATTTATTTGACTTTTTCTTGTTTCTTGAGGTATGCCTGTATTGCTATGAACTTTCCTCTTAGGACTGCTTTTATAGTGTCCCAAAGGTTCTGTGTAGTTGTGTTTTCATTTTCATTTGTTTCGATGCATATTTTTATTTCTTTTTGATTTCTTCTGTGATTTGTTGATTATTCAGTAGGGTGTTGTTCAGCCTCCAAATGTTGGAATTTTTAATAATTTTTCCCCTATAATTGAGATCTAACCTTAGTGCATTATGGTCAGAGAAGATGCTTGGAATAATTTCAATTTTTTTGAATTCATCAAGGTTAGATTTATGACCCAGAATGTGACCTATTCTGGAGAAGGTTCCATGTGCACTTGAGTAAAAGGTGAAATTCATTGTTTTGGGGTGAAATGTCCTATAGATATCAATTAGGTCTAACTGGTCTATTGTATCATTTAACATTTGCGTTTCTTTGTTAATTTTCTGTTTAGTTGATCTGTCCATAGGTGTGAGTGGGGTATTAAAGTCTCCCACTATTATTGTGTTATTATTAATTTCCCCTTTCATGCTTGTTAGCAATTGTCTTACATATTGCGGTGCTCCTATGTTGGGTGCATATATATTTATAATTGTTATATCTTCTTCTTGGATCGATCCTTTAATCATTATGTAGTGGCCTTCTTTGTCCCTTTTCACAGCCTTTGTTTTAAAGTCTATTTTATCGGATATGAGTATTGCTACTCCTGCTTTCTTTTGGTCTTTATTTGCATGGAATATCTTTTTCCAGCCCTTCACTTTCAGTCTGTATGTGTCCATTGTTTTGAGGTGGGTCTCTTGTAGGCAGCATACATAGGGATCTTGTTTTTGTATCCATTCAGCCAGTCTTTGCCTTTTGGTTGGGGCATTCAACCCATTTACATTTAAGGTAATTATTGATAAGTATGCTCCTGTTGCCATTTCCTTTATTGTTTTGGGTTCGGGTTTATACGTCCTTTTTGTGTTTCCTTTCTAAAGTCTATCCTTTAGTATTTGTTGGAGAGCTGGTTTGGTGGTGCTGAATTCTCTCAGCTTTTGCTTGTCTGGAAAGCTTTTGATTTCTCCTTCATATTTGAATGAGATCCTTGCTGGGTACAGTAGTCTTGGCTGAAGGTTATTATCTTTCATCACTTTAAGTATGTCTTGCCATTCCCTCCTGGCCTGAAGAGTTTCTATTGAAAGATCTGCAGTTATTCTTATGGGGATCCCCTTGTGTGTTATTTGTTGTTTTTCCCTTGCTGCTTTTAGTAATTGTTCTTTGTGTTTGGTCTTTGTTAGTTTGATTAAAATATGTCTTGGGGTGTTTCGCCTTGGGTTTATCCTGTTTGGCACTCTCTGGGTTTCTTGGACTTGGGTGATTATTTCCTTCCCCATTTTAGGGAAGTTTTCAACTATTATCTCCTCAAGTATTTTCTCATGGTCTTTCTTTTTTTCTTCTTCTTCTGGGACTCCTATAATTCGAATGTTGGAGCGTTTCATATTGTCTTGGAGGTCTCTGAGATTGTCCTCATTTCTTTTAATTCGTCTTTCTTTTTCCCTTGCCGATTCATTTATTTCTACCATTCTATCTTCTATTTCACTAATCCTATCTTCTGCCTCCGATATTCTACTATTTGTAGCCTCCAGAGTGTTTCTGATCTCATTTATTGCATTATTCATTATATGTTGACTCTTTTTTATTTCTTCTAGGTCCTTGTTAAACCTTTCTTGCATCTTCTCAATCCTTGACCCCAGGCTATTTATCTGTGATTCCATTTTGATTTCAAGATTTTGGATCATTTTCACTATCAGTATTCAGAATTCTTTCTCAGGTAGATTCCCTATCTCTTCCTCTTTTGTTTGGTTTGGTGGGCATGTCTCCTGTTCCTTTACCTGCTGGGAATTCCTCTGTCTCTTCATCCTGGTTAATTGCTGCGTTTGGGGTGGCTTTTCTATATTCTGGGAATTTGTGGAGTTCTCTTTATTATAGAGTTTCCTCTCTGTGTTTGGTGTTATATCACTGGTTTGTCAAAGTTTCTTGATCAGGGAGGCTTGTGTTGGAATTCTGGTGGGTGGATCTGGATTTCCTCTCTCTGGAGTGTTGTGACGTGTGAAGTAATGGGTTATGAGACGTCAATGGTTTTGGAGTATTTTGAGTTGCCTATGTATTGAAGCTCAGGGGCTTGTTCTTGTGTTGCTGGAGAATATGCGTGGTATGTCTTGCTCTGGAGCTTGTTGGCCCTTGGGCAGTGCTCAGTTTTAGTATAGGTATGAAGGCGTTTGATGAGCTCTAATTGGATAATGTTCCCTGTGTTCAGGAATTCTTTGTTGATCACAGGATTTGGAATTACGCCTCCTGATTCTGGTTTTCAGATTTATTTTTAGAATAGCCTCATGATTTCTCCATCTATTCAGCACTAATGTTAAAACATCTAGGTTAATGATGATAGGTTTCTCCACCTTGAGGGTCGTCCCTAGAGGATAGGTGAGTTACTTGGAGGAGAGAAGAGGGAGGGAGTAGTTAGAGGTGAGTGGAATGGGATGAGGTGGAATCAAAAGAGGGAAAAGGAAGTTAACCCGTAGCCACTTTCTTGTGTGTGCTCCGAAGTCTGGACCGCTCAGAGGTGGTCACAGAGTTATACTTGGAAGAGGAGAGGAAGGAAGTAGATAGAGGTGGTCAGGAGGATAAAAGGGGGAGATGGGAAGGAGGGATACAGATCCGGTCAGTGACCAGTTCCCTTAGAGTTCTCCTCCTTCTGGAACGCTCAGAGGTTCATAGAGTTGGGTAGAGAGGGGGGGGGGGAGGGAGGGAGACAAAAGCCACCTGGTGGGGAAAAGAGAGATTCAGAGGTGGAGAGAGTGGTTAAGCCAGTAGTCTTGCACTCATGTAAAACTGGGTACTGAGGATTAGGTTTTTAAAAGTACAAAATTGGCAACAAATACCAAAATGTCAAGGTTAAAAAACTGGAGTATAGATTGGATTTTCAAAGATAGATTACTGAAGAGAAGAAGAATGAGGAGAGAGGCATTTTAAAAAAAATAGAGAAAAAGAAAAAAAAGTAAAATATAATAAAAGATTCCAGAATTATTAAAAGACAACTTCCTTCACCATTAAGACTACATACAGCATTTGCTTAAATGATAGGTTTTTTTTTTTAAGTAATATTAGGTTATAAAAATAATAACTAGAAATATAGAAGACTTAAAATTTAAGGAAGTTTAGGGGAAAAAGGATGAAAAAGAAAAGGATAAGCAAATTTAAAAAGAAAAAAATAATTTTTAAAGAAAGAAAAAAATTCTTAAAAAAAAAAATCATGCTTCCACATCACCTCCCCCCCAAAATTTTTTTTTGATCATAAAAGTAGAAATGGCGTATCTGTCACTTTCTCTGTCGTTGAGGACTGTGTGGAGTCGCTACCAAGGCAGTTCCCTCTGTTTGCCTTCCTCTGTTTGCTGGTCTCTTCCGTGTCTGATTTCTGTCTTGCCACAGGGAGGGTGGTGGTGAGCTCTGCACTGGGCTTTCCCCCTTCCCAATCTGTGGGATAACCGTGTGGGGCCTGGCCTATGTTTCATGCAATTCCCTGGTTTTAGCCGCTCAGGATTGGCGCTCAGGAAGTCCCCTCCGGGTGCCGGGTTTGGTCCCAAGTCCGAGTGGCTAGGGAGTTTGGCGCGGACTATTGTTGCATCTTCTGGGCTTTGCGGGTTGCTCAATTTTCTGGGATCTCCGCTGGGGCTCTTTTTCAGGCAGATGATGACCACTCAGATACCCCCAGAAGTCTCATCAAAGAGGCCCGCTTGCAATTTGGTAGGTAATGACTCTCTTGAGCTGCGACTGCCCTCTTCCAGCGCTTCAGGCTCTGGCTGCCTGTCGCCAGTGGGGGATGGTCTGCAGCCGGCTATTTCCGATCCGTCCTTTGTTCTGTGCGCGGGCCTGTCAGTGCCTTATGTTCGGGCGTTTCACGTGTTAGTTATCCCCCAGTCTCGTTTGCTAGTCCGGGATAATTCGTTCTATCCACGCGCGGACCCGATTCTGGCCCCGTTATGCCCCGATTCTCGAGAAAAGCCCTGCAGCCTACGTCTCCCACAGACCAATTCTTAGAGAGCACTGTCGCGGGCGCGCTCCTCCCTTCCCAACCCCCACTGCTGTTGGACGCAGGCGTTTGCGCTGCTTATCCGCTGGGGGTTATACTGTTGAATTCGTAATCTGTTGGTTTTAATTATTTATTTATTCTTCCTTCTTGTTATGTTGCCCTCTGTGCTTCCAGGGCTCGCCCCATGCACAGCTGTGAGAAAGTTCCCCAATTTTAGGGAACCTCTCTCTTTAAGAGTCTCTTCCTGGGACGGGATTTCTTTCCCGTGCTGGGGTTCCCTCCCTACCTCCTTTGTCACTCTCTTAGTTCTTTATAATAAAATAAAATAAAATAAAATAATTCCTACCAGGTTTTGAAGCCAATGATCTGCTTTGCTGGATGCCTGATGTCCTCTGCCAGCAGTCAGAAGTTATTTTGTGGTATTTGCTCAGCGTTGAAATGTTCTTTTGATGAGGTAGAGAGGGAGAAAGTGTTCTCCCCATCCTATTCCTCCGCCATCTTTTTTCCCTCTCCAGGGTTAGGGTTTAGACTTAGGGTTAGGATTAGGGTTTACTGTTAGGGCTAGAGTTTGAGTTAGGGTAAGGGGTAAGGGTTAGGTGTAGGTTTAGGGGTTACGGTTAGGGTTAGGGATAGGGGTAGGGGTACAGTTAAAGCTATGTGTGGGTTTTGGTTAGGGTTAGGGTTAGGTTTAGGGTTGGATTAGGGTTAGGGTTAGGGTTCGGGGTTAGGTTTACGTTTAGGGTTAGGGTTAGTTGTTAGGGGTAGCGTAGGGTTAGGATTTAGGGTTAGGGTTAGTGTTTAGGATTAGGGTTAGGGTTAGGGTTGGGGTATGGGTTAGGGTTAGGTTGGATGTTAGGGTTAGGGTTACGGTTAGGGTTGGGGTTAGGGTTAGTGTTAGGGTTGGTGTTAGGATTAGGATTAGGGTTAGGGTTAAGGTTAGGATTAGGGTTAGGGTTAGGGTTAGCGTTACTCTTAGGTTTAGGATTAGAAGAGGTTTAGGGTTAGGGTTAGGGTTAGGGTTAGGGTTAGGGTTAGGCTTAGGGTTAGGGGTTAGGGTTAGGGTTAGTGTTAGTGTTAGGGTTGGGGTTGGGGTTTGGGTTGGGGTTGGGTTTAGGGTTGGGATTGGGGTTGGTGTTAGGGTTGGGATTGTGGTTGGGGTTAGGTTTAGGGTTAGGGTTAGGGTTGAGGTTAGGGTTAGGGTTAGGGTATGGTTAGGGTTAGGGTTGGGGTTGGGGTTGCGGTTAGGTTAGGGTTAGGGTTGTTTTAAGGTTGAGGGTAGGGATAGGGGTAACGGTAAGTGTATGGGTTGGGGTTAGGGTAGTCTTAGGGTTAGGGTTAGCATTACTCTTAGGTTTAGGGTTAGAAGAGGTTTCGGTTTAGGGTATGATTTAGGGTTAGGGTTAGGGGTTAGGCTTAGGATTAGGTTTAGGTTAGATTTAGGGTTTATGGTTAGGGGTAGGGGTAGTGGTATGTGTTGGGGTTTGGGTTAGTGTTAGGTTTAGGGTTGGGTTAGGGTTAGGTTAGGGTTTAGTGTTAGGGTTAGGGTTAGTGTTAGTGTTAGAGTTAGGGTTAATGTTAAGGTAGGGAAAAGGGTTAGCTTTAGGGTTAGGCTTAGGGTTAGGGTTGTTTTAAGGTTAAGGGTAGGGGTAGGGGGTAACGGTAAGTGTATGGGTTGGGGTTAGGGTAGTGTTAGGGTTAGGGTTAGCATTACTCTTAAGGTTAGGGTTAGAAGAGTTTTCGTTTAGGGTAAGGTTTAGGGTTAGGGTTAGGGGTTAGGCTTGGGGTTAGGGTTAGGGTTGGGTTATGGTTAGGGTTAGTGTTAGGTTTAGGATTAGGGTACGTTTAAGGTTAGTGTTGGGGTTGGGGTTAGGGATAGGATTAGGGTTAGCATTACTGTTAGGGTTAGGGTTAGAAGAGGATTAAGTTTAGGGTTAGGGTTAGGGTTAGTGTTAGTGTTAGGGTTAGGGTTAGAGTTTAGGGTTAGGGTTAAGGTTAGGGTTAGGGTTAGTGTTAGAGTTAGGGTTAGTGTTAGGGTTGGGGTAAGGGTTAGCGTTAGGGTTAGGGTTAGGGTTAGAGTTAGGATTAGGGTTAGAGTTACGTTACAGTTAGGGTACGGTTAGGGTTAGGGATGGGGTTGGGGTTAGGGTTAGGGATAGGGTTATGGGTTAGGGTAAGGTTTGGGTTATGGTTAGGGTTACGGTTAATGTTTATGGTTAGGGTTAGGGTTAAGGTTAGGGATTAGGGTTTAGGGATATAGTTAGGGTTAGGGTTAGGGATAGGTTTAGGGTTAGTGTTAGACGAGTTAGGGTTAGGGTTAGGGTTAGGGTTATGGTTAGGCTTGTGTTAGGGTTAGGGATAGGGATAGGGTTAGGGGTAGGGGTAGGTTTAGGGTTAGGTTAGACAAGTTAGGGTTAGGGTTAGGGTTACAGTTAGGGTGGTGGTTAGTGTTTAGGGTTAGGGTTAGGGATAGGGTTAGTGTTAATGTTAGGGTTAGTGTTAAGGTTGGTGTTAGGGTTAAGGTTAGGATTAGGTTAGGGTTAGTGTTAGGGTTTGGGTTAGTTTTAGGGTTAGCATTAGGGTTAGGGTTAGGGTTTGGTTAGGGTTAGAGGTAGGGGTAGTGGTAAGGGTAGGTGTATGTGTTGCGGTTAGGGTTAGGTTTTGGGTTAGGGTAGGTTTAGGTTTAGGGCTAGGGTTAGAATAGGGTTATGGTTAGGTTAGAGATTAGGGTATGGTTAGGGTTAGGGTTGAGGTTGGGTTTACAGTTAGGGTTAGGGTTAGGTTTGGAGTTAGGTTTGGGTTATGGTTAGGGTTAGGGTTAGTGTTTAGGGTTAGGGACAGCGTTAGGGATTAGGGTTTAGTGATAGGGTTAGGGTTAGTGTTAGGATTAGGGGTAGGGTTAGGGGAAGGGATAGGTTTAGGGTTAGGGTTACACGAGTTAGGGTTAGGGTTGCACGATTTAGGGTTAGGGTTAGGGTTGGGTTAGGGTTAAGGTTAGGGTTTGGGTTAGGGTTAGTGTTTAGGGTTAGGGTTAGAGAGTTAGGGTTAGGGTTAGGGTTAGGTTAGTGTTTTGGGTTAGGGCTAGGGTTAGGGATTAGGGTTTAGGGATTGGGTTAGGGTTAGTGTTAGGGTTTAGAGGTAGGGGTATTGTTTGGGTTTAGTGTTAGGGTTAGGATTGGGTTAGGGTTAGTGTTAGGGTTCGGGTTTAGGTTTAGGGTTAGTGTTATGGTTAGGGGTTAGCTTTAGGGTAGGGTTAGGGTTGGGGTTAATGTTAGGGTTAGCATTAGTGTTAGGGTTAGGGTTTGGTTAGGGTAAGGGGTATGGGTAGGGGTAAGTGTAGGGGTATGGTTTGGGGTTAGGGTTAGGGTTTGGGTTAAGGTAGGGTTAGTGTTAGAGTTAGTTTTGGGTTGGGGTTTAGGGCTAGGGTTAATGGTAGGGGTAGGGTTAGGCCTAAGGATACGGTTTGGCCTAGGGCTAGTGTTGGGGCTATGGCTAGGGCTAGGCTAGGGTTAGGGTTAGGGTTAGTGTTTAGGGTTAGGTTAGGGTTACGTTTTAGAGTTTGGGTTAGGGTTACAGTTTAGGGTTATGGTTAGGATTTAGGGTTAGGGTTAGGGGTAGGGTTAGTTTTCGTGTTAGGTTTAGGGCTAGGGTTAGGATTAGGTTTAGGGTTGTTGTTAGGGTTAATGTTAGTGTTTGGGTTAACGTTAGGGTTAGGGTTAGGTTAGGGTTAGGGGTAGGGGTAGTGGTAAGGGTAGAGGTATGGGTTGCGTTCAGGTTCAGGTTTTGGGTTAGGGTTGAGTTAGGGTTAGGGTTAGTTTTAGGGTTAGAGTTTGGGGTTTGGGGTTGGGGTTAAGGGTAGGGGTAGGGTTAGTCCTAAGGATAGGGTTAGGCCTAGGGCTAATGCTACGGGGTAGGTCTAGGGCTAGACTAGGGTTAGGGTTAGGGTTAGGGTTCAGGGTTAGGATTAGGGTTAGGTTTTAGTATTAGGGTTAGGGTTAGGTTTAGTGTTAGTGTTAGGGTTGGGGTTAGGTTTACGGTTGGGGTTAGGTTTAGGCTTAGGGTAGTGTTAGGTTTAGGGTTGGGATTGGGTTTAAGAATAGGATTAGGGTTAGCGTAACTGTTAGGGTTAGGGATAGAAGAGGTTTAGATTTAGTGTTAGGGATAGAAAAGGGTTAGGGTTAGGATTAGGTTAGTGTTAGGGTTAGGGTTAGGTTTGTGTTATGTTTAGGGTTAGCGTTAGTGTTTAGGGTTAGGGTTAGGGGGCTTAGGGATTAGGGTTTAGGGTTAGGGTTAGGGTTAGGGGTATTGGTATGGGTTGGAGTTAGGTTTAGGGTTAGGATTGGGTTAGGGTTAGTGTTAGGGTTAGGGTTTAGGGTTAGGGTTAAGGTTAGGTTAGGGTTAGGGTTAGTGGTAGTGTTAGGGTTCGGGTTAGGATTAGGGTTAGGGTTTAGGTTTAGGGTTAGGGTTAGGTTTAGGGTTTAATGTTAGGTTTAGGAATAAGGTTAGTGTTAGTGTTAGGGTTGCAGTTAGGGTTAGGATTAGGTATAGGATTAGTGTTAGGGTTACAGTTAGGTTTAGCATTAGGGTTAGGGTTAGGTTGTGGTTAGGGTTAGGGGTAGGGGTAGGGGTAAGTGTAGGGGTATGGGTTGCAGTTAGGGTTAGGGTTTGGATTACGGTTAGGGTTAGTTTTTAGGGTTAGCGTTAGGGTTAGGTTTTTAGTTAGGGTTAGGGTTAGTGTTAGTGTTAGACTTGTGGTTAGGTTTACCGTTAGGGTTAGGTTTAGGGGTTAGGGTAGATTTAGGTTTAGGGTTGGGATTGGGGTTAAGGATAGGATTAGGGTTAGTGTTACTGTTAGGGTTAGGGTTAGAAGAAGTTTAGGTTTAGGGTTATGGTTAGAATAGGGTTAGGGTTAGTGTTAGGTTCCAGTTTGGTACGTTTAGGTTTAGGGTTAGGACTAGAGCTAGGGGTTAGGGCTAGGGCTAGGGTTATTGTTAAGGTTAGGGCTAGGGTTAGGTGTGGGTTTGGGGGTCGTGGTTAGTGTTAAGGTTAGAGTTACGGTTAGATTTGGGTTAGGGTAGGGCTATGGTTAGTGTTTAGTGTTTGTGTTAGGGTTAGGGTTGTGGTTTAGGGTTTAGGGATATGGTTAGGGTTAGGGTTAGAGTTAGGGTTAGCGGTAGGGTTAAGGGTTGTGGTTATGGTGTGGGTTAGAGTTATAGTTAGGGATAGGTTAGTGTTAGGGGTAGCGGTAGGTTTAGGGTTAGTGGTTAGGGTTAAACGAGTTAGGGCTAAGGTTATGGTTAGGGTTAGGGTTACGGTTAGGGGTTAAGGTTAAGGTTAGGGATAAGTGTTGGTAGGGTTAGGGTTAGGGTTAGAGCTAGTGCTAGGGTTAAGGCTAGGGCTAGGGGTAGGTTTAAGACTAGGGCTAGGGTTAGGTCTAAGACTAGGTTTAGTGTTAGGTTTAGGGTTAGGGTTGGGTTAGGGTTAGGGTTAGGGAAAGGGTTTAGGCTTAGGATAGGTGTTAGGGTTAAAGTTAGGATTAGGGTTAGAGTTAGAACTAGGGCTAGGGTTAGGGTTAGGTTAAGGGATAGGGTAAGGTGTAGGTGTAGGGTTAGGGGTATGGATTGGGGTTAGTGTTAAGGTTAGGGTTAAGGTTACTGTTGGTTGAGGGTTATGGTTAGTGTTTTTGGTTAGGGTTAGGGTTAGGGTTTAGGGTTTAGGGATAGCGTTAGTGTTTGGTTTAGGGTTAGGCTTAAGGTTAGGGGTAGGTTTAGGGGTTGTGGTTAGGGTTAGGGTTAGGGTTTGGGTTGGGTTAGGGTTTGTTAGGGTTAGAGTTTACGGTTAGGGTAAGTGGTAGGTTTAGTGTTCAGGGTTTAGTGTTAGGGTTAGGGTTAGAGTTAGGGTTTGGGTTAGGGTTGGGTTAGGGTTAGGGCTAGGGCTGGGGCTAGGGCTAAGGCTAGGGTCAGGGTTAGGGGTAGAGGAAGGCATAGGGTTAGGGGTTGTGGTTAGTGTTAGGGTTATGGTTAGGGTTAGGGTTTTGTTAGGGTTAGTGTTAGGGTTAGTGTTTAGTGTTAGGGTCAAGATTTTGGGTTTAGGGATATGGTAAGGGTTGTGGTTTGGGTTAGGTTTAAGGGGAGGGATAGGATTAGGGGTTGTGTTTAGGGTTAGGGTTAGGGTTTGGGTTAGAGTTAGGATTGGGTTAGAGATAGGGATATCGTTACGGTTTAGGGTTTAGGGTTAGAGATTAGATTTAGGGTTAAGGTATACGGTAGGGTTAGAGTTATGGTTAGGGGTTAGGGTTAGGGTTAGTGGTTAGGGTTAGTGTTAGGGTTATGGTTAGGCTAGGGATAGGGTTAGGACTAGGGCTAGTGCTAGGGCTAGGGCTAGGGCTAGGGATAGGGATAGGGTTAGGGTTAGTGTTTAGTATTATGATTAGGGTTAGAGTTTAGGGTAGGGATAGGGATAGGGGTTAGGGTTAGGGTTAGGGATAGCGTTATGGTTAGGGATAGGGATTAAAGTTAGGATTAGGGTTAGGGTTTAGGGTTAGGGTTAGGGAAAGTGTTTAGGCTTAGAATAGGTGTTAGGGTTAAAGTTATGGTTAGGGTTAGAGGTAGGACTAGGGCTAGGGTTAGGGTAGGGTTAGGGTTACGGTGAGGGTTAGTGTTTAGTGTTAGGCTTAGGGTTAGGCTTAGGGAATGTGTTTAGGCTTAGGATAGGTGTTAGCGTTAAACTTAGGGTTAGGATTAGAGTTAGGACTAGGGCTAGTGTTAGGGTTAGGGTTAGGGTGGGTGGGGTTTAGGGTTTCGGGATAGGATTAGGGTTAGGGTTAGGGTTAGGTTTAGGGCTAGGGATAGTTTTAGGGCTAGGGCTACTGCTAGGGCAAGGGCTAGGGCTCTGGCTAAAGTTAGGATTAGTGTTAGGGTTTTAGATTAGGGTTATGGTTAGGGGTTAGGGTTAGGGTTAGGGTTAGGGTAGGGTTAGGGTAGGGTTGGCGTTGGGGTTAGGTTTAGGGTTAGGGTTAGCGTTACTATTAGGTTTAGTGTTAGAAGTGGGTTAGGTTTAGGGTTAGGGTTACAATATGGTTAGGGCTAGGGTTAGGGTTAGGTGTAGGGGTTGTGGTTAGTGTTAGGGTTAGGGTTAGTGTTAGGGTTGGGTTAGGATTAAGGTTAGGGTTAGTGTTTAGTGTTAGGTTTAGGGTTAGGTTTATGGTTTAGGGTTTAGGGATAGAGTTCGGGTTAGGTGTAGGGGTCTGGTTAGGGGCAGGGTTAGGGTTAGGGTTAGGGTTATACGAGTTATTGTTAGGGTGTTAGGGTTAGACGAGTTAGGTTTAGGGTTAGGGTTAGGGGTTAGGATTAGGGGTTAGGGTTAGGGTTAGGGTTTAGAATTAGGGTTGGGGTTAGGGTTGGGTTGGGTTTAAGGTTAGGGTTAGGGTTTGAGTTAGGGTTAGGGTTTAGGGTTAGGTGTGGGTTTAGGGGTTAGATTAGGGTTAGGAATAGGGGTAGGGGTAGGTTTAAAGATATGTGTGGGTTAGGGTTAGTGTTGGGTTGTGTTAGGGTTACGGTTGGGGTTTAGGGACAGGGTTAGGGTTAGGGTTAGTGATAGGGTTAGGTCTGGGGCTAGTGCTAGGTATAGGGCTAGGTCTAGAGCTAGGGTTAGGGTTAGGGTTAAGGTAGGGTTAGTGTTAGGGTTGGGGATGGGGTTAGGGTTAGGGTTACCGTTACTGTTAGGGTTAGGATTAGAAGGGTTTAGGTTTAGGGGTTGGGGTTAGAATAGGGTTAGGGTTAGGGTTAGGGTATTAGGGTTAGGATTAGGGTTAGGGTTAGGGTTAGGTTTAGGGATAGGGTTAGCGTTAGTGTTTAGTGTTAGGGCTACAGTTAGGGTTAAGTTTAGTGTTAGGGATACTTTTAGGGATAGGGCTAGTGCTAGGGTTAGGGTCAGGGTTTAAGTTTGGGGTTAGGGTTAGGGATAGGGTTAGGGTAGTGTTAGGTTTAGGTTTGGGGTTGGGTTAGGTTTAGTATTAGGATTAGCGTTACTGTTAGGTTTAGGGTTGGGGTTTAGGTGGTAGGGTTAGGGTTAGGGGTTAAGGTTAGGGGTAGGGATCGAGGTAGGGTTATGGTTTGGGGTTAGGGGTTAGGTTTGGGTTAGGGTTAGGGTTAGGGTTAGGGTTAGGGTTAAGGTAGGGCTAGGGATAGGGTTAGGGCTAGGGCTAGTGATAGGGTTAGGGTTAGGGTTAGGGGTTAGGTTTAGGGTTAGGGTTAGGGTTAGTGTTAGATTTAGGGTTAGGATTAGAGTCAGTGTTAGCGTTAGGGTTAGGGTTGGGGTTAGTGTTAGGGTTAGGATTAGGTTTAGGGTTAGGGTAGGGTTAGGGTTGGGTTTGGGGTTAGGGTAAGGGTTGGGTTTGGGCCTATGGCTAGGGTTACAGCTAGGGCTAGTGCTAGGGCTAGGGCTAGGGTTAGGGTTAAGGGTTAGAGTTTAGGGTTAGGGTTAGGGTTAGGGTTAGGGTTAGGTTTTTAGGATTTAGGGTTAGCGTTAGCGTTAGGGGTTAGGTTTAGGGCAGGATTGGGTTTGGGGTTAGGGTTTAAAGTTAGGGTTAGTGTTAGAGTTTAGGGTTGGGGTTAGGATTAGTGTTAGGGTTAGTGTTACTCTTAGGGTTAGGAGTTAGGCTTATGGTTATGGTTAGGGTTACGGTTACGGTTAGGGTTAGGGGATAGGCTTAGGGTTACAGTGAGGGATAGAGTTTAGGTTTAGGGTTAGGGTGAGTGTTAGTGTTAGTGTTAGGGATAGGGTTAGGGTTAGTGTTAGGGTTAGGGTTAGGTTTAGGGTTAGGGTATGTTTAGGGTTAGTGTTGGGGTTGGGGTTGGGGTTAGGTTTAGGGTTAGTGTTACTCTTAGGGTTAGGGTTAGAAGAAGTTTAGGGTTAGGGTTAGGGTTAGGGTTGGGGTTTGTGTTAGGTTTAGGGTTAGGGTTAGGGTTTAGGGTTTAGGGTTAAGGTTAGGGTTAGGGTTCAGGTTAGGGTCAGGCTTTAGGGTTAGGGCTAGTGTTAAGTTGGTTAGGGTTATTGTTAGGTTAGGGGTTAGGGTTGGGCTTAGTGTTAGGGTTAGGGTTAATTTAGGTTTAGGGTAGGGTTAGGGTTCGGGTTGGCTTTAGGGTTAGCGTTAGAGTTAGGTTTGGGGTTGGGTTAGGGTTAAGGTTTAGGGTTTAGGGATAGGGCGAGGGTTAGTGTTGGGGTTAGGGTTGGGGTTGGGGTTGGGGTTACGGTTAGGTTTAGGGCTTAGGACTTAGGGCTAGGGCTTCGGTTATGTTTGGGCTTAGGGGTAGGGGTAGGGTTGGGGTTGTGGCTAGTGTTAGTGTTAGGTTTAGGGTAGAAGAGGTTTAAGTTTGGGTTACGGTTAGAATAGGGTTAGATTTAAGTTTTAGGATTTAGGGTTAGGGTTAAGTTTGGGTTAGGGTTAGGGTTTAGGGTTAGGGTTAGGTTCACGGTTAGGGGTTAGGGTTAGGGGTTGAGGTTGGGGTTATGTTAGGGGTTGTGGTTAGGGTTAGGGTTAGGGTTCAGTGTTAGGATTAGGGTTAGGGATAGAGGTTTAGGGTTATGGTTAGGGTTGGGTTAGGGTTAGGTTTAGGGATAATGGTAGGGCTAGGGTTAGGTCTAGTGCTAAGGCTAGGTTTAGGGTTAGGGTTAGGGATAGGGGTAGGGTTAGGGGTTGAGGTTAGTGTTAGGGTTAGGGTTAGGGTTGGGTTAGTGTTTAGGGTTAGGGTTAGGGGTAGTGGTAGGGGTACAATTAGTGTTGTTACTAGGGTTAGGGTTAGGGTTAGGGTTGGGTGAGGGTTAGGGTTTGGGTAGGGTTAGGGTTAGGGTTAGGCCTAGGTTTAGGGACAGGGCTAGTGCTTTGGGCTAGGGCTACGGCTTAGGGCAAGGTTTAGGGTTAGGGTTAGGGTTAGGGTTTAGGGTTTAGGGTTAGGGTTAGGCTTTAGGGTTAGGGTTAGTGTTATTGTTTAGGGTTAGGGTTAAGACTAGTTTAGATTTACGTTTAGGTTTAGCGTTAGTGTTATTGTTAGTGTTAGGGTTGGTGTTAAGGTTAGGGTTAGGTTTAGGGTTTAGGATTACAGTAGGTTCATGGTTAGGCTTTGGGTTGGGACTATGTAAGGGGGTAGCGTTAGCGTTACGGTTAGGGTTAGTGTAAGAAGAGGTTTAGATTTAGGGTTAGGGTTAGGATAGGGTTAGGGTTAAGATAGGGTTAGAGTTGGGGTTAGGGTTAGGGTAGGGGTAGGGGTAGGATTAGGGTTGAGGGTTAGTGTTAGGGTTAGGGTTAGGGTTGGGTTAGGGTTACGGTTAGGTTTGGGGCTAGTGCTAGGGCTAGGGTTTGAGCGAGGGTTTATGTCTAGGGATGGGGCTAGAACTAGGGTTAGGGTTAGGGTTAGGGTTAATGGTGGGATTAGGGGTTGAGGTTAGGGTTAGCATTAGGGTTAGGGTTGGCTTAGGGTTGCGGTTAGGTTTGGGATTAGGGTTAGTGTTAGGTTTAGGGATTAGGGTTAGGCTTAGGGTTAGGGATAGGTTAGGTTTCCGTTAGGGTTAGGGTTAGGGTTAGGGTTAGGGGTTAGGGTTAGGGGTTAGGGTTAGTGTTATTGTTGGGTTTAGGGTTTATTGTTGGGCTTGGGGTTAGTGTTGGGATTGTGGTTGGGGTTAGGGTTGGGGTTGGGGTTAAGTTTAGGGTTGGAGTTAGGGTTAGGTTTAGGGTTGGGGTTTGGGTTAGGGTTGGGGTTGGTCTTAGGGTTAGGGTTGGAGTTAGGTTTAGTGTTAGGGGTTAGGGTTAGGTTTGTGTTAAAGTTAAGGTTAGGGTTAGGTTAGGGTTAGGGTTAGGTTTAGGGTTAAGGATAGGGTTAGGGTTAGGGTTTAGGGTTAGGGTTAGGGTTAGGGATAGGGATAGGGTTAGGGTTGTGTTAGTGTTAGGGTTTAGGGTTTAGTGTTAGGGTTAGTGTTAGTGTTAGGGTTAGGGCTAGGATAGGGTTAAGCCTAGGGCTGGGCTAGGGTTAGGGTTATGGTTATGGTTAGGGTTTAGGGTTATGTTAGGGTTAGGATTAGGGTTAGGGTTAGGGTTAGGGTTAGGGTTTAGGGTTAGGGTTAGGATTTAGAGTTAGGGTTAGGTTGGGGTTAGTGTTAGTGTTAGAGTTGTGGTTAGGTTTACGGTTAGGGTGAGGTATAGGGTTGCGGTAGCTTTAGGTTTAGGGTTGGGGTTGGGGTTAGGGATAAAATTAGGGTTAACATTACTGTTACGGTTAGGGTTAGAAGTGGTTTAGGTTTAGGGTTAGGGTTAGAGTTTGGTTACTGTTAGGGTATGGTTAGGGTTAGGGTTGGGGTTAGGGTTAGGTTTAGGGTTAGGGTTATGGGTTAGGGTTAGTTTTGGGTTATGGTTAAGGTTAGGGTTAGTTTTTATGGTTAGGGTTAGGGTTAGGGATTAGGGTTTAGGGATACGGTTAGGGTTAGGGTTAGTGTTAGGATTAGGAGTAGGGTTAGGGTTAGGGATAGGTTTAGGGTTAGTGTTAGACGAGTTAGGGTTAGGGTTAGGGTTAGGGTTAGGGTTAGGGTTGTGTTAGGGTTAGGGGTAAGGATAGGGTTAGGGGTAGGGGTAGGTTTATTGTTAGAGTTAGACAAGTTAAGGTTACAGTTAAGGTTAAAATTAGGGATAGGGTTAGGGTTAGGGTTCAGGGTTTTGTTAGGTTTAGGGTAAGGGTTAGGGCTAAGGAGAGGGTTAGGTCTAGGGCTAGGGGCTAGGGTTAGTGTAAGGGTTAGGATTCAGGGTTAGGGTTATGGTTAGGGATAGGGTTAGTGTTACTGTTAGTGTTAGTGTTAGGTTTGGGGTTAGGGTTACGGTTAGGATAAATTGGGGATAGGGTTAGTGTTAGGGTTAGGGTTAGGGTTTGGTTAGGGGTAGGGGTAGGGATAAGGGTAGTGGTATGGATTGGGGTTACGGTTAGAATTTGGGTTAGGGTTGGGTTATGGTTAGTTTCAGGGTTAGGGTTTAGGGTTTAGGGTTAGGGTTAAGGGTAGGGGTAGGGTTAGGCCCTAAGGATAGGGTTCGGCCTAGAGCTAGTGCTAGGGATATGGCTAGGGCTAGACTAGGGTTAGGGGTTAGGGTTAGGGTTTAGGGGTTAGGGTTGGGTTTCAGAGTTAGGGTTAGAGTTAGAGTTAGTTTGGGGTTATGGTTAGGGTTATGGTTAGGGTTTAGGGTTAGGGATAGGGTTAGTGTAAGAGTTAGGGTTAGTGTTAGGGTTGGGGTTAGGATTAGGTTTAGGGTTAGTGTTAGTGTTTGGGTTAGCGTTAGGGTTAGGGTTAGGGTTTGGTTAGGGGTAGGGGTACGGGTAGGGGTAAGGGTAGGTGTATGTGTTGCGGGTAGCGTTAGGTTTAGGGTTAGGGTAGGTTTAGGTTTAGGGCTAGGGTTAGAATAGGGTTAGGGTTAAGTTAGAGTTAGTGTATGGTTAGGATTATGGTTGGGGTTGGGATTACGGTTACGGTTAGGGTTAGGGTTAGGTTTGGGTTATGGTTAGGGTTAGGGTTAGTGTTTGGGGTGAGGGTCAGCCTAAGGGATTAGGGGTTAGTGATAGGGTTAGGATTAGGGTTAGTGTTAGGATTAGGGGTAGGGTTAGCTTAAGGGGTAGCTTTAGGGTTAAGGTTAGACGAGTTAGGCTTAGGCTTAGGGTTTGGTTAGGGTTAGGGTTAGGGTTAGGGTTAGTGTTTAGGATTAGGGTTAGGGTTAGGGATTAGGGTTTAGGGATTGGGTTAATGTTAGGGTTAGGGGTGAAGGGTCAGGGCAGGGTATGGGTTGAAGTTAGTGTTAGGTTTAGGATTGGGTCAGGGTTAGTGTTAGGGTTAGGGTTTAGGGTTAGGTTTATTGTTAGGTTAGGGGTAGGGTTATGGTTTAGGATTAGGGTTAGGAATAGGGTTAGTGTTAGTGATAGGGTTAGTGTTAGGGTTAGGGTTAGGGTTAGGTTTAGGTTTAGGTTTAAGGTTAGGGTTAGTGTTAGGGTTAGCGTTAAGGTTAGGGTTAGGGTTTGGTTAGGATTAGGGATAGGGGTAAGGGTAGGGGTATGGGTTGGGGTTAGGGTTATATTTTGGGTTAGGATTGGGTTAGGGTTAGGGTTTAGGGTTTAGGGTTGGTTAGTGTTGGGGTTAGGGTTAGCATTACTCTTAGGTTTAGGGTTAGAAGGGGTTTGGGGTATGATTTAGGGTTAGGGTTAGGGGCTGAGGCTCAGTGTTAGGGTTAGGGTTAGGTTTAGGGTTTAGGATTAGGGGTAGGGGTAGCGGTATGTGTCGAGTTTTGGGTTAGGGTAAGGGTTGGGTTAGGGTTACGGTTAGGGTTTAGGGTTAGGGTTAGTGTTAGTTTTAGAGTTAGGGTTAGTGTTAAGGTTGGTTTAGGGTTATCGTTAGAGTTATGGTAAGGGTAAGGGTTGTTTTACGGTTAGGGGTAGGGGTAGGGGTAATGGTATGGGTATGGGTTGGGGTTTGGGTAGGGTTAGGGTTAGGGTTAGCATTACTCTTAGGGTTAGGTTTAGAAGAGGTTTCGTTTAGGGTAAGGTTTTAGGGTTAGGGCTAGGGGTAATGGCTAGTGTAAGGTTTTAGGGTTGGGGTTAGGGTTCTGGTTAGGTTAATGTTAGGGTGAGGGTTAGGGTTAAGGTTTAGGGTTAGGGTTAGGGTTAGGGGATTTGCTTAGGGTTAGGGTTGGGGTTAGGGATAGGGTCAGGGTTAGGGTTGGGTTTGGGGTTAGGGTTAGGGTTAAGGGGTTAGGGTTAGCATTACTCTTAGGTTAGGGGTTAGGGTTAGGGTTAGGCTTGGGGTTGGGGTTAGGTTTAGGGTTACTGTTAGGGTTAGGGTTAGGGTTAGGGTTAGTGTTAGTGTTAGAGTTTAGGGTTTAGGATAGAGTTAGGGTAAGGGATAAGGTTAGGGTTAGGGTTGGGTTAGGGTTAAGGGTAGGGGTTGGGTAGGGGTTGATGTTTTATTTAGTGTTAGGTTTAGAGTTAGGTTTGGGTTAGGTTTAGGGTTTAGTGTTTAGGCTTAGGGTAAGGGTTAGGGTTAGGGCTAGGGCTAGGGCTGGGGCTTGGGCTTGGGTTAGGGTTAGTGTAAGGGTTTGGGTTAGTGTAAGGGTTAGGGTTAGGATTAGGGCTAGGGTTAGGAATAGGGCTAGGGGCTAGTCCTGGGGCTGGGGCTAGGGCTAAGTCTCTGGCTATGGTTAGTTTAAGGGTTAGGGTTTAGGGTTAGTGTTAGGGTTAGGGTTTAGGGTTAGGGTTGGGTTTGGTGTTGGGGTTAGGGTTAAGGTTAGCGTAACTGTTAGGTTGAGTGTAGAAGTTGTTTAGGTTTAGTGTTAGCATTAGAATAAAGTTAGGGTTAGGTTTAGGGTATTAGGGTTAGGGTTAGGTTAGGGATAGGGTTAGGGTTAGGGGTTTAGTGTTGGGTTTAGGGTTAGTGTTAGGATTAGGGGCTAGGGTTACATTTAGGGGTTAGGAGTAGGGGTATGGGTAGGGGTATGGGTTGGAGTTAGGATTAGGGTTAGGATTGGGTTAAGGTTAGTGAAAGGGTTAGGATTTAGGGTTAGTATTAGGGTTAGGATTAGTTTTAGGGTTAGGGTTGGGGTTAGGGTTTAGGGTTAGGGTTAGGGTTAGGGTTTGGGGTTAGGGTTAATGTGAGGGTTAGGGTTTAGGTTTAGGGTTAGGGTTTAGGGTTATTGTTAGGGTTAGGCTTAATGTTGGGTTTAGGCTTAGGGTTAGCTTTAGGTTTAGGGTTAGGGTAGGTTTAGGTTTAAGATTGGGGTTGGGGTTAGGGATAGGATAAGGGTTAGGGTTAGGGTAAGGGTTAGGATATGGTTAGGGTTACGGTTAGAAGAGGTTTCAGTTTAGGGTTAGGGTTAGAATAGGGTTAGGGTTAGGGTTAGGGTGCAGTTAGGGTTATTGTAGGGGTTGGGGTTAGGGTTTGGGTTAGGGTTAGGGTTAAGGTTAGTCTTAGGGTTAGAGTTTAGGGTTTAGCATTAGGGTTAAAGGTAGAAGTAGGGTTAGGCCTAAGGAAAGGGTTAGGCCTAGGGCTAGTGCATGGGGTAGGGCTAGGGCTAGGCTAGGGTTAGGTTTAGGGTTAGGGTTTAGGGTTAGGGTTAGGATTTTGAGTTAGGGTTAGGGTTCGGGTTGGTGTTAGTGTTAGGGTTGGGGTTAGGGTTAGGGTTAGGATTAGGTTTAGCGTTAGTGTTAGGGTTAGGTTTACTGTTAGGGTTAGGGGTAGGGTTTGGATAGGGTTAGGGGTAGGGGTAGGAGTAAGGGTAGGGGTATGGGTTGCGGTTAGGATTAGGGTTTGTTTTAGGGTTGGGTTAGGGTTAGGGTTTGTTTTAGGGTTAGGGTTTAGGGTTTAGGGTTAGCGTTTAGGGTTTAGGGTTAAGGTTAAATGTAGGTTTGGGTTAGGCCTAAGGATAGGGTTAGGGCTAGGGCTAGTCCTAGGGGTAGGGCTAGTGCTAGGTTAGGGTTAGGGTTAGGGGTAGGGTTAGGGATAGGGTTAGTGTTAGTGTTAATGTTAGGGTTGGGCTTAGATTTACGGTTAGGTATAGGTTGAGGCTTAGGGTAGGTTTAGGTTTAGGGTTCGGTTTGGGGTTAGGGATAGGATTAGGGTTAGCGTTACTGTTAGAGTTATGGTTAGAAGAGATTTAGGGTTAGGGTTAGGGTTAGAATAGGATTAGGGTTAGGGTTAGGTTAGAGTTAGGGTATGTTTAGGGTTAGGTTTGGGGGTTGTGGTTAGGGTTAGGGTTAGGGATAGGGGTTAGAGTTAGGTTTGGATTATGGTTAGGGTTAGTGTTTAGGGTTAGGGTTAGGGATTAGGGTTTAGTGATAAGGTTAGGGTTAGGGTTAGTCATAGGATTAATGGTAAGGTAAGGGTTGGAAGAGTTAGGGTTAGGGTTGAGGTTAGGTTTAGGGTTGGGTTAGGGTTAGGGGTATGGATAGGTTTAGGGGTAGGGGTAGGTTTAGGGTTAGGGGTTAGACGAGTGAGGGTTTGGGATAGGGTTATGGATAGGGTTAGGGTTACAGTTAGGGTTAGGGTTAGGGTTAGAGTTTAGGGTTAGGGTTAGGGTTAAGGTTAGGGTTCGTTTGAGGGTTACAGTTAAGGCTTGTGTTAGGGTTAGGGGTTAGGGGTTAGATTAGTGTTTACGGTTAGGGTTCAGGGTAGGGGTAGGGGAATGGGTTGGGGTTAGGGTTACGGTTAGGTTTAGGGTTTGTAAGGATTTGGGGTAGGGTTTGTGTTTAGCATTAGGGTTACCGTTAGGGTTTAGTGTTTAGTGATAGAGTTAGTGTAAGGGATAAGGTTAGGGTTAGGGTTAGAGTTGGGATAGCATTAGGTTTAAGGTTTAAGGTTTAGGGTTAGGGTTAAGGTTAGGGTTTAGGGTCAGGTTTTGGTCAGGGTTAGGGTTAGGGGTTAGGGTTAGGGGTAGGGTTAGATGTAGGGGTATGTGTTGGGGTTTGGGTTAGGGTAAGGTTAGGGTTGGGGTTAGGGTTCAGGTTTAGGGTTATGTTTAGGTTTATGGTTAAGGTTAGGGTTTGGGTTAGGGCTAAGGAGAGGGTTAGGTCTAGGGATAGTGCTAGGGCTAGGGCTAAGGCTAGGTCTGGGGCTAGGAGTTAGTGTTAGGGTTAGGGTTCAGGTTTAGGGTTATGGTTAGTTTTAGGGTTAGGTAGGGGTTAGGTTTAGACTTGGGTTATGGATAGGGTTAAGGTTTAAGTTTTAGGGTTAGGGTTAGGGTTTAGGGTTAGGATTTGGGTCAAGGTTAGGGTTAGGGGTTAGTGTTACAGGTAGTGTTAGGGGTTGGGGTATGTGTTGGGGTTTGTGTTAGGGTTAGGGTTAGGGTTGGGTTAGGGTTAGGGTTCAGGATTTAGGGAGAGGGTTAGGGTTAGGTTTAGGGCTAGGGAGAGCTTTAGGGCTAGGGCTAGTGCTAAGGCTAAGGCTAGGGCTAGGGCTAGGATTACTGTAAGGGTTAGGGTTCAGGGTTAGGGTTATGGTTGGGTTTAGGGTTAGGGTGCGGTTAGAGATTATGGTTTAAGGATAGGGTTAGGGTTAGGGTTAGGGGTTAGGGTTAGGGTTATGATTAGGTTTGGGCTATGGTTAGGGTTAGGGTTAGTGTTTAGGGTTAGGGGTTAGGGTTAGGGAATAGGGTTTAAAGATAGGGTTAGGGTTAGGTTTAGGAGATAGGGGTAGGGGTAGAGGTATGTGTTGGAGTTAGGGTTAGGGTTAGTGTTAGGGTTAGGATTTAGGGTTAGGGTTAGGTTAGGGTTAGGGTTTAGGGTTAGGGTTAGTGTTTGGGGTTAGGGTTAGTGTTAGGGTTAGTGTTAATGTTAAGGTTAGTGTTAGGGTTGGGGTTAGGGTTAGGGTTAGCGTTAGGGTTAGGGTTAGGCTTTGGTTATTGTTAGGGGTAGGGGTAGGGGTAAAGGTAGGTATATGTGTTGCGGTTAGGGTTGGGTTTTGGGTTAGGGTAGGTTTAAGTTTAGGGCTAGGGTTAGAATAGGGTTAGGGTTAGTTTAGAGTTAGGGTATGGTTACCGTTGGGGTTGGGATTGGGGTTACGGTTAGGGTTATGTTTAGGTTTAGGGTTAGGTTTGGGTTATGGTTAGGGTTAGGGTTAGTGTTTAGGGTTTGGGTCAGCGTTAGGGATTAGGGTTAAGTGATAGGGTTAAGGTTAGGGGTAAGTTTTAGGATTAGGGGTAGGGTTAGGGTAAGGGGTAGGTTTAGGTATAGGGTTAGAGGAGTTAGGGTTAGGGTTAGGTTTGGGTTAGGTATAGGGTTAGGGTTAGTGTTTAGGGTTAGGGTTAGGGTTAGGGATTAGGGTTAGGGTTCGGGTTAGGTTTAGGGCTAGAAGAGTTAGGGTTAGGGTTAGGGTTAGGGTTAGGGTTAGGGTTAGTGTTTAGGGTTAGGGTTAGTGTTTAGGGTTAGGGTTAGGGTTAAGGATTAGGGTTTAGGTATTGGGTTAGGGTTAGGGTTAGGGGTTAGGGGTAGTGGTAGAGTATGGGTTGGAGTTAGGGTTAGGTGTGGGGTTAGGGTTAGTGTTTAGGGTTGGGGTTAGGGATTAGGGTTAGGGTTCAGGTTAGGTTTAGGGCTAGAAGAGTAAGGGTTAGGGTTAGGGTTAGTGTTTAGGGTTAGGGTTGGGGTTAAGGATTAGGGTTTAGGGATTGGGTTGGGGTTAGGGTTAGGGGTTAGGGGTAGTGGTAGAGTATGGGTTGGAGTTAGGGTTAGGTTTAGGATTGGGTTAGGATTAGTGTTAGTGTTAGGGTTTAGGGTTAGGGTTATAGTTAAGTCAGGGGTAGGGTTAGGATTTAGGGTTAGGGTTAGGGATAGGGTTAGTGTTAGTGTTAGGGTTGGGGTTAGTGTTAGGTTTGGGTTTAGGATTAGGGTTAGTGTTCGGGTGAGCGTTGACATTAGGGTTAGGGGTTTGGTTAGGTTTAGGGGTAGGGGTAAGGGTAGGGGTATGGGTTGGGGTTAGGGTTAGGGTTTGGGTTAAGGTTGAATTAGGGTTAGGGTTAGTATTAGGGTTTAGGGTTTAGAGTTACAGTTAAGGGTAGAGGTAGGGTTAGGCCTTATGATGGGGTTAGGCCTAGGACTAGTGCTAGGGCTATGGCTGGGCTGGACTAGGGTTAGGGTTAGGGTTAGGGTTTAGGGTTAGGGTTAGTGTTCAGATTATTGTTAGTGTTAGGGTTAGGGTTAGGGTTTAGGGTTAGGGTTAGTGATAAGGTTAGTGTTAGTGTTAGGGTAAATATTAGGGTTGGGTTTAGGGTTAGGGTTAGGATTAGTTTTAGGGTTAGTGTTATGGTTATGGTTAGTGTTAGGGTTAGAGTTAGGGTTAGGGTTAGGGGTAGGGGTAGGGGTAAGTGTAGGGGTATGGGTAGCAGTTAAGGTTAGGTTTTAGGTTAGGTTTGGGTAGGGTTAGGGTTAGTTTTAGGGTTGGAGTTTAGGGTTTGGGTTTAGGGTTAAGGTTAGCGGTCGAGTTACACCTAAGGATAGGGTTAGGACTACGGCTGGTGCTAGGGGTAGGGCTAGGGCTAGACTAGGATTACGGTTATTGTTGGGTTAGGGTTAGGGTTAGGGGACAGGGTTAGTGTTAGTGTTAGGGTTAGTGTTGGGGTTGGGGTTAGGGTTAGGTTTAGGATTAGGTTTAGGGTTAGGGTTAGAGTTAGTGTTAGGGTTAGCGATAGGGTTAGGGTTAGGGTTTGGTTAGGGTTAGGGGTAAGGGTAAGGGTAGGGGTATGGGTTGGGGTTAGAGTTATGGTTTGGTTAGGGCTGGGTTAGGGTTAGGGTTAGTTTTAGGGTTACGGTTTAGGATTTAGTGTTAGGGTTAGGGGTAGGGGTAGGGTTAGGCTTAAGGATAGGGTTAGGCCTAGGGCTAATGCTAGGGCTATGGCTAGAGTCAGGCTAGGGTTAGGGTTAGGGTTACGGTTTGGGTTAGGGGTTGGGGTTAGGGTTAGGGTTAGGTTTTAGAGTTAGGATTAGGGTTAGGCTTAGGTTTAGGGTTAGGTTTAGGGATAGGGTTAGTGTTAGTGTTAGGGTTAATGTTAGTGTTGGGTTTAGGGTCAGGGTTAGGGTTACGGTTAGGGTTAGGGTTAGTGTTAGGGTTAGGCTTTTGTCTTAGGGTTATGGCTGTGTTAGGATTAGGGGTTGGTGTTTGGGTTAGTTTAGGGGTTACGGTTAGGGTTCGGGGTAGGGGTAGGGGAATGGTTTGGGGTTAGGGTTACGGTTAGGTTTAGGGTTGTGTAAGGATCTGGGTTAGGGTTTGTGTTTAGTGTTAGGGTTAGTGTTAGGGTTTTGGGTTTAGTGATAGAGTTAGCGTAAGAGATAGGTTTAGCTTAGGGTTAGGGTTAGAGTTGGGTTAGGGTTAGTGTTAATGTTTAAGCTTTAGGGATAGGGTTGGGTTTATGGTTAGTGTTTGTGTCAGGGTTAGGATTAGGGGTTAGGATTAGGGGTAGGGGTTAGAGGTAGGGGTATGTGTTGGGGTTTGGGTTAGGGTTAGGGTTAGGGTTCATTGTGTAAGGATAGGGTTAGGGTTAGGGCTAGGGCAGAGAGGGTAGGGCTAGGGCTGGGGCTGGGGCTAGGTTTAGAGTAATGGTAAGGGTTCAGTGTAGGGTTTTGGTTACCTTTAGGGTTAGGGTAGGATTAGGGTTAGGGTTGGGTTTTGGCATAGGGTTAGGGTTAGGGTTAGGGGTTAGGGTTAGGGTTACGGTTAGGTTTGGGTTACGTTTAGGGTTAGGGTTAGGGTTTGGGTTAGGGTAGGGGTAGGGTTAAGGGTAGGTGTATGGGTTGGGGTTATGGTTAGGGTTAGGGTTGGGTTAGGGTTAGGGTTAGTTTTAGGGTTAGGGTTTATCATTTAGGGTTAGGGTTAAGTTTAGGGGTAGGGTTTAGGGTTAGGTTAGGGTTAGGTTTTAGAGTTAGCATTAGGGTTAGGGTTAGGTTTTAGAGTTAAGGTTATGGTTGGGGTTTGGATTGTGGTTGGGTTTTACGGTTAGGGTTAGGTTTGGGTTTAAGGTAGGTTTAGGTTTAGGGTTGGGGTTGGGGTTAGGGATAGGATTACGGTTAGCGTTACTGGTAGGGTTAAGGTTAGAAGAGGTTTAGGTTTAGGGTTAGGTTTAGAATAGGGTTATGGTTGGATTTGGGTTTCAGTTAGGGTACGCTTAGAGCTTAGGGTTGGGGTTGGGGTTAGGATTAGGATTAGGTATAGGTTTAGGGTTAGGGTTAGTGTTAGGGTTAGTTTTGGGGTTTGGGTTGGGGTTTGGTTAGGGTTAGGGGTAGGGGTAAGGGTAGGGGTAAGTTTGCGGTTAGTGTTAGGGTTTGGGTTAGGGTTGGGTTGAGGTTAGGGTTAGGGTTAGTTTTAGGGTTAGGGTTTAGGGTTTAGGGTTAGGGTTAAGGGTAGGGGTAGGGTTAGGCCCTAAGGATAGGGTTAAGCCTAGGGCTAGTGCTAGGGCTATGGCTAGGAAATGCTATGGTTAGGGTTAGGATTAGGGTTTAGGGTTGGGGTTAGGGTTGGGTTTTAGATTTAGGGTTAGTGTTGGGGTTAGGGTTTAGGGTTACGGTTAGGGATAGGGTTTGTGTTAGTGTTTGGGTTAGTGTTAGGGTTGGGGTTAGGGTTAGGGTTAGGATTAGGTTTAAGGTGTTACGGTTGGGGTTAGTGTTAGGGTTAGCATTAGGGTTAGAGTTAGGGTTTTGTTAGGGTTAGGGGTAGGGGTAAGGGTAGGTGTATGGGTTGTGTTTAGGGTTAGGTTTAGGGTTAGGGTTGGGTTAGGGTTAAGGTTAGTTTTAGGGTTAGAGTTTGGGGTTTAGGGTTAGGGTTAAGGGTAGGGCTAGGGTTAGACCTAGGATAGGGTTAGGCCAAGGGCTAGTGATAGGGGGTAGGGCTAGGGGCTAGACTAGGTTTAGGGTTAGGATTAGGGGTTGGGTTTAGGTTTTAGGGTTGGTTTTTAGAGTTAGGGATAGGGTAAGTGTTAGTGTTAGTGTTAGGGTTGGGGTTAGGTTTATGGTTAGGTTTAGGTTTAGACTTAGTGTGGGTTTAGGTTTGGGGTTAGAGTTGGAGTTAGAGATAGGATTAGGATTAGTGTTACTGCTAGGTTTAGGGTTAGAAGAGGTTTAGGGTTAGGGTTGGGGTTAGAAGAGGCTTAGGGTTGGGGTTAGGTTAGAGTTAGGGTATAGTTAGGATTAGGGTTGGGGTTGGGGGTTAAAGTTAGGGTTAACATTAGGGGTTAGGGTTAGGTTAGGGGTTAGGTTTGGGTTATAGTTAAGGTTAGGGTTACTGTTTGGGGTTAGGGTCAGGGGTAGGTATGAGGGTTTAGTGTTAGGGTTAGGGTTAGTGTTAGGATTAGGGGTAGGTTTAGGGTTAGGCGTAGGTTTAGGGTTAGGGTTAGACGATTTAGGGTTAGGGTTGGGTTGGGGTTAGGGGTAGGGATAGGGTTGGGGTAGGGGTAGGTTTAGGGTTAGGGTTAGACGAGTTAGGTTAGGGTTAGTGTTATGGATAGGGTTAGGGTTACGGTTAGGGTTTAGAGTTACGTTTAGGGTTAGGGTTAGGGTTAGGGTTTAAGGTTAGGGTCAGGGTTAGGGATTAGGGTTTAGGGATAGGGTTAAGGATAGGGTTGGGGTTAGGGGTTAGGGGTTGCAGTAGGGGTATGGGTTGGATTTACATTTAGGGTTAGGATTGGGTTAGGGGTTAGTGTTAGGGTTAGGGGTTTAGGGTTAGGGTTATTAGTTTGGGGGTTAGGGTTAGGATTAGTGTTAGGGTTAGAGTTAGGGTTAGGTTTTAGGGTTAAGGTTAGGGTTAGGGTTTAGTGTTAGGGTTAGGGTCATATTTAGTGTTAGTGTTAGGGTTAGGGCTAGGGTTGAGGTTAGGTTTAGGTTTAGGGTAGGTTTATGTTTAGGGTTGGGGTTGGAGTTAGGGATAGGATTAGGGTTAGCATTACTGTTAGGGTTAGGATTCGAAGACGTTTATGTTTAGGGTTAGGGTTAAGATTAGAGTTAGGGTTAGGTGTTGTGGTTAGGGTTAGGGTTGGGTTAGGGTTAGGGGTAGGGATAAGGTTAGCGGTAGGGGTAGGTTTAGGGTTAAGTTTAGGCAATTAGTATTAGGGTTAGGGTTAGGGACAGTGTTAGGGTTACGGTTAGGTTTAGGGTTAGAGTTAGGGTTAGGGTTAGGTTTAGGGTTAAGGTTAGGGTTAGGGGTTACAGTTAGGTTTAGGGTTAGGGTTAGGGTTTAGGGTTAGTGTTAAGGTTTGTGTTAGGGGTAGAGGTTAGGGTTAGGGTTGGGTTAGGGGTTTAGGGTTGGGGGTTCGGTGTATGAGTAGGGGTAGGGGAATGGGTTGGGGTTAGGATTATGGTTAGGTTTAGGGTTGGGTAAGGATTAGGGTTAGGGTTAGTGTTTAGGGTTAGGGTTAGTGTTAGTGTTAGAGTTTAGGGTTTAGTGATAGAGTTAGGGTGAGGGATAAGGTTAGGGTTAGGGTTAGGGTTGGGTTGGGGTTAGGGGTAGGGGTTGGGTAGGGGTTGAGGTTTTATTTAATGTTAGGTTTAGAGTTAGGTTTGGGTTAGGTTTAGGGTTTAGGGTTTAGTGTTTAGGCTTAGGGTAAGGGTTAGGGTTAGGGCTAGGGCTGGGGGCTGGGGCTTAGGCTTGGGTTAGGGTTAGTGTAAGGGTTTGGGTTAGGATTAAGTCTAGGGTTAGGAATAGGGCTAGGACCAGTCCTAGGGCTAGGGCTAGGGCTGGGTCTCTGGCTATGGTTAGATTAAGGGTTAGGGTTTAGGGTTAGTGTTGGGGTTAGGGTTTACGGTTAGGGTTGGGTTTGGTGTTAGGGTTAGGGTTAGGGTTAGCGTTACTGTTAGGTTGAGTGTAGAAGAGGTTTAGGTTTAGGGTTAGTGTTAGAATAAATTTAGGGTTAGGTTTAGGGTATTAGGGTTAGGGTTAGGTTAGGGATAGGGTTAGGGATAGGGTTTAGTGTTAGGTTTAGGGTTAGTGTTAGGATTAGGGGCTAGGGTTAGGTTTAGGGGTTAGGAGTAGTGGTATGGGTAGGGGTATGGGTTGGAGTTAGGATTAGGGTTAGGATTGGGTTAAGGTTAGTGAAAGGGTTAGAATTTAGGGTTAGTATTAGGGTTAGGTTAGGGATAGGATTAGTTTTAGGGTTAGGGTTAGGGTTTAGGTTTAGGGTTAGAGTTAGGGTTAGGGTTTAGGGTTAGGGTTAGGGTGAGGGTTAGGGTTAGGTTTAGGGTTAGGGTTTAGGGTTATTGTTAGGGTTAGTGTTAGTGTTAGGGTTAGGCTTAAAGTTGGGGTTAGGCTTAGGGTTAGGTTTAGGTTTAGTGTTAGTGTAGGTTTAGGTTTAAGATTGGGGTTGGGGGTTAGGGATAGGATAAGGGTTAGGGTTAGGGTATGGTTAGGGTTAGGGTTAGACGAGTGAGGGTTTGGGATAGGGTTACGGTTACAGTTAGGGTTAGGGTTAGGTTAATGGTTACGTTTAGGGTTCAGGGTAGGGGGTAGGGGAATGGGTTGTGGTTGGGATTACGGTTAGGTTTAGGGTTTGTAAGGATTTAGGTTAGGGTTCGTGTTTACCGTTAGGGTTAGCGTTAGGGTTTAGTGTTTAGTGATAGAGTTAGTGTAAGGGATAGGGTTAGGCTTAGGGTTAGAGTTGGGATAGCATTAGGTTTAAGGTTTAAGGTTTAGGGTTAGGGTTAGGGTTAGGGTTTAGGGTCAGGGTTTTGGTCAGGGTTAGGGTTAGGGGTTAGGGTTAGGGGTAGGGTTAGATGTAGGGGTATGTGTTGGGTTTGGGTTAGGGTAGGTTAGGGTTGGGTTAGGGTTAGGGTTAGGGTTTAGGGTTAGGGTTAGTGTTTAGGGTTAGGGTTAGTGTTAGGGTTAGTGTTAATGTTAAGGTTAGTGTTAGGGTTGGGGTTAGGGTTAGGGTTAGGGTTAGTGTTAGGGTTAGCGTTAGGCTTAGGGTTAGGGTTTGGTTAGGGTTCGGTGTAGGGGTAGGGGTAAGGGTAAGGGTTTGGGTTGGGGTTAGGTTTAGGGTTAGAGTTAGGGTTGGTTTAGGGTTAGGGTTAGTTTTAGGGTTAGGGTTTTAGGGTTTAGGGTTAGAATTAAGGGTAGGGGTAGGGAGGCCCAAGGATAGGGTTAGGCCCAGGGCTAGTGCTAGTGCTAGTGCTAGGGCTAGGGATAGGGGCTAAGGCTAGGGCTAGGGTTAGAGTTAGGTTTAGGGTTTAGGGTTAGGGTTAGGGTTAGCGTTAGGGTTTAGTGTTGGGTTTGGGGATATGGATAGGATTAGAGTTAGCGTTACTGTTAGGGTTAGGGTTAGAAGAGGTTTAGGTTTAGGGTTAGGGTTAGAATAGGGTTAGGGTTAGGGTTAGGTTAGAGTTAAGGTACGGTTAGGGTTAGTGTTGGGGTTGGGGGTTAGGGTTAGGGTTAAGGGCTAGGGTTAGGGTTAGCTTTGGGTTATGGTTAGGGTTAGGGGTTAGTGTTTAAGGTTAGGGTTAGGGTTAGGGTTTAGGGATAGGGTTAGAGTTAGGGTTAGGGGTTAGGGGTAGGGGTATGGGTTGGAGTTAGGGTTAGGGTTAAGATTGGGTTAGGGTTAGTGTTAGGGTTAGGGTTTAGGGTTAGGGTTATTGTTAGGCTAGTGTTAGGGTTAGGGTTAGTGTTAGGGTTAGGGTTAGGGTAGGGTTAGTGTTTTGGTTAGGGTTAGGTTAGGGTTTAGGGTTAGGGTTAGGGATAGGGTTAGTGTTAGTGTTAGAGTTAATGTTGGGATTGAGTTTAGGGTTAGGCTTAGGGTTAGGATTAGGTTTAGGGTAGGGTTAGGGATAGGGTTAGTATTTGGTTAGCGTTAGGGTTTGGGTTAGGGTTTGGTAAGGGTTAGGGGTAGAAGTAGGGGTAAGGTCAGGGGGTACGGGTTGGGGTTAGGGTTAGGGTTTGGGTTAGGGTTGTGTTAGGGTTAGGGTTTTCTAGGGTTAGGATTTAGCGTTTAGGGTTAGGGTTAAGGGTAGTGGTAGTGTTAGGCTTAAGGATAGGCTTAGGCCTAGGGCTAATGTTAGGGCTATGGCTAGGACTAGGCTAGGGTCAGGAGTTAGGGTTAGGGTTTAGGGTTAGGGTTAGGGTTTATGGTTAGGGTTAGGGTTTAGGGTTAAGGTTAGTGATAGGGTTAGTGTTAGTGTTAGGGTTAGTGTTAGGGTTGGGGTTAGGGTTAGCATTAAGATTAGGTTTGGGTTTATTTTTAGGATTAGGGTTAGTGTTAGGGTTAGCGTTAGTGTTACGGTTAGGGTTTGGTTAGGGTTAGGGGTAGGGGTAAATGTAGGCTTATGGGTTGCGGATTTGGGTTAGGTTTTGGGTTAGGTTTGAGTTAGGGTTAGGGTTAGTTTTAGGGTTAGGAGTTTAGTGTTTATGGTTAGGGTTAATGTTAGGGGTAGGGTTAGACCTAAAGATAGGGTTAGGCTATGGCGAGTGCTAGGGGTAGGGCAAGGGCTAGACTACGGTTAGGGTTAGGGTTTAGGGTTAGGGTTAGGGTTGGGTTTTAGAGTTAGGGTTAGGGTTAGGTTTAGTGTTAGTGTTAGGGTTGCTGTTAGGTTTACGGTTAGGGTTATGTTTTGGATTAGGTTAAGTTTAGGGTTGGGGTTGGGGTTAGGGATAGGATTAGGTTTAGCGTTACTGTTAGGATTACGGTTAGAAGAGGTTTAGGTTTAGGGTTATGGTTAGAATAGGGTTTGGGTTAGGGTTAGGTTATAGTTAGGATATGGTTAGGGTTGGGGTTGGGGTTGGGGTTAGGGTTAGAGTTAGGGTTAGGAATTAGGGGTTAGGTTTAGTGTTAGGTTTGCGTTATGGTTAGGGTTACGGTTAGTGTTTAGGGTTAGTGTTTAGGGTTAGTGTTAGGGTTAGGGATTAGGGTTAGGGTTAGGGTTAGGGTTTAGGGTTAGGGTTAGGGTTCGGGCTTATGGTTAGGGTTTGGCTCAGTGTTGGGGTTAGGGGTTAGGGGTAAGTGTAGGGTTAGGGGTAGTGTTCGGGTTAGGGTTGGGTTAGGGTTAGGGTTACGGTTAGGGTTTAGGTTATAGGGATAGGGTTAGGGTTATTGTTAGGCCTAGGGAGAGGTTAAGGATTAGGGTTAGGGTTAGAGTTGGGTTAAGTTTAGGGTTAAGGTTTAAGGTTTAGGGTTAGGGGTAGGGGTTGGGGTAGGGGTAGGGGTATCTGTTGGGGTTTGGGTTAGGGTTAGGATTGGGTTAAGGTTAGTGAAAGGGTTAGAATTTAGCCCTAGCATTAACCCTAACCCTAACGCTAATCCAAATCTAACCCTAACCGTAATCCTAACCTCAATCCCTAACCCTACCCTTAACCCTAACCCTTACCTTTTCCCAAATCCCTGATCCCTAACCCTCAATCTGACCCTAAACACAAACCCTAACCCTAACCCTAAAACTAACCATAACCCTAACCCTAACCTCTAACCCTAACTCAAAACCTAACATTGAACCCTAACCCCTAACTCTAACTGTAACCATAACCCTAACCCTAACCCCTAACCCTAACCGTAACCCTAACCCTAACACTAACTCGTCTAAACCTAAACATAACCCAACCATACCTCTACCCCCACCCTAACCCTAAACCTCACCCAAACCTACCCCTACACCTAACCCTAACCTAAACCTAACCCAACCCTACCCCTACCCTTAACGTTAACCCGAAAACTCACCCAACCCTAACCCTAACCCTAGTCCTAGCCCAAGCCCTAACCCTAGCCCTAGGCCTAGATCTAAACCTAGCACTAGCCCTAACCCTAACCCTAGCCATAACTCTAAACTCTAAACCCTAAACATAACCCTAACCCAAACCCAAACCTAACCACAAGCCCTAACCCTACCCTTAAACTTAACACTAACCATAACCGTAGGCCTAGCCCTAGCCCTAGCATTAACCCTAACCCTAACCATAACCGACCCTAACCCTAACCCTAACACTTCCTGAAACCCTATCTCTAAACCAGAACTCTAACCCTAACCCCTGAACACTAACCCTAATCCTAAGCAACCGAAACCTGACCCTAACCCTATTACTAAACCTAACCCTAAACCTAAACCGAACCCTAAACCTAATCCTAACCTTAACCCTAACCCTAACCCTAATCCTAACCATAAACCTAACAACCCAACCCTAACCCTAACACTAAACCTAAACCTAACACTAACCAAAAACATCTAATCCTACCCTTAACCTAAACGCTAACCTTAACTTTAACCCAAACCTAACCCTAAACCTAACCCCTAAACCTAACCCTAACTCTAAACCTAACGCTAACCTTAACGCTAACACTAACCCTAACGCTAACCCTAACCATAAACCCTGACACTGATCTTGACCCCAACCCTAATCCTAACACTAAACCTAACCCTAACGGTAACCCTAAACCCTAACCCTACCCTTAACCCTAAACCCTAACCCTAACCCTAACCCTAACCCGAACCTAAACCAAACCCTAATCCTAAACTTAACCTAACCCTAACCCCTAACCCTAACACTAACCCTAACCAAAACCCCTAACCCCAACTCTAACCCTAACCCTAAACCTCTTCTAACCCTAAACCTAAGAGTAACGCTAACTCTAACCTAGACCTAACCTTAACCAAACACTAACCCTAACCCTAAACCTAAACCTAATCCTAACCCTAACCCTAACCTTAACGCTAACTTAACCCCACCCCCACCCCTAATGCTAACACTAAAACTCGCCCAACCCTAACCCTAACCTAGCCCTAGACCAGCCCTAATCGTAGCCCTAGCCCTAGACCTAACCCTAACTCTAACCTAACAACAACCCCAACCCTAACACTAACCCCGACAATAACCTAACACAAACCCCAACCTAACCCTAACCTCAACCCTAACCCTAACCCCAACCCTAACCCAACACCAACCCTATCTCCCACCCAAATCACAACCCTAACCCCAACCCCAACCCCTAACTCCTACCCAAAGCCTAACCTAACCCTAATCCTAACCCCTAACCCTAACCCTAACTCTAAACCTAACCTTAACCCGTAACCCTAACCCTAACACTAACCCTAACCTCTAACCCTAACCTAAACCTAACCCTAACACTAACGCTAACGCTAATGCTAACTAACCCTAACACTAACCCATACTTAAACCATGACCCTGACCCTAAGCCTAACTCTAACCCTAACCCACACCCTAACGCTAACCCTAACGCTAACCCTATCCAAAGCCCTAACCGTAACCCTAACCTTAACCCTAAACCTAAAACTCTTCTAACCATAAACCTAAGAGTAACGCTAACCCTAACCCTAACCCTAACCCTAAACCTAACCCAAACCCTAACCTTAATCCTAACCCTAACACCTAACCATAACCCTAACACCTAACCCTAACCCTAATCCTAACCCAACCCTAACCCTAACCCTAACCCACACATACCTTTAACCCTACACCTACACCTACCCCTAACCCTAAACCTCACCCAACCCTACCCCTACCCCTACCCCCTAACCCTAACACTAACGCTAAAACACCCAACCCTAACCCTATTCCTATCCCTAACCCAGACCTAACCTAGTCCTAGCCCTAGACCTAACCCTAACACTAAACCTACCCTAACCCTAAAGCTATCACTAACACTAACACTAACCCCTAACCCTAACCCCTAACCCTAACACCTAACCCTAACCCTAACACTAACACAAACCCCAACCCTAACCCTAACTTCAACCCTAACCCTAACACCACCCCCAACCCTAACCCTAACCCCAACCCTAACCCTAACCCTAACCCCAGCCTAACCCTAACTTCAACCCTAACCCTAACACCAACCTCAACCCTAACCCTAAACCCAACCCTAACCCTAACCCTAACACTAACCCTAACACTAACCCCAACCCTAACCCTAACTGCAACCCTAACCCTAACACCAACCCCAACCCTAATCCTAACCCCAACTCTAACCCCAACGACAAACCTAACCCCAACCACAACACTAACCCTAACCTTACCTAACCTAACCCTAACCACAAAACCTAACCTTAACCCTGAACCCTAACCCTAACCCTATCCTTAACGCTAACCCTAATGCTAAACTTAAACCTAAAACCTGAACCTGACTCTGACCGTGATCCTCACCCCTGACCCTGACCCTAAACCTAACCCTAACCCTAAATCCTAACTCTAATACTAAACCTAAACCCTAAACCTAACTCTAACCCTAACCCTAACCCTAACACCAACCCTAACCCCAACCCTAACCCTAACACCAATCCCAACCCTAACCCTAAACCCAACCCTAACCCTAACCGTAACCCTAACCCCAACCCCAACCCTAACCCCAACCCCAATCCCAACCTTAACCCCAACCCCAAACCTAACCCTACCCCCAACCCTAACCCTAACCCTAACATTAACCCTAACCCTAACCCCAACCCTAACCCTAACCCCAACCCAACCCTAATCCTAACACCAACACCAACCTTAACCCTAACCCCAATCCTAACCCTAAATCCTACACCAACCCTAACCTTAACCCTAATCCTAACCCCTAACCTAACCGTAAACCCTAACCCTAACCCTAACCATAACAATAAACCTAATAGTAACGCTAACCTTAACCCTAAACCTAACCCCAATGCCAACCCTTCCTTAACCCTGCCATAACCCTAACCCTAGCCCTATGCCTAACTCTAACCCTAACCCTAACTTTAACCCTAACACATATCCTAAGCCTAAACTCTTTGCCTAACCCTAACCCTAAACACTAACCCTAACCCTAACCGTAATCCCTAACCATAACCTTAACCCTAACACTATCCTAAACCTAGCCCTAACTGCTAACCCGATCCCTACACTTAACTCTAACCCTAACCATAACATAAAACAGTAACCCTAACCCTAGCCCTAGCCCTAGCCTGGCACTAGCCCTAGTCCTAAACATATCCCTAGCCCAAACCCTAACCCTAACCCTAACCCTAATCCTAACCCTACCCGTAAACCAAACCCTAACACTAACCCTAACCCTAAGCAAAACCCCTAACCCTAACCATAACCATATCCGTAACCCTAACCTGAACCCTAACCCTAACCCTAAACCTAACCCTAACCCAAAATCAAACCCTAACCCTAACCTAACACTAACCAAAACACCTGACCCTAACCCTAATCCCAACCCCTAACCCTAACCCTAACTCTAACACTGACCCTAACACTAACCCTCAAACCTAACCCTAACCCCTAAACCTAACGCTAACCCTAAACCTAACCCTAAAACCATACCTAACCCTAACCCCAAAACGCAACCCTAACACTAACCCCAACCCTAACCCTAACCCTAACCCAACCCATTCCCTACCACTACCCCTAACCCCTAACCCTAACACTAACCCTAACCCTAAACCTAAACCAAACCATAACTCTTAACCTAACCCTAACACTAGCCCTAAACAATAACTCTATCCCTAACCCTAACCACTAACCCTAACCCTAACCCTAATCAAAACCCATAACCCTAACCCTAACCCTAACCTAAACCTAACCCTAACGCTAAACCCTAACACAAACCCTAACACTAACCCCCAACCCTAACCCTAACCCTAACCCTAACACCAACCTTAACCCTAACCCCAACACTAACCCTAACCCAACCCCAACCAAACGCTAACCCCAAACCTAACCCTAACCCTAACCCTAACCCCAACCCTAACCATATCCCCAACCACAACGTTAAATCCAACCATAATCCCAACAATAACCCCCAACCCCAATCCCAACCCTATCCCCAACCTCAACCATAAACCCAACCCCATCCCTAACCCTAACACTAACCCTATACCTTATTACGAACCCTAACCATAAACCTCTTCTAAACCTAAACCTAACAGTAATGCTAACCCTAATCCTAACCTAACAATAACCCTAAACCCTAATCGTAAACCTAACCTAACCTTAACCCTAACCCTAATCCTAAACCCTAACACTAACCCTAACCCTAACCCTAAGCCTAACCCTAATCTTAAACCTAACACCAACCCTAACCCTAACCCCAACTCTAACCCTAATCCCAACCCCACCCTAACCCTAACCCAACCCTAACCTGAACCCTAACCATAACCTCTACCCCAACACTAACCCTAACCATAATCCTAACCCCTAACCCTAACCCTAACCCTAAACACTAACACTAACCCTAACTCTAATACCTAACACTAAACCTAACCCTAACACTAACCTAAACCCTAACCCTAAACCTAAACCTAACCAAAACCCCTAACCCTAACCCTAAACCCTAACCCCTAAACCTAACATTAACTCTAACCCCAACCCTAACCCTAACCCAACCCCTAACCTCTTCTAACCCTAAACCTAACAGAAACGCTAACCCTAACCCTTAACCCTAACCCTAACCCTAAACCTAACTCTAACCTTACCCTAACCCTAACTCTAAACCCTAACCCTAACCCTATGAGAAATGCTAACCTAACCCTAACCCCAACCCTAACCTAACACCAACCCTAACCCTAACCCCAATCCCAACCCTAAAACTAACCCCAACCCTAACCCTAACCCTAACCCCAACCCTAACCATATCCCCAACCCCAACTCTAAACCACACCACAATCCCAACAATAACCCCAACACCAATCTCAAACCTAACCCCAACCTCAACCCTAAACCCAACCCCAACACTAACCCTATCCTAACCCTAACCCTTACTACGAACCCTAACCCTAAACCTAACCCTAACACCTAACCCTAACCCTAACACTAACCCCAACGTCTAACTCTAACCCTAACCCAAATCCTATGACTAACCTTAACGCTAATGCTAACCCTAACGCTAACCCTAACCCTAAAGCCTGACCCTGACCCAGACCCTAACCCTAACCCTAACTCTAAACCCAATCCCAACACTAACCCTAACCCTAACCCTAACCCCAACCTTAAACCTAACCCTACCTCTATCCCCAACCCTAACCCTAAGCACAACCCCAACCCTAAACCCCACCACAATCCCAACACTAACCCCAACCCCAATCCCAATCCTAACCCGATCCTCAACCCAAACCACAACCCCAACACTAACACTAACCCTAACCCTAACCTTAACCGCTAACCCTACCCCTACCCCTAACCCTAAACCCTAACCTTAATCCTAACCATAACCCTAACCCTAAACTAACCACAACCCCTAACACTAACGCTAACCCTAACCCTAACCTTAAACCTCTTCTAAACCTAAACTTAACAGTAACGCTAACCCTAAAACTAACCCTAACCCTAACCCTAAACCCTAACCCAAACCCTAACCTAAACCTAACCCTAACCCTATCCCTAAACCTAACACAAAGCCTAACCTAACCCCTGAACCTAACCCTAACCCTAACACTAACACCAACCCTAACCCTAACCCTAACCCCAAACCTAACCCTAAACCCAACCCCACCCTAAGCCTAACACCAACCCTAATCCTATCCCTAACCCGAACTCTAACCCTAACCTCTACCCCAACACTAACCCTAACCCTAATCCTAATCCCTAATCCTAACCTAACACTAAACCAAAACACTAACCCTAACCTAACCTCTAACCTTAACCTAACCCTAACCATAACCCTAAACCCTAACCCTAACACATACCCTAACCAAACCCCTTAACCCTAAGCTAACCCCTAACCCTAACCCTAACATTAAATCTAACCCTACCCCTAACCCTAACCCTACACCCTAACCCTAACCCTAACCCTAACCCTAAACCCCTTCTAAACCTAAACTTAACATTACGTTAACCCTAACCTTAAACCTAACCTAACCCTAAACTCTAACCCTAACCCTAACCTAATCCTAACCCTAACCCTAAACCTAAATTTAAACACTAACCCTAACCCCCTAACCCTAAACCTCTTCTAACCTAAACCTAACATTATGCTAACCCTAAATCTAAACCTAACCTCAACCCTAAACTCTAACCCTAACACCAAACCTAACCCTAACCCTAACCCCAAACCCAACCCTAACCCCTGACCCTATCCCTAACCCTAACCCTAACCCTAAGCAAATCTCCTAACCCCTAACCCTAACCCTAAACCTTAACCCTAACCTCTTACCCTAACATTAACCTAACCAGAACCCTAACCCTAACCCTAAAACCTTACACTAGCCATTACCCCTAGCCCTAACCCTAAACCTTACCCTAAACGAAACCTCTTCTAAACCTAACCCTAAGAGTAATGCTAACCCTAACCCTAACCCTACCCAAACCCCAACCCATACCCATACCATTACCCCTACCCCTACCCCTAACTGTAAAACAACCCTTACCCTTACCATAACTCTAACGATAACCCTAAACCAACCTTAACACTAACCCTAACTCTAAAACTAACACTAACCCTAACCCTAAACCCCAACCGTAACCCTAACCCAACCCTTACCCTAACCCAAAACTCGACACATACCGCTACCCCCTACCCCTAATCCTAAACCCTAAACCTAACCTAACCCTAACACTGAGCCTAGCCCCCTAACCCCAACCCTAAATCATACCCCAAACCCCTTCTAACCCTAAACCTAAGAGTAATGCTAACCCTAAACACTAAACCCTAAAACTAACCTTAACCCTAACCCAATCCTAACCCAAAATAAACCCTAACCCCAACCCATACCCCCTACCCTTACCCCTATCCCTAATCCTAACCAAACCCTAACCCTAACCTTAACGCTAACCCTAACACTAACCCTAACCTTAAACCTAAACCTAAACCTAACCCTAACCCTAACCCTAACACTAACCCTATCACTAACACTAACCCTATTCCTAACCCTAATCCTAAACCATAACCCTACCCCCTAACTTAACAATAAACCTAACCCTAAACCCTAACCCTAACACTAACCCTGACCCAATCCTAAACCTAACACTAACTTCAACCCATACCCTGCCCCGACCCTTCACCCCTAACCCTAACATTAACCCAATCCCTAAACCCTAATCCCTAACCCTAACCCTAATCCTAAACACTAACCCTAACCCTAACCCTAACCCTAACCAAATCCTAAGCCTAAGCCTAACTCGTCTAACCTTAACCCTAAATCTACCCCTTAAGCTAACCCTACCCCTAATCCTAACACTAACCCTAATCCTAACCCTATCACTAATCCCTAATCCCTTAGGCTGACCCTCACCCTAAACACTAACCCTAACCCTAACCATAACCCAAACCTAACCCTAACCCTAACCGTAACCGTAATCCCAACCCCAACCATAATCCTAACCATACACTAACTCTAACTTAACCCTTAACCCTATTCTAACCCTAGCCCTAAACCTAAACCTACCCTAACCCTAAACCTAACGCTACCCGCAACACATACACCTACCCTTACCCCTACCCGTACCCCTACCCCTAACCAAACCCTAACCCTAACCCTAACGCTAACCCAAACACTAACACTAACCCTAAACCTAATCCTAACCCCAACCCTAACACTAACCCTAACTCTTACACTAACCCTATCCCTAACCCTAAACCCTAACCATAACCCTAACCATAACCCTAAACTAACTCTAACTCTAACCCTAACTCTGAAACCTAACCCTAACCCTAAACCCTAACCCTAACCCTAACCCTAGTCTAGCCCTAGCCATATCCCTAGCACTAGCTCTAGGCCGAACCTTATCCTTAGGCCTAACCCTACCCCTACCCTTAACCCTAACCCTAAACCCTAAACCCTAACCCTGAAACTAACCATAACCCAACCCTAACCCAAATTCTAACCGTAACCCCAATCCATACCACTACCCTTATCCCTACCCCTACCCCTAACCAAACCCTAACCCTAACCCTAACACTAACCCTATCCCCAATTTATCCTAACCTTAACCCTAACCCCAAACCTAACACTAACACTAACAGTAACACTAACCCTATCCCTAACCATAACCCTAACCCTGAATCCTAACCCTTACACTAACCCTAGCCCTAACCCCCAGACCTAACCCTCTCCTTAGCCCTAACCCTTACCCTAAACCTAACAAAACCCTGAACCCAACCCTAACCCTATCCCTAATTTTAACCTTAACTGTAACCTTAACTCGTCTAACTCTAACAATAAACCTACCCCTACCCCTAACCCTATCCTTACCCCTAACCCTAACACAACCCTAACCCTAACCCTAACCCTAACCCTAACCCTAACTCGTCTAACACTAACCCTAAACCTATCCCTAACCCTAACCCTACTCCTAATCCTAACACTAACCCTAACTCTAACCGTATCCCTAAACCCTAATCCCTAACCCTAACCCTAACCATAAAAACTAACCCTAACCTTAACCATAACCCAAAACTAACCCTAACCCATAACCCTAACCCTAAACCTAACCCTAACCCCAACCCTAACCCTAACCATACCCTAACAGTAACCTAACTCTAACCCTAACCTAAACCTAAACCACTTCTAACCCTAACCGTAACAGTAATGTTAACCCTAATTTTATCCCTAACCCCAACCCCAACCCTAAACCTAAAACTACCGCAACCCTATACCTCACCCCTAACCGTAAACCTAACCACAACTCTAACACTAACACTAACCCTAACCTAACCCTAACTCTAAATCCTAACCCTAACCCTAAACCCTAACCCTAACCTTAACCCTAACCCTAATCCTAACCCTAACCTTAACCCTAAACCCTAACCATAACCATAACCCTAACCCTAGCCCTAGCCCTAGGCTTAACCCTATTCCTAGCCCTAACACTAACACTAACAATAACCATAACACTAAACCCTAAACCCTAACACTAACACAACCCTAACCCTATCCCTATCCCTATCCCTAACCCTAACCCTAACCCTAACCCTATCCTTAACCCTAAACCTAACCCTAACTCTAACCTAACCCTAACCTTAACTTTAACACAAACCTAACCCTAACCTTAACACTAAACCTAACTCCAACCTTAACCCTAAGACCAACCCCAACCCTAACCCAAAACCCCAACCCTAAACCTAACCCTAACTCCAACCCTAACCTTAACCCCAACCCCAACCCTAACCCCCAACCACAATCCCAACACTAACCCCAAGCCCAACAATAAACCCTACCCCAACAATAACACTAACCCCTAACCCCTAACCCTAACCCCCTAACCCTAACCCTAACCCTAACCCTAACGGAAACCTAACCCTCACCCTAACCATAAGCCTAACCCCAAACCCTAAACCTAACACTAACCCTAATCCCAAACCTAACCGCAACCCTAAGCCAACCCTAACCCTAATGCTAACACTAACCTCAACCCCTAATCCCACCATTACCCCTAACCCTAACCCTAACCCTAGTTCTAGCCCCCATCCCTAGACATAGCCCTCGCTCTAAACCCTAGCCCTAGCACTAGCCCCAAACCTAACCGTAACCCTAACCCAACCCTAACCCTAACCCTAACACTACCCTCAACCTCTAATCCTACCCCTACCCCTACCCCCAACCCTAACCCCAACTCTAACCCTATCTTAACCCTAACCCTATTCTAACCCTAACCCTAAATCTAAACCTCTTCTTACACTAACCCTAACAGTAACGCTAACGCTACCCTTACATAGTCCCAACCCAAAGCCTAACCATGAACCTACTGTAATCCTAAACCTAAACCTAACCCTAACATTAACACCAACCCTAACACTAACAATAACACTAACGCTAAACCTAAACGTAAATCTAAACTAGTCTTAACCCTAATCCTAAACAATAACACTAACCCTAACCCTAAAGCCTAACCCTAACCCTAACCCTAAACCCTAACCCTAACCCTAACCCTAAACTTTGCCCTAGCTGTAGCCCCAGCCCTAGCACTAGCCCTGTCCCTAAACCTAGGCCTATCCCAACCCTAACCCTACCCAAACCCTAACCCTCACCCACCCCTAACCCTAACCCTAACCCTAGTAACAACACTAATTGTACCCCTACCACTACCCCTAACCCTAACCCTAAACACTAACCCAACCCTAACCCTAACCCTAACACTAACCTCAACCCCTAACCCTACCCCTATCCCTAACCCTAACCCTAAACCTAGCCTTAGCACTAGACCTAAACCTAGCCCTACCATTATCCCTAAACCTAACCCTAACCCAACCCTAACCATAACCCTACCTCTATCCCTAACCCTAATCCTAACACTGAACCCTAACCCTAACCCTAACCACAACCCCTAACATAACCCTTTCCTCAACCCTAACCCTAACCCTCAACAGTGAACCTAACCCTAACCCTAAACCCTAACTCTAACCCTAAATTAACCTTAACCCTAAATCCTAAAACTTAAATCTAACCCTATTCTAACCGTAACCTAAACTTAAACCTCTTCTACCCTAAACCTAACAGTAACACTAGCCACAACCCCAACCCTACCCCTACCCCTAAGCCTAAACATAACCGTAGCCCTAGCCCTAGTCCTAGCCCTAAACCTAACCTTAACCCTAACCCAACCCCTAACCCTAACCCTAACACTATCCCTCGCCCTATCTCTAAACCATAAACCTTAACCCTAACCCAACCCTAAACCTAACTCTAACGCTAACCCTAAAGCCAACCCGAACCCTAACCCTACCCTAACCCTAAATTAACACTAACCCTAACACTAAGCCTAACACTAACCCTAACCCTAACAATAACCCTAACCAATAACACTAACCCTAACCCTAAAGCCTGACCCTAACCTGAACCCTAACCCTAACCTTAACCCTAAACCCTAAACCCTAACCCTAACCCTAAACCTAACACAAACCCCAACTCTAACCCTAACCCTAACCCTAAACTTTTCTAACCCTAACCCTAAGAGTAACACTAACCCTAAACATAACCCCAACCCCAACCCCAACACTAACCCTAAACATACCCTAACCCTAAACCTAACCCTAACCCTAACACTAACCCTAACCCTATCCCTAACACTAACACTAACACTCACCCTAACCCTAACCCTAAACTCTATCCCTCACTGTAACCCTAAGCCTATCCCCTAACCCTAACCGTAACCGTAACCCTAACCATAACCATAAGCCTAACTCCTAACCCTAAGAGTAACACTAACCCTAACACTAATCCTAACCCTAACCCTAAACTCTAACACTCACCCTAACTTTAAACCCTAACCTAAACCTAATTCTGCCCTAACCCTAACCCTAACGTTAACACTAACCCTAAATCCTAAAAACCTAACCCTAACCCTAACCATAACCCTAACCCTAAACTCTAATCCTTACCCCAACCCAGCCCTAGCCCTAGCACTAGCCCTAGCTGTAACCCTAGCCATAGGCCTAACCTTAACCCTTACCCTAACCCCAAACCCAACCCTAACCCTACCCTAACCCTAAACCTAATCCTAACTCTAACACTAACCCCAACCCTAACCCTAACGCTAACACTGACTCTAATCCTAACCCTAAATCTAACACTAACCCTAACCCCAACCCTAAACCTAACCCCTAACCCTAACCCCTAACCCTATCACTAGCCCTAGCCCTAACCCTATCCCTAGCCCTACCTTAACCCTAACCCTAACCCTAACCCTAACCCTAACCCAAACCTAACCCTAACCCCAAACCATAACCCTACCTCGATCCCTACCCCTAACCTTAACCCCTAACCCTAACCCTACCACCCAAACCCTAACCCTAAACCTAACAGTAACGCTAATCCTAATACTAAACCTAACTCCAACCCCTAACCTAAACCTAACACTACCCTAACCCTATCCCTAACCCTAACCCTAAACTTAAACCCTGACCCTAACCCTAGCACTAGCCCTATCCCTAAAGTATCCCTAACACTAAACTTAACCCTAACTGTAGCCCTAACACTAAACACTAACGCTAACCCTATCCCTAAACCTAACCCCTAACCCTAACCCTAATCCTAACCCTAATACCCTAACCCTAACCCTAACCCTATTCTAACCCGAACCCTAAACCTAAACCCTTTCTAATCCTAACCCTAACAGTAACGGTAACCCTAACCCTTACCCCATCCCCAACCCTAACACTAATCCTACCTTAACCCTAACCCCTAACCTAGCTCTAGACCTAGCCCTATACCTAGCACTAGCCCCAGACCTAACCCTATCACTAACCCTAACCCTAACCCTGTCCCTAAACCCTAACCGTAACCCTAACACAACCCTAACATTAACCCTAACCCACACATATCTTTAAACCTACCCCTACCCCTATTCCTAACCCTAATCTAACCCCTAAACCTACACCTCAACCCTAAACCCTAACCCTAACTCAAACCCTAACCCTAACCTTAAACCCTAACCCTAACCTTATACCCTAACCCTAACCCTAATTCTAAACCCTAACCCTAACCCTAGCCCCTAATCCTAACCCCTAACCCTAACCCTAAACCTAACTCGTCTAACCCTAACAATAACTCGTATAACCCTAACTCTAACCCTAACCCTGCCCCTAACCAGACCCCTACACCTAACTTGAACTCTATTCCTAAACCCTAAACCATAAACCTAACCCTAAACCTAACACTAAACACTAACCCGTACCTTAATCCTAACCCAACCCTAACACTAACCCCTAACCCTAACACTAACCACAACCCCTACACCTAACCCTAACCCTAGCCCTAACCATATTGTAACCCTATCCCTAAACCTAACCCACTTCTAACACTAAACCTAATAGTAACGCTAACCCTGACCCTAAACCTAACCCCAGCGCCAACCCTACCCTAACCCTACCCTAACCCTAACCCTAACCCTAACCCCTAACCATAACCCTAATCTAAAACCCTAACACTAATCCTAACTTTTGCCAGAGCCCTAGCCCTTGCCCTAGCAGTAGCCCTAGCCCTAAAACTATCCCTAGCCCTAAACCTAACCCTAACCATAACCTTAATCCTATCCCGAAACCCTAAACCCACACCCTACCCTAACTCTAACCCCAACACTAGCCCTAGTCCTAACTCTAATCCTAACCCTAAGTTTAACGCTAACACCTATCCTAAGCCTAAACACATTCCCTAAGCCTAACCCTAAGCCTAACATTAAACACTAACCCTCACCGTAACCCTAACCCTACCCTAACCCTAGCCCTAGTCCTACCTCTAACCCTAACCATAACTTTAACCCTAACACCTATTCTAAGCCTAAACACTTTCCCTAACCCTAACCCTAAACCCTAACCCTAATCCTAACTTTAATCCCTATCCCTAACCATAACGCTATCCCTAACCCTAACCCTAACCCCTATCCCTATCCCTATTCCTAAACTCTAACCCTAATCATAATACTAAACACTAACCCTAACCCTATCCCTATCCCTAGCCCTAGCCCTAGCCCCAGCACTAGCCCTAGTCCTAACCCTATCCTAGCCTAACCATAACCCTAACACTAACCCTAACCACTAACCCTAAACCTAACCCCTAACCATAACTCTAACCCTACCGTATACCTAACCCCAAATCTATCTCTAACCCTAAACCCTAAACCGTAACCATATCCCTATCTCTAACCCAATCCTAACTCTAACCCAAACCCTAACCCTAACCCTAAACACAACCCCTAATCCTATCCCTCCCCTTAAACCTAACCCTAACCACAACCCTTACCATATCCCTAAACCCTAAATCTTGACCCTAACACTAAACACTAACCCTAACACTAACCCTAACAAAACCCTAACCCTAACCATAACCCTAACACTAACCACAACCCCTAACCCTATGCCTTCCTCTACCCCTAACCCCGACCCTAGCCTTAGCCCTAGCCCTAGCCCTAGCCCTAACCCCTAACCCAACCCTAACCCAAACCCTAACTCTAACCCTAACCCTAACACTAAACCCTGAACACTAAACCTACCCCTTACCCTAACCGTAAACTCTATCCCTAACAAACCCTAACCCAACCCAAACCCTAACCCTAACCCTAACCACAACCCCTAAACCTACCCCTAACCTTAAGCCTAACCCTAAATCAAACACTAACGCTATCCCTAAACCCTAAATCCTAACCCTAACCCTAACCAAAAACACTAACCATAACCCTCAACCAACAGTAACCTTAACCCTAACCTTAACACTAACCCCAATCCATACCCCTAACCCTACACCTACACCTTACCCTATCCCTAACCTAACCCTAACCCTAGCCCTAGTTCTAACTCTAACCCTAATCCTAACTTTAACCTCAACACCTATCCTAAGCCTAGACCCTTTCCCTAACCCCTAACCCTAACCCAACCCTAACCCTAAACCTAAAACTAAACCTAGTCTTAGACCTAACCTCAGCCCTAGTCTTAAACCTACCCCTAGCCCTAGCCTTAGCCCTAGCACTAGCTCTAACCCTAACCCTAACCCTAACCCTAACACTTATCCCTAACCTTAACTTATCCCCTAACCGTAACCCTAACCCTAACCATAACCTTAGCCCTAACTTGTTTAACCCTAACCACTAACCCTAAAACCTACTGCTACCCCTAACACTAACCTATCCCTAACTCTAACTCTAACCCACACCATAACCACAACCCTTAACCCTACCGCTAACCCTAACTATAACCCTAACCCTAACCATATCCCTAAACCCTAAACCACAACCCTAACCCTAACACAAACACTAAACACTAACCGTAGCCCTACCCTAACCCAAATCTAACCATAACTCTAACCTTAACACTAACTACGACCCCCAAACCTACACCTAACCCTAGCCCTAACCTTAACAATAGCCCTAGCCCTAGCCCTAACCCCTAGCTCTAGTCCTAACCCTAAACCTAAACGTACCAAACTGGAACCTAACACTAACCCTAACCCTATTCTAACCATAACCCTAAACCTAAACTTCTTCTAACCCTAACCCTAATAGTAACACTAACCCTAATCCTATCCTTAACCCCAATCCCAACCCTAAACCTAAATCTACCCTAACCCTAAACCTTACCCTAACGGTAAACCTAACCACAAGTCTAACACTAACACTAACCCTAACCCTAACTAAAAAACCTAACCCTAACGCTAACCCTAAAAACTAACCCTAACCGTAATCCAAACCGTAACCCTAACTGCAACCCATACCCCTACCCCTACACTTACCCCTACCCCCTAACCCTAACCACAACCTAACCCTAACCCTAGTGCTAAACCTAACTGTAACCCTAACACTAATCCTATACCTAATCCTAACCCTAACTGCAACCCTAACACTAACACTAACCTTATTCCTAAACCTAACATTAAACCCTAAACCTAAACCTAACCCTAAACCTAAACCCTAACCCTAATCCTAAACCGAACCCTAACACTACCACTAACCTAACCCTAACCTAACCTTAACTCTAACCCTAAACCCTAACCCTAACACTAACCCTAACCCAATCCTAACCCTAAACCTAACTCCAACCCATACCAATACCCCTAACCCTAACCCCTAACCCTAACCCTATCCCTAAACCCCTAATCCCTAACTCTAACCCTAAACACTAACGCTAACCCTAAACATAACACAAACCTAACCCTAACCCTAACACTAACCTAATCCTAACCCTAACCCTTTTCTATCCCTAACACTAAATCTAAACCTCTTCTATCCCTAACCCTAACAGTTACGCTAACCCTAATCCTATTCTTAAACCCAATCTCAACCCTAAACCTAACGCTACCCTAAGCCTAAACCTAACCCCAACCCTAACACTGACACTAAACTTAACCCTAACCCTAATACTAAAACCTAACCCTAATCCTAACCCTGAACCTTAAACCTAACCCTAACCCTAGTCTAGCCCTAGACCTACCCCGTAGCATTAGCCCTAGGCCTAACCCTATCCTTAGGACTAACCCTAACCCTACCCTTAACCCTAACCCTAAACCCTCAACTGTAACCCTAAACTAACCCTAACCCTAATTCAACCCCTAACCCAAATCCTGAACCTGAATGCAACCCATACCTCTACCCTTACCACTACCCCTACCCCTAACCCTAACCTAACCCAAACCCTAACGTTAATCCAAACACTAACATTAACCCTAACAACAACCCTAAACCTAATCCTAACCCTAGCCCTAAACCTAACTCGAAAACTAACCCTATCCCTAACCCTCACCCTATATCCTAACCATAACCCTAAACTGTAACCCTAACCCAAACTCTAAAACGTAACCCTAACCTAACTCTAAACACTAACCCTAACCCTAACCCTAGCCTAGCCTAGCCATAGCCCTAACACTAGCCCTAGGCCAAATCGTATCCTTAGGCCTAACCCTACCCCTACCATTAACCCTAACCCTAAACCCTAACCCAAAAACTAACTCCTAACACTAACCCTACCTTAACCCAAACCCTAACCCTAACCCCAAACCATACCCCTACACTTACACCTACCCATACCCCTTACCCTAACCAAACCCTAACGCTAACACTAATGCTAACCCTAACCCTAACCCCTACCTAAAAGCTAACCCTAACCAAAACACTAACCCTAAACCTAAACCCGAACCTAACACTAACCCTAACCCAATCCTAACCCTAACACTAAACCCAAACAATACCCCTACCTCTAAACCCTAACCCTAACCCTAACCCAATCCCTAAACCCTAATCCCTAACCCTAGCCCTAACCCAAAACACTAACCCTAACCCTAACCCTAACCCTAACTCTTCTAACCCTAACCCTAAACCAAACCCTAACCTTAACCCTAACCCAACCCTAACCCCTAACCCCAATCGTGCAACCCTAACCCTAACTCGTGTAGCCCTAACCCTAAACCTATCCCTACCCTAACCCTACCCCTAATCCTAACACTAACCCTAACCCTATCACTAAACCCTAATCTCTAACGCTGTCCCTAACCCTAAACACTAACCCTAACCCTAACCATAACCCAAACCTAACTCCAAACCTAACCCTAACCCTAACTGTAAACCCAACCTCAACCCTAACCCTAACCATACCCTATCTCTAACCTAACCATAACCCTATTCTAACCCTAGCCCTAAACCTACCCTAACCCAAAACCTAACCTTAACCGCAACACATACACCTACCTTTACCCCTACCCTACCTCTAACCCTAACCAAACCCTAACCCTAACCCTAATGTTAACCCTAAAACTAATCCAAACCCTAACACTAACCCTAACCTAATCCTAACCTTAACCCTAACCCCAACCTTAACAATAACCCTAACATTAACACTAACCCTATCCCTAACCCTAACCCTAACCCTAAACACTAACCACCACCCTAACCGTAACCCTAACCCTAACCCTAACTTGTCTAACCTAACCCTAAACCTACCCCTACCCCTAACCCTATCCCTATCCCTAACCCTAACACAAGCCTAACCCTAACCCTAACCCTAACCCTAACTCGTCTAACACTAACCCTAAACCTATCCCTAACCCTAACCCTAACCCTAACTATATCCCTAAACCCTAATCCCTAACCTTAACCCTAACCCTAACCATAAACATTAACCGTAACCTTAACCATAACCCAAGCCTTACCCTAACCCATAACCCTATCCCTAAACCTAACCCCAACCCCATCCCTAACCCTAACCGCACCTAACTGTAACGTAACTCTAACCCTAATCCTAACTCTAACCCTAACCCTAACCCTAACGCTAACCCTTACCCCAACCTTAACACTAACCCTAACTCTAACACTAACCCTAATCCTAACCTTAACCCTAACCCTAAACTCTAACCCTAACCCTAACACTAACACTAACCCTAACCCTAACCCTAAACTTAATCCTCTTCGAACCCTAACCCTAACAGTAATGCTAACCCTAATCCTATCCCTAACCCCAACACCAACACTAACCTTAAACGTACCCTAATCCTAAACCTAACACTAACCCTAACCCTAACCCAACCCTAACCCTAACCCCAAGCCTAACCCCTAACCCCAACCCTAAACCTTACCCTAAACGAAAACTCTTCTAACCCTAACCTTAAGAGTAATGCTAACCCTAACCCTAACACTACCCTAACCCCAACCCATACACTTACCGTTACCCCTACCCCTACCCTTAACCTTAAAACAACCTAACCCTAACCCTAACCCTAAAGCTAACCCTTTTCCCTACCTTAACATTAACCCTAACTCTAACACTAACACTAACCCTAACCCTAACACTAAACCTTAACCTAACCCTAACCCAACCCTAAACCTAACGCTAACCCAAACCCCCAACACATACCACTACCCTACCCTAACCATAAACTCTAAATCTAACCTAAGCCTAATCCTAAGCCTAACCCTTAAACCTAACCCTAAATCATACCCCAAACCAAAACCTCTTCTAACCCTAAACCTAAGAGTAATGCTAACCCTAACCCTAACACTACCCTAACCCCAACCCATACACTTACCGTTACCCCTATCCCTACCCTTAACCTTAAAACAACCCTAACCCTAACCTAACCGCAACCCCAACCCCAACCCTAACCCTAACCATACCCTAACCCTAACCCTAACCCCAACTCTAACCCTAAACCTAACCCCAACCCCAATCCCAACCCTAACACCAACCCCAATCCCAACCCTAAACCCAACCCCAACCCAAACCCCAACCCCAACCCTAACACTAACCCTAACTCTAACCTAACCCCTAAACCTAACCCCTAACCCTAACCCTAAATCTCTTCTAATCCTAAACCTAAGAGTAACGCTAACCCTAACCCTAACCCTAATCCTAATCCTAACACCAACCCTAGCACTAACCCTAACCCCAACCCTAACCGTAACCCTAACCCTAACATCCAACCTAACCCTAACCCATACCCCAACCCTAACCCTAACCCTAATCCTAAACACTAACCCTAACCCTAAATCCTAACCCTACGCTACCCCTAACAACTAACCCTAACCCTAAACGTAAACCTAACCCCGAACCCTAACCCTAACCCTAATCCAACCCTAAACCTAACCCTAACCCTAACCAAAACCCACACATAGCTTTAACTGTACCCCTACCCCATCCCTAACCCTAACCGTAACCCCTAAACCTACACCCTAACCCTTACCCCTTACCCTAACTCAAACTCTAGCCCTAACAGTAAACCCTAATCCTAACCCTAAGTCTAAACCCTAACCCTGGAGAGGGAAAAAAAGATGGCAGAGGAATAGGATGGGGAGAACACTTTCTCCCTCTCTACCTCATCAAAAGAACATTTCAACACTGAGCAAATACCACAAAATAACTTCTGACTGCTGGCAGAGGACATCAGGCATCCAGCAAAGCAGATCATTGGCTTCAAAACCTGGTAGGAATTATTTTATTTTATTTTATTTTATTATAAAGAACTAAGAGAGCGACAAAGGAGGTAGGGGAGGGGAACTCCAGCACGGGAAGGGAATCCCGTCCCAGGAAGAGACTCTTAAAGAGAGAGGTTCCCTAAAATTGGGGAACTTTCTCACAGCTGTGCATGGGGCGAGCCCTGGAAGCACAGAGGGCAACATAACAAGAAGGAAGAATAAATAAATAATTAAAACCAACAGATTACCGAATTCAACAGTATAACCCCCAGCGGATAAGCAGCGCAAACGCCTGCGTCCAACAGCAGTGGGGGTTGGGAAGGGAGAAGCGCGCCGGCGACAGTGCTCTCTAAGAATTGGTCTGTGGGAGACGTAAGCTGCAGGGCTTTTCTCCGAGAATCGGGGAGTAACGGGGCCAGAATCGGGTCCGCGCGTGGATAGAACGAATTATCCCTGACTAGCAAACGAGACTGGGGGATAACTAACACGTGAAACGCCCGAACATAAGGCACTGACAGGCCCGCGCACAGAACAAAGGACGGATCGGAAATAGCCGGCTGCAGACCATCCCCCACTGGCGACAGGCAGCCAGAGCCTGAAGCGCTGGAAGAGGGCAGTCGCAGCTCAAGAGAGTCATTACCTACCAAATTGCAAGCGGGCCTCTTTGATGAGACTTCTGGGGGGTATCTGAGTGGTCATCATCTGCCTGAAAAAGAGCCCCAGCGGAGATCCCAGAAAATTGAGCAACCCGCAAAGCCCAGAAGATGCAACAATAGTCCGTGCCAAACTCCCTAGCCACTCGGACTTGGGACCAAACCCGGCACCTGGAGGGACTTCCTGAGCGCCAATCCTGAGCGGCTAAAACCAGGGAATTGCATGAAACATAGGCCAGGCCCCACACGGTTATCCCACAGATTGGGAAGGGGAAAGCCCAGTGCAGAACTCACCACCACCCTCCCTGTGGCAAGACAGAAATCAGACACAGAAGAGACCAGCAAACAGAGGAAGGCAAACAGAGGGAACTGCCTTGGTAGCGACTCCACACAGTCCTCAACGACAGAGAAAGTGACAGATTCGCCATTTCTACTTTTATGATCAAAAAAAAAAATTTGGGGGTGAGGTGATGTGGAAGCATGATTTTTTTTTTAGAATTCTTTTTCTTTCTTTAAAAATTATTTTTTTCCTTTTAAATTTGCTTATCCTTTCTTTTTCATCCTTTTTCCCCCTAAACTTCCTTAAATTTTAAGTCTTCTATATTTCTAGTTATTATTTTTATAACCTAATATTACTTAAAAAAAAAAAAAAAAACCTATCATTTAAGCAAATGCTGTATGTAGTCTTAATGGTGAAGGAAGTTGTCTTTTAATAATTCTGGAATCTTTTATTATATTTTACTTTTTTTTTTTTTTCTCTATTTTTTTAAATGCCTCTCTCCTCATTCTTCTTCTCTTCAGTAATCTATCTTTGAAAATCCAATCTATACTCCAGTTTTTTAACCTTGACATTTTGGTATTTGTTGCCAATTTTGTACTTTTAAAAACCTAATCCTCAGTACCCAGTTTTACATGAGTGCAAGACTACTGGCTTAACCACTCTCTCCACCTCTGGAATCTCTCTTTTCCCCACCAGGTGGCTTTTGTCTCCTCCCTCCCCCTCCCCCTCTCTACCCAACTCTATGAACCTCTGAGCGTTCCAGAAGGAGGAGAACTCTAAGGGAACTGGTCACTGACCGGGTCTGTATCCCTCCTTCCCATCTCCCCCTTTTATCCTCCTGACCACCTCTATCTACTTCCTTCCTCTCCTCTTCCAAGTATACCTCTGTGACCACCTCTGAGTGGTCCAGACTTCGGAGCACACACAAGAAAGTGGCTACGGGTTAACTTCCTTTTCCCTCTTTTGATTCCACCTCATCCCATTCCACTCACCTCTAACTACTCCCTCCCTCTTCTCTCCTCCAAGTAACTCACCTATCCTCTAGGGACGACCCTCAAGGTGGAGAAACCTATCATCATTAACCTAGATGTTTTAACATTAGTGCTGAATATATGGAGAAATCATGAGGCTATTCTAAAAATAAATCTGAAAACCAGAATCAGGAGGCGTAATTCCAAATCCTGTGATCAACAAAGAATTCCTGAACACAGGGAACATTATCCAATTAGAGCTCATCAAACGCCTTCATACCTATACTAAAACTGAGCACTGCCCAAGGGCCAACAAGCTCCAGAGCAAGACATATCACGCATATTCCCCAGCAACACAAGAACAAGCCCCTGAGCTTCAATACATAGGCAACTCAAAATACTCCAAAACCATTGACGTCTCATAACCCATTACTTCACACGTCACAACACTCCAGAGACAGGAAATCCAGATCCACCCACCAGAATTCCAACACAAGCCTCCCTGATCAAGAAACTTTGACAAACCAGTGATATAACACCAAACACAGAGAGGAAACTCTATAATAAAGAGAACTCCACAAATTCCCAGAATATAGAAAAGCCACCTCAAACGCAGCAATTAACCAGGATGAAGAGACAGAGGAATTCCCAGCAGGTAAAGGAACAGGAGACATGCCCACCAAACCAAACAAAAGAGGAAGAGATAGGGAATCTACCTGAGAAAGAATTCCGAATACTGATAGTGAAAATGATCCAAAATCTTGAAATCAAAATGGAATCACAGATAAATAGCCTGGGGTCAAGGATTGAGAAGATGCAAGAAAGGTTTAACAAGGACCTAGAAGAAATAAAAAGAGTCAACATATAATGAATAATGCAATAAATGAGATCAGAAACACTCTGGAGGCTACAAATAGTAGAATATCGGAGGCAGAAGATAGGATTAGTGAAATAGAAGATAGAATGGTAGAAATAAATGAATCGGCAAGGGAAAAAGAAAGACGAATTAAAAGAAATGAGGACAATCTCAGAGACCTCCAAGACAATATGAAACGCTCCAACATTCGAATTATAGGAGTCCCAGAAGAAGAAGAAAAAAAGAAAGACCATGAGAAAATACTTGAGGAGATAATAGTTGAAAACTTCCCTAAAATGGGGAAGGAAATAATCACCCAAGTCCAAGAAACCCAGAGAGTTCCAAACAGGATAAACCCAAGGCGAAACACCCCAAGACATATTTTAATCAAACTAACAAAGACCAAACACAAAGAACAATTACTAAAAGCAGCAAGGGAAAAACAACAAATAACACACAAGGGGATCCCCATAAGAATAACTGCAGATCTTTCAATAGAAACTCTTCAGGCCAGGAGGGAATGGCAAGACATACTTAAAGTGATGAAAGATAATAACCTTCAGCCAAGACTACTGTACCCAGCAAGGATCTCATTCAAATATGAAGGAGAAATCAAAAGCTTTCCAGACAAGCAAAAGCTGAGAGAATTCAGCACCACCAAACCAGCTCTCCAACAAATACTAAAGGATAGACTTTAGAAAGGAAACACAAAAAGGACGTATAAACTCGAACCCAAAACAATAAAGGAAATGGCAACAGGAGCATACTTATCAATAATTACCTTAAATGTAAATGGGTTGAATGCCCCAACCAAAAGGCAAAGACTGGCTGAATGGATACAAAAACAAGATCCCTATGTATGCTGCCTACAAGAGACCCACCTCAAAACAATGGACACATACAGACTGAAAGTGAAGGGCTGGAAAAAGATATTCCATGCAAATAAAGACCAAAAGAAAGCAGGAGTAGCAATACTCATATCCGATAAAATAGACTTTAAAACAAAGGCTGTGAAAAGGGACAAAGAAGGCCACTACATAATGATTAAAGGATCGATCCAAGAAGAAGATATAACAATTATAAATATATATGCACCCAACATAGGAGCACCGCAATATGTAAGACAATTGCTAACAAGCATGAAAGGGGAAATTAATAATAACACAATAATAGTGGGAGACTTTAATACCCCACTCACACCTATGGACAGATCAACTAAACAGAAAATTAACAAAGAAACGCAAATGTTAAATGATACAATAGACCAGTTAGACCTAATTGATATCTATAGGACATTTCACCCCAAAACAATGAATTTCACCTTTTACTCAAGTGCACATGGAACATTCTCCAGAATAGGTCACATTCTGGGTCATAAATCTAACCTTGATGAATTCAAAAAAATTGAAATTATTCCAAGCATCTTCTCTGACCATAATGCACTAAGGTTATATCTCAATTATAGGGGAAAAATTATTAAAAATTCCAACATTTGGAGGCTGAACAACACTCTACTGAATAATCAACAAATCACAGAAGAAATCAAAAAGAAATAAAAATATGCATCGAAACAAATGAAAATGAAAACACAACTACACAGAACCTTTGGGACACTATAAAAGCAGTCCTAAGAGGAAAGTTCATAGCAATACAGGCATACCTCAAGAAACAAGAAAAAGTCAAATAAATAACCTAACTCTACACCTAAAGCAACTAGAGAAGGAAGAAATAGAGAACCCCAGAGTTAGTAGAAGGAAAGAAATCCTAAAAATTAGGGCAGAAATAAATGCAAAAGAAACAAAAGAGACCATAGCAAAAATCAACAAAACAAAAAGCTGGTTCTTTGAAAGGATAAATAAAATTGACAAACCATTAGCCAGACTCACCAAGAAACAAAGAGAAAAAAATCAAATCAACAAAATTAGAAATGAAAATGGAGAGATCACGACAGACAACTCAGAAATACAAAGAATCATAAGAGACTACTATCAGCAATTATATGCCAATAAAATGGACAACTTTAAGAAATGGACAAATTCTTAGAAAAGTACAATTTTCCAAAACTGAACCAGGAAGAAATAGAAAATCTTAACAGACCCATCACAAGCACGGAAATTGAAACTGTAATCAGAAATCTTCCAGCAAACAAAAGCCCAGGTCCAGACGGCTTCACAGCTGAATTCTACCAAAAATTTCGAGAAGAGCTAACACCTATCTTACTGAAACTATTCCAGAAAATTGCAGAGGAAGGTAGACTGCCAAACTCATTCTATGAGGCCACCATCACCCTAATACCAAAACCTGACAAAGACACCACAAAAAAGAAAACTACAGGCCAATATCACTGATGAACATACATGCAAAAATCCTCAACAAAATCCTAGCAATCAGAATCCAGCAACACATTAAAAGATCATACACCATGACCAAGTGAGCTTTATCCCAGGGATGCAAGGATTCTTCAATATCCGCAAGTCAATCAATGTAATTCACCACATTAACAAACTGAGAAATAAAAATCATGTGATTATCTCAATAGATGCAAAAAAGCCTTTGACAAAATTCAGCATCCATTTATGATAAAAACTCTCCAGAAAGCAGGAATAGAAGGAACATACCTCAACATAATAAAAGCTATATATGACAAACCCACAGCTAACATTATCCTCAATGGCGAAAAATTGAAACCATTTCCCCTAAAGTCAGGAACAAGACAAGGGTGTCCACTTTCACCACTACTCTTCAACATCGTACTGGAAGTTTTGGCCACAGCAATCAGAGCAGAAAAAGAAATACAAGGAATCCAAATTGGAAAAGAAGAAGTAAAACTCTCACTGTTTGCAGATGACATGATCCTCTACATAGAAAATCCTAAAGACTCGACCAGAAAACTACTAGAGCTAATCAATGAATATAGTAAAGTTGCAGGATATAAAATCAACACTCAGAAATCCCTTGCATTCCTATACACTAATAATGAGAAAGTAGAAAAAGAAGTTAAGGAAACAATTCCATTCACCATTGCAACGAAAAGAATAAAATACTTAGGAATATTCCTACCTAAAGAAACTAAAGACCTATATATCGAAAACTATAAAACACTGATGAAAGAAATCAAAGAAGACACCAATAGATGGAGGAATATACCATGCTCATGGGTTGGAAGAATCAATATAGTGAAAATGAGTATACTACCCAAAGCAATCTACAGATTCAATGCAATTCCCATCAAGCTACCAGCCGTATTTTTCTCAGAACTAGATCAAATAATCTCAAGATTTGTGTGGAAATACAAAAATCCTCGAATAGCCAAAGCAATCTTGAGAAAGAAAAATGGAACTGGAGGAATCAACTTGCCTGACTTCAGGCTTTCCTACAAAGCCACAGTCATTAAGACCGTATGGTACTGGCACAAAGACAGAAATATAGATCAATGGAACAAAATCGAAAGCCCTGAGATTAACCCACATACCTATGGACACCTTATCTTCGACAAAGGAGGCAAGAATATACAATGGAGTAAAGACAGTCTCTTTAACAGTTTGTGCTGGGAAAACTGGTCAACCACTTGTAAAAGAATGAAATTAGACCCCTGTCTAACACCATACACAAAAATAAACTCAAAATGGATTAAAGATCTAAATGTAAGACCAGAAACTATAAAACTCCTAGAGGAGAACATAGGCAAAACACTCTCCAACATAAATCACAGCAGGATCCTCTATGATCCATCTCCCAGTATACTGGAAATAAAAGCAAAGATAAACAAATGGGATCTAATTAAAATTAAAAGCTTCTGCACAACAAAGGAAACTATAAGCAAGGTGAAAAGACAGCCTTCTGAATGGGAGAAAACAATAGCAAATGAAACAACTGACAAACAACTAATCTCAAAGATATATAAGCAACTTATGCAGCTCAACTCCAGAAAAATAAATGATCCAATAAAAAAATGGGCTAAAAACTAAATAGGCATTTCTCCAAAGAAGACATACGGATGGCTAACAAACACATGAAAAGATGCTCAACATCACTCATTATCAGAGAAATGCAAATCAAGACCACAATGAGGTACCATTTCACACCAGTCAGAATGGCTGTGATCCAAAAGTCTACAAGCAATAAATGCTGGAGAGGGTGTGGAGATAAGGGAACCCTCTTACACTGCTGGTGGGAATGCAAACTGTACAGCCATTATGGAAAACAGTGTGGAGATTCCTTAAAAATTGCAAATAGAACTGCCTTATGACCCAGCAATCCCACTGCTGGGCATACACACTGAGGAAACCAGAATTGAAAGAGACACATGTACCCCAATGTTCATTGCAGCGCTGTTTATAATAGCCAGGACATGGAAGCAACCTAGATGTCCATCAGCAGATGAATGGATAAGAAAGCTGTGGTTCATATACACTATGGAATACTACTCAGCCCTTAAAAGAATAAATTTGACTCAGTTCTAATGAGATGGATGAAATTGGAACCGATTATACAGAGTGAAGTAAGCCAGAAAGAAAAACACCAATACAGTATACTGACACATATATATGGAATTTAGAAAACAGTAATGATGACCCTATATGTGAGACAACAAGAGACACAGAGGTATAGAGTGGACTTTTGGACTCTGAGGGAGAGGGAAAGGGTGGGATGGTTTGGGAGAATGGCAGTGAAGCATCTGTATTTTCCTGTAAGAAACGAAGCGCTAATCTGTGTTTGGTGTAGGATGCAGGATGCATGGGGCTGATGCACAGGATGATTCAGGTAGAGGATGTGGGGTGGGAGGTGGGAGGGGGCTTCGGCATTGGGCGATTATGTTCACCTATGGCTGATTCGTGTCAATGTATGGCAAAACAAATACAGTATTGTAATTAAAAAAATAAATAAATTTAATTTAAAAAAGGAAATATATAGGCCCAAAATAGTTAAAATAAAGATGAGCATGTAAGACTTTAAAAAAAAAAAAAGAGAAAAGTAATTTCTATAAAAGAAAACTTTAAAAAAATTGAAAATATTCACTTCATCCCAGTTTCCCTTACCAAAAAGGCTGTACTCTAAAAGTACACCACAACTGTCATAGGATCCCAATCAAGATAAAACCTTAGTTCTTTCCTCGCTCTCTAGAAGTAAACAGTTAAAAGAGTAAAGTCTAGTTCTCCTGTTCATGAACAGAAGTAGAACGACATGACAGAAAATATTATATATACTATATCCCCTTACAACTGAGAAGATAAAATCTATTTCAAAAGATAAGTCTATAAGACAGACTTGGTTCCTTGATCCAAAGACACTGATATGTCTTTGATTAAATAATATTAACCCATGTTACCCAATGATTAAATGTCACATAATAAATCTCTGCTAATTATGGTCAACTGCCATCTTCCCGCTTCACATTTCTAAAGAGTCACTTTCCAATGAACAGCCAATAGAAAAGTTCAGATGGTAAACTACGCCAGCCAAGAAGCTAATGACAAAGAGATCCTCACATTTAACTTCTTAGGATAAATCAAACACCAAACAGTACTACCTTCTTTTAAATAGAGACAAAGGCACGGTCTTGGGCCACACCACAATACTCAATCACTGATGAAATGACATAATTCCAATTTACCTAGGACACTTACCCATGACTGGAGATGTCTCTCTATGTGGTCCCAATCAGGCGCTACACCCAAATCTGCTGTCCAGTGTTTCTCAGAGGAATACATGTCCTGGGAAGAAAACAGAGAAAGAAATTATATTTTCTAAAGGTCAGTATTTAAAATTTTCTAAAAGAAAATAAAAATAATTCACTTACAAAAATTTACTGTTTTTTTTTTTTTTTTAAAAAAAAAACCTGACATCATCTAAATGTAAAAATTACCAATCAACGTTTGGACCATCGTGATTCTGTTCATATTTTCCTTTTTCTGTAAGAAGTTACCTCAAAAGTAAATAATATGCGTAAAGTTGTTGCCACAGAAACTTATTAATCTGTCTTCAGTTCCCTCCTCTATCACCACATAAATAAGTCAGAGGAAGAAAGCACCCCATTTTGGGTAAATTAAACACATCACACCTGCTGAATGTATTCTGACTGCACATAAATGATTTATACACACCACCAAATAAAAGTTACCAAAGTTACTGCTATACTTTCTCTAATAATGGGCCTTTTCTTCATTATAATGTATCATGGTTTCATTGTTTAAAAAAACTGGAAACAGCTAAGTAGAAAGAAAAAACTGTCTCAACAGTACAATGCCACCACATCTACCCAATCATTTGTGGCATGTCTCCTTTCCAGGAATTTTCTGTATATATTTTTAAAGTGTACTTTTACAAATACATACAAAATTCTGTATTTGGTTCTTTTCAGTTGAGTAAAACTTAATGCATCACCCTGTATTACTTATAAATACAAAGTTAACCCCTTGTTAGGATATAATCACAGATCCTCCTCCCTTGACAATACGGCTTCCCTGGTGGCTCAGATGGTAAGGCATCTGTCTGCAATGAGGGAGACCCGGGTTCGATCCCCGGGTCGGGAAGATCCTCTGGAGAAGGAAATGGCAACCCACTCCAGTACCCTTGCCTGGAAAATCCCATGGATGGAGGAGCCGTCTATGGTGTCGCAAAGGGTCAGACACAACTGAGCAACTTCACTTTCCTTTTTGATACTATATTAAAGAAAATGAGGCACAAAGGAACATGTAAACATCACCATGGGTGCACAAGTGTCTCCTTGAGCCTAATGTATGAAATTCCACAAACCAGGTAATATCAGATTCGATACAGAATTTACACTTGTGCTCAGGGAGCTGCCCTCATAAGCTGATCAGCTACCTCTCAGGATCACAGGAAGGGGAGATAACTTTCTAAGTCAATTAAGAAAACAGCACAATAGTAAGGACCCCTGCTTCTGAAACAGATTACAGGTCAAGAAACATTGTTTGAAGAAATATGCTTGCCCCATCTCTAACTCATCTTTACTCACGCCATGTAATACATGAAAGCAGTATAAACGGACAGAAGGACGCCCAGTTCTGGACGCCAGCAGGGCCCAGGTGCTCTCGTTAGCTGTGGCCTATCACTGCAGGGGCGCTGCATGACCACCTGGCCCCCTTCCCACACCGGCATCTCGCACTGGATATTATGAAATGATTTCCATTTCCAGACAACCCAATTATTCCCCCAAAATGAGAAGCTGTATGGAAAAATCTAAAATAATCCACATCACAATAGGGTCTCACCATGAAAACACTGTGTCTCACCATGAAAGCACTTCACCGAGCCCACCCAGGAGACTAGGAGGTGGGCCAGGCTTCCTGGTGTCACAGGGTGGCTGGGGCCGCCTGTGACAGAGTAGACCACACACTCAGAGGATCCCAGAACTTACATGCAGCTCACTCACACCTGTGGGGACTGCTCTCTCTACCCAGGGACTGCTCTCTGTTCATATTTACATCAAAGTTGCTTATCTTAAATTTACAATTCCTAAATGGCAACATCAAAGCACTTTGTACTAAGCCATGCACCCTTGCTACCCATAGCTCAGTTCAGTCGCTCAGTCGTGTCTGACTCTTTGCAACCCCATGAATCGCAGCACTCCAGGCCTCCCTGTCCATCACCAACTCCCAGAGTTCCGTCAGACTCACGTCCATCGAGTCAGTGATGCCATCCAGCCATCTCATCCTCTGTCATCCCATCTCCCCCTGCCCCCAATCCCTCCCAGCATCAGAGTCTTTTCCAATGAGTCAACTCTTCGCATGAGGTGGCCAAAGTACTGGAGTTTCAGCTTTAGCATCATTCCTTCCAAAGAAATCCCAGGGCTGATCTCCTCCAGAATGGACTGGTTGGATCTCCTTGCAGTCCAAGGGACTCTCAAGAGTCTTCTCCAACACCACAGTTCAAAAGCATCAATTCTTCGGCGCTCAGCCTTCTTCACAGTCCAACTCTCACATCCTTACATGACCACAGGAAAAACCATAGCCTTGACTAGACGGACCTTAGTCGGCAAAGTAATGCCTCTGTTTTTGAATATGCTATCTAGGTTGGTCATAACTTTTCTTCCAAGGAGTAAGCATCTTTTAATTTCATGGCTGCAATCACCATCTGCAGTGATTTTGGAGCCCAGCAAAGTCTGACACTGTTTCCCCATCTACTTCCCATGAAATGATGGGACCAGATGCCATGATCTTCGTTTTCTGAATGTTGAGTTTTTCAAGCCAACTTTTTCACTCTCCTCTTTCACTTTCATCAAGAGGCTTTGCAGTTCCTCTTCACTTTCTGCCATAAGGGTGGTGTCATTTGCATATCTGAGGTTATTGATATCTCTCCCGGCAATCTTGATTCCAGCTCATGTTTCTTCCAGTCCAGTGTTTCTCATGATGTACTCTGCATAGAAGTTAAATAAGCAGGGTGACAATATACAGCCTTGATGTACTCCTTTTCCTATTTGGAACCAGTCTGTTGTTCCATGTCCAGTTCTGACTGTTGCTGTGAACTGCCAAATAAATACTTATTTAAGGACTGAGGTTCCTCAGATATTATGAGTTTTCTCAGCACCAAAAACAGTAACCTCAAAAGAAACAGGACAATAAGACTTAAGACAATAAGACCATAAGCACTGAATTTATAACCTTACCATCTGAGGTGATAAATGTACTTGACAAATATGCAACGATGCATGAGCTGGAATTAATGTCATGGAGTAGTTCTTAGAAAACATATGTTTTAATTATTTATAAGTGAAGTCATGTGTTCAAGACTCTTTATGCCAATCACAGCTTTGAAATGCAAACCCTTCATGCCCAAGTAGGTGGACTACCGGTTCTTTTCAGCAATGAGGCAGTTTAGTAGCACAAAAGGTAACATTTTCAGATTTCCTTTCTCCTCCTGTAAATGCTACTGCCTGGACATACAAAGGAGAAAGAAGAATCTTACATGTCATTTTTCACACCATCTAAGAGGGAAAGAGTACTTTGTCTCAAATCCAGTTTCACATAAAAGGCATTATTGGAGTGCTTCTGCAAAAGCTGGCCTTTCAGCACATTTCACAGGAACTGGAGATGGGATACTTTCAAGTGACTCCTCCAACTTTTGTGACAACACCATATTCAAGGAACTCAGGTTCTGGTTAAAGGAAAGAAATGCCACCATACCCTTTTCTTTACTGCAGCACCAAACATGAGGTAAAAATAACTCCCATCACTCTTGGTCACTTAAAACTTAAATTTAACAGAATTATAAGTCACAACATACAGGATCACATACTACTGTCTCTAACAGTATTCCTCCCAGAGATCAAATTAACTTATTTCACTGTATAATAACTTTTCTTAAAAAAGAATACTCAAAAAATCCCAATATCCACTAAAAGCTGATGTGATCTTCATTTTTAATCTCATTACAAAGTATAATTTTTTAAAAATCTGATTCAATCTTGAAGATATTGCGCAAAGTGAAATAAGCAAGTCACAGCAGGAAAAGTGGTCTCCCAGGTGGCACGCTGGTAAAGAATCCGCCTCCCAATGCAGGAGACACGAGATTCATAGGTTTGATCCCTAGGTTGGGAAGATTTCCTGGGTAGGAAATGGCAACCCACTTCAGTATTCCTGCCAGGAAAATCCCATGGACAAAGAAGCCTGGCAGGCTACAGTCTATGGGGTCTCAAAGACTCAAACATGACTGAGCACAGCTATGGAGAACAGGACAAGTACTCTATCATTCTACTTAAGATGAGGGACTAGAGAAGTCAAATCCACAGAGCCAGAAAGTAGAATGAACGCTGCCAAGGGCTGGAGGAGCAGAAAATGAGTAGTTAGTGTTTGATGGGTGAAGTTTCATTTTGGGAAGATTAAAGTTCTGGAGATGAATGGTGATGGTTGCACAGTAATGTGAATGTACAGATTCAAGTTCAGCAAATTCCAAGAGGTATAAATTTAAAAACAAAAGAAAAGAAAGAGACAGACACCTAGAGATATTACAGTGAAACTGCAAATCATCGATGACAAAGAGTTCTTAAAACCAACCAGAAACAAAAGCAGACCACTTACAAAGGAACAATCAGACTCTGCTTGATCAACTGCAACCATGGAAGCCAGAAGACACTACAACAGTATCTCCACAGTTCCAAGAGAAAATAAGTTTTAAGCTATAATTACGTACCAACTCAGCTAAACTAATTTTTCAAGAAAAGGGGCAAAATAAAGAAAATTCAGATATAAACTAAGGGAATGTACTATAAGCAGATCATCATTAAGGATGCTTCCAAAACTAAAGTTCACAAAGATGGAAGACGATGCCAAAAAGAGGTCTGAAATACAGGAAAGAATGGTGAGAAAAGAGAACTGTAAAATGGATAAATGCAAATATTAGTGGTATAATTTCGAAATGATGAGTTATAAAAACAAACAAACCTAAAGTACTGAACAAAAACAGCATGTAATCTAGGAAGAAGGTACCATAACAGGAATGGAACTGTTCTAAGTCTCTTATACTGCTTTTTAGGAGGAAGAAGCAGCAGACACTATCTTTTGTTCATATGCCTTCTATCACTTGTCGTCCTAGGATACTCCCCACCTCATGGATTTGAGGGCCTGGGCACATGACAGATAGGATTGTGAGCAGAACTGCACCAGTTCTAACCGAAGGCTTTACGAGCACCAAGCTGTGTTCTCCTGTACTCCTACATTGCACCCCAATCTCTGCTGGTCCCAGAATGAGAAGACACCTAGCACATAACTAAATCCAGCCACACCCAGCAGAGACTGCCAAACCTATGAGCTAGAAATAAATGTCTGTCAGTGTACATCACTGAAGTTTCACAGTGACTTGTTACATAGCATTATTATAGCAAAAGATGACTAATACAAAAGGCAAAGCTACTAACTTTATATGCAAATTAAATTTGTGGGTTTCAGTTTAAAAATTTTTACTAAGTTTGCAAACACATATGCATATATACACAAATACATATATGTATACATACACATGAAGTGATACTATTTATATAGAGTTCAAAAATAAAATTAATAATACATAAACATATGTAACTATAAAGCAAAGCAAAAGAAAAAGCAGAGTTGAGGCTAATGGTTTTCTGGGGACAAAAGTAAGACAAGAGGAATTGTAGGGAGATATAAGAGGGTAGGACTAACACTGTACCACTTAAGCTGAGAAGGGACATATACATATTCTATTAGACTTATATAACACACTTATTACACATGGTCCTTTGTATGAACAGAATGTTTTACATTTTAATATGAAAGGCAAACCTTTTCCAGCAAAATCCAGAAATAATTATAAAAGAAATTTATGTAGCCACATGTATAAAAGAGGTAAATGTATATGTAATATTTAAGCCATAATTAAGAGGGCAGAAAGAGTCATAGTGACTCACTTATTCTTTAAGCTGCTGCTGCTGCTAAGTCACTTCAGTCATGTCTGACTCTGTGCAACCCCATAGACGGCAGCCCACAAGGCTCCGCAGTCCCTGGGATTCTCCAGGCAAGAACACTGGAGTGGGTTACCATTTCCTTCTCCAATGCATGGAAGTGAAAAGTGAAAGTGAAATCGCTCAGTTGTGTCTGACTCTTAGCGACCCCATGGATTGCAGCCTTCCAGGCTCCTCTGTCCATGGGATTCTCCAAGCAAGAGTACTGGAGTGGGGTGCCATTGCCTTCTCCTATTCTTTAAGAGAAAGAGACAAATACAAGTGATAGCCAGGTTCTCTATAAAATGCAAGACAGAACTGAAGTGAAGAGACTGATGATCATCCTTTATCCAGATGCAGAAGAAGCTGGCATTCTCAATGAGCTGTGTTGCTCAGCTACCTGATCACTGGAGATTCTGATCTCACCTTAACAGCTATATAACCCAAGTTCATTTTTTAGTAGAAATTCCTAAACCCTGTTTTGCTAAATTACGATGTACTGAACTGCCATCCCAAGAAAAAGCTTAAGAAAAATTTCTTATCTGAAGCATTATTGGTAACAACAACAAAATTATAAACTTAAATGTGCAATAATGACGGACTATGTAAATGAATGGTTGTTAATTTACATGGAATGGAGATTCCTGTATCCACTTAAAAATATCTCAAAATGATTTAATGACAAGTGAATGAATGCTCTCCAATGTGCTTTGTGCAACCCTCTCACAACCAATCAGAAATATCAGAAAATGTCTCAGCCAATTTAAATGTTAATACCCCAAAGGCTTATAAACCAAAACTTACAATGACTAATGTTCAATTTTTAAATTTAAAACAGACAGAGTAATATATAATAAAACAGATAATATACAAATTTACTATTCATTCAATAAATATTTACTGAGCAGCTATTACAAGCCAGGGAGTGTTCCAGGCCCTGCAGACACAGCCACAAACAAAACAAACACCCCTTTTGCATGGAACTCACATCCTAGCAATTCTAGTACCTCCCCTTAATTCAGGTGCACAGTTCATGACTTGAAATAAATATGTCAGGGTATTCAAGGTTAATATCTTCTCATGCCAGACAAAGAAATAACTTCAGTTAATATTAAAGTGGGCTTCCCAGGTGGCATCAGCGGTAAAGAAACTGTCTGCCAATGCAGGAGACTAACAGTTGCAGGTTTGATCCCTAGATTGGGAAGATCCCTTGGAGAAGGAAATGACAACCCACTCCAGTAACCTTGCCTGGAAAGTTCCGTGGGCAGAGGAGCCTGGAGGGCTGTAGTCCAATGGATGATGACTATTAAAGTCATTCATTGACATGGATGGTCTCACCAATGTACTTTCACAATTCTTGAGCTCTCTATAAATATTCATTCTTTCTGCAATTTACACGCCCGAAAACACAATTCTAAATTTTCAAGGCTTTCTGTGTTTTCCCTGCTCAAAAGAAGTAAAGCCAATCTTCTACTACAGCTAAAGTAAAAGGTTTATTTAGCCCATTCACTGAATTAACCAAATACTTCCTACTAATAAAATCAGAGAAGGAGATGGGCAAAATGAGAAATCATCCGATTTCCTAGGTTTGTTTACACAGGTATGTTAATGAAACAGCACATAAGAACGAGGTCTGATTTCCCTTTCTGCAGGTAGAATTTAAGTTAGGTTTCCAGAAGGATTTATCAAATTCTAGTAGTTTTAGACTGGGCAACTTCTTAGGTATTTAGGAAAAACAAATGTCCTTCCCAAGACTTCCTTTCCTATCTCAGTTACAGATAGGCAGGTCTTTCCAAACTAGCTTATATTTGCCTAATACACTTAATATATCCTATCAGAACTATACATAATGCCTGAGGTCTACAGATAAAAATTAAAATGAAGGCTACAGTTTCTCTGGTTTTCAGGGATCTGGCTTCATTTTAAAAGTCAGTTAAGGACTTCCCTGGTGGTCCAATGATTAAGAATCTGCCTACCAATACATGGTTTTTCAGTAGTCATGTATGGATGTGAGAGTTGGACTATAAAGAAAGCTGAGTGCTGAAGAATTGATGCTTTTGAACTGTGGTGTTGGAGAAGACTCCTGAGAGTCCCTTGGACTGCAAGGAGACCCAATCAGTCCAGCCTAAAGGAAATCAGTCCTGAATATTCATTGGAAGGACTGATGCTGAAGCTGAAACTCCAATACTCTGGCCACCTGATGTGAAGAACTGACTCACTGGAAAAGACCCTGATACCTGATAGCTCAGTCAGTAAAGAGTCTGCCTGCAGTGCAGGAGACCTGGGTTCGATTCCAGGGTCAGGAACATCCCCTGGAGAAGGAAATGGCAACCCACTCCAGTATTCTCGCCTACAGAATCCAATGGACAAAGGAGCCTGGCAGGTTACACTCCATGGGGTCGCAAGAGTCAGCCACGCCTGAGCGACTAAGCCCACAGCACACACTGAGCCGGGAAAGATTGACGGTGGGAGGAGAAGGGGACGACAGAGGAAGAGATGGTTGGAATGCATCACCAACTTGATGGACACGAGTTTGAATAAGCTCCGGGAGTTAGTGATAGCCAGGGAAGCCTGGCATGCTGCAGTCTATGGGGTCGCAAAGAGTCGGACACGACTGAGCAACACCGGATTCAATCCTTGGTCCAGGAAGATTCCATGTGCTGCAGGGCAATTAAGCCCCTGCACCACAGCTACTAAGTCTACAGGCCCCAGAGCCCATGCTCTGCCAGAGAAGCCCCACACACAGCAACAGAGTAACCACTGCTCACCCAGTACAGCCAAAAATAAACGAAAATAAAATTTAAAAGTCAGCTAAAAATTCCAGACAACTAACTGTAATAGTAAGCCCTATAGCAGATACCATGCGAACTACAAAGAAAAGTAGGCAGGATTCCAGGCCCGACATTAAGGATTTACATCTAGTTGGATTCTAAACACAAGTATGTGTCCATCCACATTCAACAGATACTAATTCAGCTCTGCAACGTGTAAAACTTTTCAAAGGGCTCAAGATACAGCAATAGACACAAACCTGGTCCCAGCTAACAGAACGCAGTCAGGACAAAAGTCCTAAAAACGATGGGAGTCAAGGGATTATGCATGGGAAAAAAAATGCCTTCTTAAACTAAATATCTCATATATTTGGCACATGGATTAGCATGGGTCCATTTTTGGTCTTATTATAAAATAAAGGAGTTGAAACAATTTTAAAGTTCTCTTTCAAGAACTAAAAGGTTTGTGACCTAAAAATCAATTTCAATCTGAAATGCTGGTTATGTTTGAAAAGGAGGACAGAAGGGCAGATTCAAAGGACACTTGGAAGGAAGTCAATAAAACTACTAATAGTGAAGTAATCAAAGGTAATCCTAAATTTGAAGGGGGAATCCAGATGATACTCCTTTGGTAATCCTTAGTAATGAGAAATCATCAACTCTGGAGGAAAAAGGGTTTGTAAAAGAAAAATATTCCCAAGCAAGTCTAGTGAAGGAGCTTAGAATTCAAACTAACAATAAAATGTGATATAAACTGATGACAAATCGGGTTCAATATTTTAAAAAGCAACTTCTAAAAAGAAATTTGAGAAATTTCTCTTCAGCAACTGATATGGTCTACTAATTGTAACTATACTTAGTACTAATATGAATACAGATTCTAAGATGCTGCTTTCAAAATGAGTCTATTATTTCACAACCAGATTATCCTATTAGGCCTCTATTTACCAATAACTAAGCATCAGCTGGGAGAGTAAAATACAAACTCATGAGAGTTACATAAAAGGCAAGGGGCCTGTATTTCCAAAGCTAGGCCACATAATACACCACAACATTCTTAGAGACAAAAACCTAGACTTAAATATATATATATAGTAAAGTATATTTTTAATTATTAAAAATATCAAAGGGTTAAAAACTGGCACAACCACTTTGAAAAACTGATAATAACTACAAGAGTTAAATATTTATTCAACAATTCTATTTCTAGGGATATTTCCAAAAGAAAGGAGTACATACGTTCAACAAAATACATATATAAGAATGTTCATAGCAGCTTTAACAGTCCAAAATTGGAAATAAAGTAGAATGGAGAAATAATTGTAATAACAAAGAAGCCTGGAGCTTCTTTCCTCCTGGAAATGCTTACCCAATCAAAGAAGGTGCCTGAGGGGCTAATTTATACTTAAGCAGCCTGGAGGGCTCAGAAGACAGCAAATCAGAGTACAAGAGACACTACGGGAGCCACACCCCCGACTGTAATAAGGCCTCAGAAAGCTGAATCCCAGAAGAAAGGATTACACAGAGAGTAAACGAAGCCAGTCTTTGCAGACACTAAAATAAATCTCAATTGGAAACAAGGTGATCCTAATTTGAATCAAGGTGTTGCTTTTTGCCTGGCAAAAGCAAGGGAAAAATCCTCATCTAAACTACATTTACTTCTAGAAATAATCTTTCAAATACAGTGAACAGGACACAATGAGCATGCATACATGGAACTGACACTCCTCAAATAATAACAGACCACAGGAAAAATTCTCCAGGACAGAGTTACCTGCTTATTCTGTTCAGAGACATGTGAAGAGCTTGCACATTTTGACAGGGAATTATAAACTATAGAAGTGGCATAGCAGATTTTTAAAAGAACCAAACAAATTCTAGAATGAAACATACAGTAACGAAAATTAAGAATCCAGAAAATGAATACACTGAAGAGCAAGTTAGAGATGAAGACTAAACTGAAAGGCCAGAGGTAAACTGAACCACTAGAAAAAAAAAGTAAAACCTAGAAGGGAGGTGAAACACGGTGGAGCTACTGAGACCTAACACTGGTTAACTGAAGTCTCAGAAAGATAAAGCAGGAGAAATGGGGAGAGGTAATATTCGAAGAGAGGACAGCTGAAAACTATCCAAGACAGATGAAAGACACCAGGTCACAACATAAACAGCTGTGAAAAGAAAAGGGGGGAGAGGAGAGAGAGATCATTTGAAACCAAATCTGAAAGACAAAAAGAAAATCTTAAAAATAGCCTGTGAAAGTGAAGTGAAAGTCATTCAGTCGTGTCCGACTCTTTGTGACAGGCCAGAATACTGGAGTGGGGAGCCCTTCCCTTCTCCAGGGGATCTTCCCAACCCAGGGATCGATCCCAGGTCTCCTGTATTGCAGGTGGATTCTTTACCAGCTGATCCACAAGGGAAGCCTGAAAATAGCCTAAGAAAGAAATTATCAGCAAAATAGTGATAAATAGCAGCTGCCTTCTCAATAGCAACAAAGAAAAATATTATAGAATAATCTCTTCTCCAAAGAATATACAAATCTATGTATGTGCGTATTGCCAATCTAGAATCCTATACCTAGCAAAATGTATCTTTCAAACATTCTCAAACTAAATGTTTTAGATTTTACCAATACTAAATCCACTCTAAAGAAAATACTAAACGGTATTCTGCAGGCAGATGGAAAAATTTTCCAGACAGAAAGTAACATCAAAAAGAAGAAAAGAAGGGCAGTAAGCCTAATTATTCAATTAGGAATAATAATGGTACAAAACAATAGAAATAGGTCTTTGGGGGTATAAAACATATATACATTTTAAAACATAATACAAAAAAAAAGAGAGAAGGAAATTGACTTACATGTTTTAAAACTGACTTACATTATCTAGAAAAAGGGTAAAAGTCTCAATATTACACTTTGATAAGTAGAGAAAAGATTAGAATTTCCTAGGCAAATACTAATGCAGAGTAAAAGAATATTTAATCCCAAGGTAATTTTAAAAAGGAGGAAATGGAATATTTCTTTTAAATCAATACAAAACAAATCCAGAAAAAGGAACATGGAACAGGTGAGACAAATACATTACTCTTAATTTTTAAACATTCATATCAAGTGTTATTATCTGTCAATTCATGTTTTATAACAGGCATCAGCAAAATACACAGAAACATCTATCCCCCACTCACATACCTAACCTTTATAAATTTTATTTTCCACATTTATTTCCATTGTCACTCAGTTTTCAAAGCCTTATTCCACCTTTTCTTTTCAAACTACAGATATGGTAACAAGCATTAAAAGATTCAAAAGGAAAACAAAAAAACAAACAAACAAAAAACAAACAAACAAAAACACAACAAACAGAGAACTGGCTTAGAAATGCTGTGTTAATTCCACAATAAAATATTAAATCTGCCATTACTTATCTATGTAATATCACTAAGGGCACACTCACCCTCAGTGATGGCCCACACTCTGACTGTGGAGTGTGCTTCTCTCTGAATCTGAATAAATCCACTTCTTACCTATCACTTTTTCTCTCACTGAATTCTTTATGCGATGAGACATCAAGAATCTGAGCTTTACTAGGTCCTTAAATCAGGTATTATGGCGTTTTGGCTGGGTTTGAGTCCCAGCCACGTGGGTTCAAGTTCCAAGCAGGGTTTTGGCTGAGTTTGAGTCCCAAACTAGGTTTTGCTGGGTTCGAGTCATGGTACATGGGTTCAAGTCCCAATCTGAGGTAAATGGTCTCACTTTTAAGATATTCTCTTTGTCTTTGTTTTCTCTAGATTACTGTAATGTATTTAGATTTGGGGGAAGAGGGTTGTCTTATGGATATTCTTCAGTCTGTGGCTTCAGTTTGGAATATTCGAAGATTTAGAATACTTCTACATGAAGTATCTCTTCAAATACTGACTCTGTCTTACTCTTCTTCTCCCTCCCCTCTGGCGCTATATGTATGCTGGGATTTTGACTATGTACCATATGTCTCACACATTTTCCACCCTTTCCGGGGGCATGTGGGGGCTTCTAAGGTGGCACTAGTGGTCAAGAAGCTGCCTGCCAATGCAGGAGAGGCTGATTCAATCCCTGCGTCGGGAAGATTCCCTGGAGTAGGAAATGGCAACCCGCTGCAGTACTCTTGCCTGCAAAATTCCATACTCTGTACTGAGTTCACACTCATTGGAGAAGGAAATGGCAACCCACTCCAGTATCCGTGCCTGGAAAATTCCATGGACAGAGAAGCCTAGCAGGGTACAGTCCATGGGGCTGCAGAGAGTCAGACACCACTGAGCACACAGGACAACCAAAATTAATATATTAAGAAGCTTAAAATCATATTCTTTCGCTTATTTCATGAAAAGCATTACTCTAATATTTTTTAATTCCCCTGTTAATTCAGGATAAAATGAAAACTTCTACACTAGTATCAATGTCAAGACACAGGTGCAATGTATACCTCTCTCAGAGGATAAGTAAGTAATCCTTTTACAGCCCCCAATACTTAACCAAACAAGATGTGAAACTCCAGAGCTTACAGTGAATTGCTACTTGCATTTTGTGAGGAGTAGACATTTTAAATAAGGCAGTCTAAGCTCTTCCAAGGAAAATGTTCCCAAAATTTTAAAACACCAATATTACACAGTCTGTCTAAGGAAATCAAAGAACCTTTTAACATTTAACTCAAGCTTTACAGATATAGAAATTATCAAGTAATCAGTGCCAGAGTTGTATAGTAGTGGACACCAAAGTGCGCAGAGAGTCATCACCCGTCTAGTGAGGTCAGAGTCATCTGGACGGACACTCTTTCTACAAAGGCTGAGCCACCTGGTTCAGACGATGACAGTTCATGAGACCCAAGAGCCAACCTTCCCTCCACAAGCAACAGTGGCGAGACAGGTGCCACAGAGAGAACTCACTCACCCACAAACATTCTCTTCTCTACACTCGCTCCTTCATTCTCCGTGTCCCACCCTTCCATCTGCCATCTCTTCCTCATCCTTCAGGTCCTACCAGCAACTTCCTCAGCACAGCTTGCCCTGCCCTTCCCAATCAAGTCAGGTTCCCTGGTGACGGGTTTTATAGTTCCATGTACTGTACTTCAAAGGACTGATCCCTCTAGTTGTTCAGAACAAGGTACATGACACAAGGCTGTGCATACAAGAAGCCACCCAAGAAATATCTGTTGAATAAACAAATGTAAATTTATAATTCTCCCCAATTTTACAAAGAAACAACCTTTAAAAACTTAAGTTATCTTCATGAAATTCCATAACCTGGAAATGGCAGAGACCAGTTGAGACTTCAAGTGTTTGTGATTAATTCTCAGGCTCTAATGTCCATGTACTATAAAGAAGTGTTGCAGAAGTCAGATTTCTTCCAAATGAATATTACTTTGGTATTGACTTTTACTGTAAAAATGGAGACACTTTCTAAATGAAAAAATGAGACACTAAATATAAATAAATCATATCTAGCAAGGCAATACACCTTTCAAAATCACACTGAAGGGACAAACTATACCTTTCTGGTAATAAATGATCAGAGTATTATTGGTAACAGTACTATTTCACTAAACAAAACAAAACTGGTTGAAGTGAAATTGCAAGCATAAACCAGAAAATGTAATCACTTGCCACTTGCTAAATGAAGCAGCAATTCTTAAAAGTTCTGGTATTGTGTCTAAGTTTTTGCAGGACTTCAAACTGCCTTAACATTCCTAGCATTTACAATCAAAGTAATTTTGTTTCTTTTCAATTTGCCACTAGCTTAAATTTGCTGGTCTCTTTTTCACTCATCTTCAACAGCTACAAACTGTAACAGTAACTTGAGATAGATGGGAACACCAAGGGCAAAGACTGAACTGACCAAAAACCAAACTGACCGTGCACCCTCTGCCTGGCACTGGGACCCAGCTTGCATCTGCCATACCAGGAAGTTGCCCCAGTTCCCAAGGATGACCAGCCAATTAACAGATGGTGCCAAAGCCAACACTTGTACCTACTGGCTTGTTTAACCAATGGCAGCTGTCCTTCCAAGGAGCTATTTCACATCAAAACAATGTTATAACTGGTAATGGGCTATTCTCACCAGAAACATAACCCTAACCCCAGAGAGCCAGGTCTACTAGTTAAAAACATTAAGTAGGCATCAACAGCAAGACTTAGGGCCCAGGATCTTAATGTTTGGGAAATGATGCTTCTCTGATGCCCTTGTAACACCTGAGTGATTCTTTAAAGACATAATCAGCAAAGGAATTTCTATTAACTCAGAATACCTGTACTGGCAATTAAGGCTCTGGTTTTTAATTTCTGCTTTTACCGTGTAGCTTCTTTTCTCTTACATTTTTACATATTTCAATTAAGTTATATAGAACATAACACAGGAGCAACATCCATTTTTAAGTAATAAACCAGATGATGTTTACAAACTTTACTATTAAAAAAAAGCAAGCTCAGTATCGTTTCTTCTTAACTTTAGGGTCTGACAGAGAAATAAAGGCAAATAAATCACTGTCCATTTAATGCTGCCTAATCTGATTCTTATTAAGATGACTTCACAAAAGAAAAAAGCAACCTGACTTTCCTGAACAGAACTTCCCATAGATTCAATATATGAAGGAGTTGGGCAAGATGGTATCTAAAGTTTTGTCCGACCTCTGTGCTATGAAATATTAATTATTCCAAAGACTTACTTCTATTTATAAATGGATTAATACACGATTGAAATAACTTTCTTCTAGCAAAGTATTTAAAACCGAGTCCCCACTTTTTTCTATATGTCACATTATTTCCATGACTTGTTATTGCCCCAATTCAAAACTCCTTCCCAGTCCCATAAGCGATTCATTTAGCTCATGTTGAAATCTACCAATTAAAAAGCATCTGTGCAGGGGCGGGGGGCATTTCAATGTATAGAAATGTTCACCCGTGGATCCACAGACCCCTCACAATTTCAATTAAAATACCTACGAGTAACCGTTCGCCCGCATCGCAACTGCCGCACTAACACCACCCGGCTGTGAGCTCCTAAGTATTTTGCAAACTTCGCAAAGGTGCACAGATTTCCAGGTTCTCCAAAGCCCTCATTCAGCCCCATCCTCCCCTTGCCTAGTCGAAACGAAGTTCAGCGGCAGGAAGGCAATAATTTTAAAAGAGAAGTTTGCCTCAGTCCTGCCCACTTGGACTCTGGAGGACGCAACTGAAACCTGCAAGGGAGACACGTCTCCCGGGGACCGAAACTTGCCGGGGGGTGGGGGGGTGTGGGGGTGGGGAGGGGTGGAGTGGGAGGCAGCGGGTCTCCCCTACCCCAGGATCTAGCCGACCCCCGCCCCTTCCACGAGCCCCCTTCTCCAGTCGGCAGGTCCCCGTCCGGCGCCGCCCCAGCCAGATCCGGCCCGCACGCCCCCGGCGCCCCTCGCCTGCCGACCTGCCAATCACACCCGCAGCACCCAGCTGTCCGGGCTCCAGTGGGCAGGGGCGGGCGGCCGCGCGCGTTTCAGGAGCCGGCCCCTCTCGAGGGCGGGGGGTCGGGAGCGCTGCTCGTCTGCCTCCCCCGCGGCCGCGAATGGCGGCGTCCAGCTCCCCAGGGCCTCCTCCGAGCCCGTGCCCGGAGGAAGCCCGCCGAGCCCCGCAGCCGCCAGCCCCTCGCAGTGGGAAAACGGAAAATGAACTTACCTCTGAACGGTCCCGACCGGGGGCCGAGCAGGTCCCGGCGCAGCGGCGGCGACCGCAGTGCCCTCCACCCCATTGTTTCCCTTCCGAGAGGATCCCGGCAAAGCCGAGCCCGGGAACCAGGAAGTTCCCTGGCGTGGCACCTCCTGCTGCCGCTATGGAAACGGCCCCCCGCCTCCCAGAGTGGCTCGCCCGGGACCCCGCCTCCGAGCCGCCGGCCCCGCCCGCCTCACGGGCCGCCGCCAACCGTCGCCGCTGCGGCCACGGCCGCCGCCATCTTGGCGCGGCCCCGGCGGCCCCTTCCTGGCGGCACTTGCACGCTGCTAGCACGTGTTCCCACCGGCCGCGGGGGCGAGCTGCCGGGGCTGCAGGGGTGCTGGCGCCGCTTCCCGGGAAACGTGGCCCCGAGCGGCTCCCGGGACCCTGAGGGAGGGAGCGAGAGAGGGCCCAGGCGGGACTGGAGAGCTAGGACCTGGAGCGGGGCTTCGAGTAATTGCACGAAAACGACAGGCTTCAGCTGGTGTCCACTGGCAGGTCGAGGAATGGCTGAGACCAGGGGTGAGGTCAGCAGAGCAGTGGCCGAGAGCCATGGGCTCTGCAGCCAGATTGCCTCATGTTTCGTTTCTGGCTCTACTACCCACCAGCTGTCACAGCTTGGACACTTTATTTTTCTGTATGCCTCAGTTTCTTTATCTGTAAAGTGGCATTTTAATACTTGCTTCATAGGGTTGTTACCTGGAAGCAAGTGCATAGTATCGATACTCAGTAAGTGCAAAATAACCATGCTTTCAATAAAATGGCATTGCATCTGACAAAAGTCTCATTTCTGTCTTTTTCCACGAACTTAGTCTAAGTGCTCATCAGCACCACTTTAAATAGGCTACTGTGTAAGATCCCATTGCTGCTTGAAACTTAGATGCTCCTCTTTTGTCCCATCTCTCTCTAGGTCAGCGTTCCTTTTTAAGATAGTGGAAATTGTCAAGAGTTTTCGTCTCCAGAATCTTCCATCAAGAGGTTCCATAAAAAGATGAATGATGTAAACTTTCCAATACTGTAATTAGCTGACAGCTAAATGATTTATGCAATAGGAGCTAGCAGAGTTAGGGTGTGCTGATATCTAAAGGCTTCCTGTCCTTCATTCCAGGAACTAGAGTTACTAAAGCTGGCAACTCTGTCTGCATGGCTGCCATTCTCTCTCTTTCCAGCTTCTGAAAACTGACACCAAGAAACTGGGTGTTGTGGGAGAGGAGGGGTGGAGGAGGAGGTAGGGTCACTGGGCTCTTCCAAAGGATTTTTTTCAAGAACCGAGCTTACTGTTGGTTAGGTCTCAAACAGCCTTTAGGCGTCTCCTTATAGCTCACAAGTGTTGTAACCTTGTTTGTACACTCTTTAAGAAAATACAATTGTATACTTCCCTTTGGGTCTGCCTTCATACATTTAAGCCAGATGGTGAATGATTCTGATCCAACAAGAGCAGGACTTCCCTGGTAGTCCAGTAGTTAGGATTCAGTGCTTGCACTGCAGGGAGTACAGGTTCCCTGGTTCGAGAACTAAGATCCCACATCCTTCAAGGAACAGCCAGAAACCATGAACAGTCTGATACATGAAATGAATTGGGGTAAAAACAGATCAGGAATTGGCAGGACATGGGTAACTTTTTCAACACCTAAACACTTCTCCAAAAGCTACAGAATGCTTTCATGAGGATCCTGCAGATTGGGATATTTTGAATCTCTAAAAGATAGGAGCCCCCACTGCATGAGTAGATTGCTTCCCACATGGTAGGCCCTCAATAAATGTTTATTGAATTAAATCACTGTTTTTGTGGTTGAGCTCTCATTTCACGTGGCCTTGGGGACCACAGACTCAGGGGATGTTACTCAAGGAAATTCCTTGAGAACTTCATAAACAAGGATCTGGAGTCACCAGATAATGAGTTAATAGGATTTTGGATGAACAACCCCAGCCCCAGGCTCACTTGGCAAAATGAAGTGGAAATTTCAGATGTTTCTTTCCACAAATTTATATGGGTAATTTTTAAAAACTTTAGACCTAATTCTGGGCAGCACTGATTCAATTTTATACTGCAATTACAGCATGATTAAAGTTCAGAAAAACTCACATTTTCTCCCAAGTCAAAGTGTCACCAGTGAATTGTGTCATCTCAGTATAAAACCTGTATTCATTCTTGAAAAGTGAAAGTCGCTCAGTCCTGTCCAACTCTTTGTGACCCGATGGACTATACAGTCCATAGAGTTCTCCAGGCCAGCATACTGGAGTGGGTAGCCTTTCCCTTCTCCAGGGGATCTTCCCAAGTTAGGGTCAGGGTTAGGGTTAAGTTTAGGGTTAGGGGTAGGGGTAGGGTTAGGACTTGTGGTTGGGGTTAGGGATTACGGTTATGGTGGGATTAGGGTTAGGTTTAGGGTTAGGGTGTAGAGTTTAGGGTTAAGGTTAGTGTTAGGGTTAGGGTTTAAGGTTAGGGTTAGGTTTAGCTTTAGGATTTAGGTTTAGGTTAGGGTTAGGGTGAGGGTTAGGGTTAGGGTGTAGAGGTTAGGGTTAGGGTTAGTGTTAGGGTTAGGCTTTAGGGTTAGGGTTAGCGTTAGGGGTTAGGGTTAGGGTTAGGGTTAAGGTTAGTGTTAGATTTAGGGTTAGGGTTAGTGTTAGGGTTAGGTTTAGGGCTAGGGCTATGGCTAGGGCTAGGGCTAGGGTTAGGTTAGGGTTAGGGGTAGGGATAGGGTTGAAGTTGTGGTTAGTGTTCCTGTTAGGGTTAGCGTAGAAGAGGTTTAGGTTTAGGGTTAGGGTTAGGGTTAGGTTCATTTTTAGGGTTAGGGTTAGGGTTGAGGAAGGGGTAGGTTTAGGGGTTGTGGTTAGTGTTAGGGTTAGGGTTAGGGTTCAGTGTTTAGGGTTAGAGTTAGGGTTATGGTTAGGGTTGGGTTAGGGTTAGGGTTAGGAGTAGGGCTAGGTTTAGGGCTAGTGCTAGGGCTAGGGTTAAGGCTAGGGCTAAGGCTAGGGCTAGGGCTAAGACTAGGGTTAGGGTTAGGGGGTAGGGTTAGGGTTAGAGGTTGAGGTTAGTGTTAGGGTTAGGGTTAGGCTGGGGTTAGGGTTAGGGTTAGTATTTAGGGTTAGGGTTAGGGTTAGGGGGTAGGGGTAGGGTTAGTGATGTTGTTAGGGTTAGGGTTGGGTTAGGGTTAGGACTAGTGATAGGGTTAGGGTTAGGGTTTATGGTTTAGGGTTAGGGATAGGGTTAGGGTTGGGTTAGGGTTAGGGTTAAGGTTACGGTTTAGGGTTTAGGGTTAAGTAAGGGTTAGGATTAGGGCTAGGGATAGGGTTAGAGCTAGGGATAGTGCTAGGGCTATGGTTAGGGTTAGTTTAGGATTAGGGTTACGGGTAGGGGTAGAGTTATGACTTCTGGTTAGGGTTAGGGTTAGGTTTATGGTTGGATTACAGTTAGGGTTAGGGTTAGGGTGTAGAGTTTAGGGTTAAGGTTAATGTTAGGGATAGGGTTTAGGGTTAGGGTTAGGTTTAGGTTTAGGATTTAGGGTTTGGGTAGGGTTAGCGTTAGGGTTAGGATTAGGCTGTAGAGTATAGGGTTAGGGTTAGTGTTAGGGTTATGCTTAGGGTTAGGATTAGCCTTAGGGGTTAGGGTTAGGGTTAGGGTTAGGGTTAGGAGGTTAGTGTTAGATTTAGGTTTAGGATTAGTGTTAGTGTTAGCATTAGGGTTAGGGTTGGGGTTAGTGTTATGGTTAGGATTAGGTTTAGGGTTAGGGTAGGGTTACGGTTGGGGTTGGGTTTAGGGTTAGGGGTAAGGTTAGGCCTATGGCTAGGGTTAGGGCTCGGGCTGAGTGCTAGGTCTGGGGTAGGGCTACGGCTAGGGCTAGGGTTAGGGTAAGGGTTAGGGTTAGTTTTTAGGGTTTAGGATTAGCGTTAGGTTTAGGGTTAGGGTTAGGGCAGGGTTAGGTTTAGGGGTTAGGGTTAGTGTTAGAGTTTAGGGTTAGGGTTAGGATTAGTGTTAGGGTTAGGGTTAATCTTAGGGTTAGGAGTTAGGGTTAGGGTTACGGTTATGGTTAGGGTTACGGTTACGGTTAGGGTTAGGGGGGTTAGGGTTAGGGTTAGAGTGAGGGATAGAGTTTAGGGTTAGGGTTAGGGTGAGTGTTAGTGTTAGTGTTAGGGTTAGGATTAGGGTTAGTGTTAGGGTTAGGGTTAGGTTTAGGGTTAGGGTATGTTTAGGGTTAGAGTTGGAGTTGGGGTTGGGGTTAGGTTTAGGGTTAGTGTTACTGTTAGTGTTAGGATTAGAAGAAGTTTAGATTTGGGGTTAGGGTTAGAACAGGGTTAGGGTTACGGTTAGGGTTAGGGTTAGGTTTAGGTTGAGGTTTGGGTTTTGGGTTAGGGTTAGGGTTAGGGTTAGGGTTTAGGGTTTAGGGTTAGGGTTAGGGGGTTAGGGTTCAGGTTAGGGTTAGGCTTTATGGTTATGGTTAGTGTTATTGGTTAGGGTTATGGTTAGGTTTAGGGATAGGGTTAGGCTTAGTGTTAGGGTTGGTGTTAAGTTTAGGGTTAGGGTAGGGTTAGGGTTCGGGTTGGCGTTGGGGTTAGCGTTAGCGTTAGGTTTAAGGTTGGGGTTAGTGTTAGAGTTTATGGTTTAAAGATAGGGTGAGGGATAGAGTTAGGTTTAGGGTTAGGGTTGGGTTAGGGTTAAGGTTAGGTTTAGGGCTAGTGCTAGGGCTAGGGCTACGGTTATGTTTAGGCTTAGGGGTAGGGGTAGGGTTGGGGTTGTGGCTAGTGTTACTGTTAGGGTTAGGGTAGAAGAGGTTTAAGTTTAGGGTTACGGTTAGAATAGGGTTAGATTTAAGGGTTAGGATTTAGGGTTAAGGTTAGTTTACGGTTAGAGTTAGGGTTTAGGGTTAGGGTTAGATTCATTGTTTAGGGTTAGGGTTAGGGTTGAGGGAAGAGGTATGTTAGGGGTTGTGGTTAGGGTTAGGGTTAGGGTTCAGTGTTAGGATTAGGGTTAGGGATAGAGGTAGGGTTATGGTTAGGGTTTGGTTAGGGTTAGGGTTAGGGGGGTAAGGGTAGGGCTAGGTTTAGGGCTAGCGCTAGGGCTAGGTTTAGGGGTTACAGTTAGGGATAGGGGTAGGGTTAGGGGTTGAGGTTAGTGTTAGGCTTAGGGTTAGGGTTAGGGTTAGTGTTTAGGGTTAGGGTTAGGTGTAGGGGTAGGGGTACAGTTAGTGTTGCTGGGTTAGGGTTAGGGTTAGGGTTAGTGGGGTTAGGGGTTAGGGTTAGGGTTAGGGATGGGGCTAGGTTTAGGGACAGGGCTAGTGCTAGGGCTAGGGCTAGAGCTAGGGCAAAGTTTAGGGTTAGGGTTAGTGTTTAGGGTTAGGGTTAGGGTTAGGCTTTAGGGTTAGAGTTAGTGTTATTGGTTAGGGTTAGGGTTAAGATTAGTTTAGATTTAGGTTTAGGTTTAGGGTTAGTGTTAGTGTTAGGTGTAGGGTTGGGGTTAGTGTTAGGGTTAGGTTTAGGGTTAGGGTTAGGGTAGGTTCATGGTTAGGGTTTGGGTTGGGGCTAGGGTAAGGGTTAGGGTTAGCGTTACTGTTAGGGTTAGGGTTAGAAGAGGTTTAGATTTAGGGTTAGGGTTAGAATAGGGTTAGGCTTAGGGTTAGGGTAGGGTTAGGGTTAGAGTTGGGGTTAGGGTTAGGGGTAAAGGTAGGGTAGGGGTAGGATTAGGGGTTGAGGGTAGTGTTAGGGTTAGGGTTGGGTTAGGGTTAGGGTTAGGGTTAGGTTTGAGGCTAGTGCTAGGGCTAGGACTAGGGTTAGGGTTAGGGTTAGGGGTAAGGGTAGGATTAGGGGTTGAGGTTAGTGTTAGGGTTAGGGTTAGGGTTGGGTTAGGGTTAGGGTTAGGTTTGGGATTAAGGTTAGTGTTAGTGTTAGGTTTAGTGTTAGGGCTAGTTTTAGGGTTAGGGTTAGGGTTTATGGTTTAGGGTTAGGGTTAGGGCTAGGGTTGGTTTTAGGGCAAGGGCTTGTGCTAGGGCTAGGGCTACGGCTAGGGCTAAGGTTAGGGTTAGTGTTTAGGGTTAGTGTTAGGTTTAGGTTTAGGATTTAGGGTTAGTGTCGGTTTAGGGGTAGGGTTAGGTTAGTGTTAGGTTTTAGGGTTTAGGATTAGGCTTAGGGTTAGGGTTAGGGCTAGGGATAGGGTTAGGGCTAAGGGTTAGGGTTAGGATTAGGGGTTAGGGTTACGGGTAGGGGTAGGGGTAGGAGTAGGGGAAGGTGTATGGCTTGGGGTTAGGGTTTAGGGTTAGGTTTGGGTTAGGGTTAGGGTTTGGGTTTTGTGTTTATGGTTAGGGTTAGGGTTAGGGCTGGGGATAGGGTTAGGGCTATGGCTAGTTCTAGGGCTAATGTTAGGGTTAGGGTTAGGGTTAGTGTTAGGGTTAGAGGCAGCGGTAGGGGTAGTGGTTTGTGTTTGTGTTAGGGTTATCTTTAGGGTTGTGTTAGGGTTAGGGTTAGGGTTTAGGGTTTAGGGGTTAGGGTTAGGGTTAGGATTATTGCGAGGGATAGGTTTAGGGCTAGGGCTAGTGCTCGGGTTGGGGCTAGGGCTAGGGGCTAGTGTAAAGGTTAGGATTAGGTTTTAGGGTTAGGGTTAGGGTTGGGGTTAGGATTAGAGCTAGGGCTGGGGCTAGGGCTAGAGTTAGGGTTAGGGTTAGGGTTGGGGTTGGGGTTAGGGTTAGGGTTAGCGTTACTGTTAGGTTAGGGTAAGAAGAGGTTTAGATTTAGGGTTAGGTTTAGCGTTAAGGGTTCGGGTTAGGGTTAGGGGTTAAGGTTACGGGTAGGGGTAGTGGTAGTGGTAGAGGAAGGGGTATGAGTTGGGGTTAAGGTTAGGGTTAGTGTTAGGGTTGGGTTAGTGTTAGGGTTAGCATTAAGTTTAGGGTTTAGGGTTTATGGTTATGGTTAAGTTTAGGTTTAGGGCTAGGGATAGGGTTAGGGCAAGGGTAGGGCAAGGGGGGGCTAGGGCTAGGGGTTAGGGTTCAGTTTAGGTTTAGGGTAGTTTTAGGGTTAGGGTTGGGGTTGGGGTTAGGGTTAGGGTTAGGCTTAGGATTGGGGCTATGGCTAGGGTTGGGGCTGAGGGCTAGTGCTAGGGCTAGGGCTAGGGCTAGGGCTAGGGTTCGGGTGGGGTTAGCGTTAGGGTTAGGGTTAGGGATAGGGAAGGGTTAGCTTTAGGGTTAGGGATTAGGAGTTAGGGTTTAGGGTTAGGGTTAGGATTAGGGTTAGGGTTAGGGTTACTCTTAGGGTTAGGAGTTAGGGTTCGGGTTAGGGTTACGGTTATGGTTAGGGTTACGGTTAGGGTTAGAGTTAGGGGTTAGTGTTAGGGTGAGGAATAGAGTTTAGGGTTAGGGTTAGTGTTAGGGTTAGGGTTAGGGTTGGGTTAGGTTTAGGGTTGTGGTTGGGGTTAGGGTTAAGTTTAGGGTTAGCATTACTGTTAGGGTAAGGGTTAGAAGAGGTTTAGGTTTAGGGTTCGGTTTAGAATAAGGTTACGGTTAGGGTTAGGGTTTAGAGTTAGGATTATGGTTAGTGTTAGTATTGGTGGTTACAGTTAGGGTTAGCATTAGGGTTAGGGTTGTGTTAGCATTAGGGTTAGGGTAAGTGTTTGGAGTTAGGGTTGGGGTTAGGGTTTAGGGTTTAGGGATAGGGTTAGGGTTATGGTTATGGTTAGGGTTGTGTTCGGGTTAGGGTTACAGGTAGGGTAAGGGTAGGGGTACGGTTTGGGTGTAGGGTTAGTGTTAGGGAGAGGGTTTGGCTAGCGTTTGGGTTAGGGGTTAAGGTTAGGGCATAGAGTTTAGGGTTAGGGTTAGGGTTTAGGGTTATGGTTATGGTTAGAGTTAGGGTTACGGCTAGGGCTAGTGTTAGGGCAAGGGCTAGTGCTAGGGCTCGGGCTTCGGCTAGGGCTAAGGTTAGGGTTAGGGTTAGTGTTTAGGGTTAGGGTTAGGTTTACGTTTTGGAATTAGGGTTAGGGTTATGGTTAGGGTTAAGGTTAGCTTTAGTGTTAGGTTTTAGGATTTAGGCTTAGGCTTAGGGTTAGGGTTAGGGTTAGGGATAGGTTTAGGGCTAGGGTTAGTGTTAGGGTTAGTGGTTAGGGTTATGTGTAGAAGTCGGGGTAGCGGAAGGGGAAGGGGTATGGCTAGGGGTTAGGGGTTAGGGTTAGGGTTGGGATAGGGTTAGGGTTAGGGATAGGGCTAGGGATAGGGATAGACCTAGGGATAGTGCTAGGGCTAGGGTTAGGGTCAGGGTTAGGGTTAAGTTTAGGGTTAGGCTTTGGTGTAGGGTTAGGAATTGTGGTTGGGGTTAGGGTTATGGTTATGGTTGGATTAGGGTTAGGGTTAGGGTTAGGGTGTAGAGTTTAGGGTTAAGGTTAGTGTTAGGGTTAGGGTTTAGGGTTAGTGTTAGGTTTAGGTTTAGGATTTAGGTTTAGGTTAGGGTTAGGGTGATGGTTAGGGTTAGGGTGTAGAGTTTAGGGTTAGGGTTAGTGTTAGGGTTAGGCTTTAGGGTTAGGGTTAGGGTTTAGGTTTAGGGTTAGGATTAGGGGTTAGGGTTAGGGGTTAAGGTTAGGGTTAGGGTTAAGCTTAGGGTTAGGGTTGGGGTTTGGGGTTAGGGTTGGGGTTGGCGTTAGGGTTAGGGTTGGGGGTTAGGTTTAGAGGTTAGGGTTAGGGTTAGGTTAGGGAGGGTTAGGGTTAGAGTTGGGGTTTGGGTTAGGGTTAGGGTTATGGTTAGCTTTACTGTTAGGGTTAGGGTTAGAAAAGTTTAGGTTTAGGGTTAGGGTTAGAGAGTGTTAGGGTTAGGTTTAGGGTATTAGGGTTATGGTTAGCGTTTAGGATTTAGGGTTAGCGTTAGGTTAGGGTTAGGGTTAGGGATAGGATAGGGTTAGGGCTAAGGTTGGGGTTAGAGTTATGGTTGGGTTAGGGGTAGGGTTAGTATTGGGGTAGGTTTAGGGCTAGGGATAGGGTTAGGTCTAGGATTAGGTTTAGGATTTGGGGTTAGGGTTACGGGTAGGGATAGGGGAAGGGGTATGTCTTGGGGTTATGGTTAGGGGGGTTAGGGTTAGATTTAGGGTTTAGGGTTAAGGTAGAGTTAGGGTTAGGGTTATGGTTAGCTTTATTCTTAGGGTTAGGGTTAGAAGAGGTTTAGGTTTTGGGTTATGGTTAGAATAGGGTTAAAGTTATCATTAGGGAATTAGGATTAGGGTTAGCATTTATGATTTAAGGTTATGGTTAGTTTAGGGTTAGGGTTAGGTTTAGGTTTAGGGTTAGGGTTAGTATTGGGTTAGGGTTAGGGCTAGAGATAGGGTATGGCTAGGGTTAGGGTTAGGGCTAGGGATTAGGGTTACGGGTAGGGTTAGGGGAAGGGGTATGGCTTGGGGTTAGGGTTAGGGTTAGGGTTGGGTTAGGGTTAGGGTTAGGGGTTAGGGTTAGGGGTTAGGGTTAGGGTTAGGGTTAGGGTTTGGGTTTGGGTTAGGGATAGGGTTAGGGTTAGGGTTAGCGTTACTCTTAGGTTTAGGGTTAGAAGGTTTTAGGGTTAGGGTTAGGGTTAGGGTTAGGGATTTTGTTTAGGGTTAGGGTTAGGGATAGGGGTTAGGGTTAGGGTTAAGTGTTAGGGTTAGGGTTATGGCTAGGAATAGGGTTAGGGCTAGGTTTAGGGTTAGGGCTAGGGATTAGGGTCACGGGTAGGGTTAGGGGAAGGGTTATGGCTTGGGTTAGGGTTAGGGTTAGAGTTGGGTTAGGGTTAGGATTAGGGTTATGTTAGGATTATGGTTTAGTGTTTAGGGTTAGGGTTACGGTTAGGGTTAGGGTTTGCGTTACTGTTAGGGTTAGGGTTAGGATTAGAATAGGGTTAGGGTTAGGGTTAGGGTAGGGTTAGGGTTAGAGTTGGGGTTAGGGTTAGTGTTACGGTTATGGTTAGCTTTACTGTTAGTGTTAGGGTTAGAAGAGGTTTAGGTTTAGGGTTAGGGTTAGGAATAGGGTTAGGGGTTAGGTTTAGGGAATCAGGGTTACCGTTAGAGTTTATGATTTAGTGTTAGGATTAGGTTAGGGTTAGGGTTAGTGCTAGGATAGGGTTAGGGTTAGGGTTAGGGATGGGTTAGGGTTAGGGTTAGGGTTAGTATTGGGTTAGGATTAGGGCTAGTGGTACGGTTAGGGGCTAGGGTTAGGGTTAGGGATTAGGGTTACGGGTAGGGTTAGTGGAAGGTGTATGGCTTGGGGTTAGGGTTAGGGTTTGGGTTGGGTTAGGGTTATGGTTTATGGTTTAGGGTTACGGGTAGGGTTAGGGCTAGGGATACGGTTAGGACTAGGACTCAGTGCTAGGGCTAGGGTTAGGGTTAAGGTTAGTGTTAGGGTTATGGTTAAGTTTAGGGTTAGGGTTAAGGTTAGGGTTCGGGTGATGGTTGGGGTTAGGGTTAGCGTTAGGTTTAGGATTAGTGTTTAGTGTTAGGGTTAGGGTTTATGGTTTAGGGATAGGGTGAGGCATAGAGTTAGGGTTAGGGTTAGAGTTGGGTTAGTGTTAGGTTGTGTTGGTTTAGTGCTAGGCTAGGCTGGGGCTAGGGCTAGGGCTATGGTTAGGTTAGGGTTAGAGGTTGGGGTAGGGTTGAAGTTGTGGTTAGTGTTACTGTTTCTGTTAGCGTAGAAGAGGTTTGGGTTTAGGTTTAGGGTTAAGGTTAGGTTCATTTTTAGTGTTAGGGTTAGGGATGAGAGAAGGGGTAGGTTTAGGGGTTGTGTTTAGTGTTAGGGTTACGGTTAGGGTTCAGTGTTTAGGGTTAGGGTTATGGATAGAGTTAGGGGTTATGGTTAGGGTTGGTTTAGGGTTAGGGTTAGGAGTAGGGCTAGGTTTAGGGCTAGTGCTGGGGCTAGGGTTAAGTCTAAGGCTAAGGCTAGGGCTAGGGCTAAGACTAGGTTTAGGGTTAGGGGTAGGGTTAGGGTTAGAGGTTGAGGTTAGTGTTTGGGTTAGGGTTAGGCTGGGGTTAGGGTTAGGGTTAGTATTTAGGGTTAGGGGTAGGGGTAGGGGAAGTGTTAGTGTTGTTGTTAGGGTTAGGGTTGGTTGGGTTAGGGTTAGGGGCTAGGGATAGGGTTAGGGATAGGGTTAAGGTTAGGGTTTAGAGTTTAGGGTTAGGGATAGGGTTAGGGTTGGGTTAGGGTTAGGGTTAAGGTTAGGGTTTAGGGTTTAGGGTTAGGGATAGGGTTAGGGTTAGGGCCAGGGTTAGGGTTAGAGCTAGGGATAGTGCTAGGGATAAGGTTAGGGGTTAAGTTTAGGGATAGGGGTAGGGGTAGGGGTAGAGTTAGGACTTCTTGTTAGGGTTGGGGTTAGGTTTATGGTTGGATTAGGGTTAGGGTTAGAGTGTAGAGTTTGGGGTTAAGGTTAATGTTAGGGATAGGGTTTAGGGTTAGGTTTAGGTTTAGGATTTTGGGTTTGGGTAGTGTTAGGATTAGGGTTAGGATTAGGGTGTAGAGTATAGGGTTATGGTTAGTGTTAGGGTTATGCTTAGGGTTAGGATTAGCCTTGGCGGTTGGGGTTAGGGTTAGGGCTAAGGTTAGTGTTAGATTTAGGGTTAGGATTAGGGCTAGTGTTAGCGTTAGGGTTAGGGTTGTGGTTAGTGTTAGGGTTAGGATTAGGTTTAAGTTTAGGGTAGGGTTAGGGTTGGGGTTGGGGTTAGGGTTAGGGGTAAGGTTAGGCCTATGGCTGGGATTAGGGCTAGGGATAGTGCTAGAGCTAGGGCTACGGCTGGGGCTAGGGTTAGGGTAGGGGTTAGGGTTTGGGGTTGGGGTTATGGTTATGGTTGAGGTCAGGTTTTTAGGGTTTAGGGTTAGCGTTAGGGTTAGGGTTAGGGCAGAGTTAGGTTTAGGGTTAGGGTTAGTGTTAGTGTTTAGGGTTAGGGTTAGGATTAGTGTTAGGGTTAGGGTTAGGCTTAAGGTTATGGTTAGGGTTATGGTTACTGTTAGGGTTAGGGGTTAGGGTTAGGGTTAGAGTGAGGGATAGAGTTTAGGGTTAGGGTTAGGGTGAGTGTTAGTGTTGGGGTTAGGGTTACGGTTAGTGTTAGGGTTTGGGTTGGGTTTATGGTTATGGTATGTTTAAGGTTAGGGTTGGGGTTGCGGTTGGGGTTGGGGTTAGGTTTGGGGTTAGTGTTACTGTTAGGGTTAGGGTTAGAAAAAGTTTAGTTTTAGGGTTAGGTTAGAACAGGGTTAGGGTTACGGTTTAGGGTTTAGTGTTAGGGGTTAGGGTTAGGGTTTAGGGTTTAGGGTTAGGGTTAGGGTTAGGGTTCAGGTTAGGGTTAGGCTTTGGGGTTAGGGTTAGAGTTATTGGTTAAGGTTATGGTTAGGGTTAGGGTTAGGCTTAGTGTTAGGGTTAGTGTTAAGTTTAGGGTTAGGGTAGGATTAGGGTTCGGGTTGGTGTTGGGGTTAGCGTTAGCGTTAGGTTTAGGGTTGGGGGTAGGGTTAGGGTTTATGGTTTAGGGATAGGGTGAGGGATGGGTTGGGGGTAGGATTAGGGTTGGGTTGGGGTTAAAGTTAACTTTAGGGTTAGGGTTAGGGTTAAGGGTTAGGGTTAGGAAGTTAGGGTTAGGATTAGGATTTAGTGTTAGGGATAGGGTTGGGGTTTGGTGTTGGGGCTAGGGTTTGAGTTAGGGTTAGGGGTTAGGGTTAGGTGTGGGTTTAGGGGTTAGGGTTAGGGTTAGGGATAGGGGTAGGGGTAGGTTTAAAGTGTGGGTTAGGGTTAGGGTTAGGGTTAGGGTTAGGGTTAGGTTTAGGTTAGGGTTAGGGTTTAGGGTTAGGGTTGGGGTTGGGGTTAGGGTTTGGTTTAGGGTTAGGGTTAGGGTTAGCGTTACTCTTAGGTTTAGGGTTAGAAGAGGTTTAGTGTTAGGGTTAGGGTTAGGGGTTTTGGTTAGGGTTAGGGTTCGGGGTTAGGGTTAGTGTTAGGGTTAGGTTGGGTTTAGGGTTGGGGTTGGGAATAGGGTTAGGGTTTCGGGTTTCGGGATAGGGTTAGGGTTGGGTTAGGGTTAGTGTTATAGCTTACGTTTAGGGTTAGGGTTAGGGTTCAGGGTTTGGGTTTAGGATTAGGGTTAAAGTTATGGTTAGGTTTAGGGTTGGGTTAGCGTTATGTTTAGGGTTAGGGCTGGGGCTAGTGCTAGGGATATGGTTGGGGCTGGGCCTGGGGCTTCGGCTAGGGGTTGGGGTTACGGTGAGGTTTAGGTATAGAGTTAGGGTAAGGGTTAGGGTTGGATTAGGTTTAGGGTTAGTGTTAGGGTTTAGGGATAGGGTTAGTGTTAGGATTAAGGTTTGGGTTTAGGGTTAGGGTTAGGGTTAGGGGTAAGGTTAGGGGTTGTGGTTAGTGTTAGGTTTAGGGATAGGGTTAGGTTTGGGTTAGTGTTAGGGTTAGGGTTAGTGTTTAGTGTTAGGGTTAGGGTTAGGGTTTAGGGTTTAGGGATAGGGTTAGGTTTAATGTTAGGATTAGTGTTAGGAGTAGTGGTAGGGATAGGGGTGGTGGTTAATGTTAGGATTAGTGTTAGGGTTGGGGTTGTGTTAGGGTAACGGGGTAGGGTTAGGTAGATGGGTAGTAGTAGGTTTAGGGTTAGGGTTAGACGAGTTAGGGTTAAGATTAGGGTTAGGGTTACGGTTAGGGTTAGGGTTATGGGTAAGGTTTCGTGTTAGTGTTTGGGTTAGTGTTAGGGTTTAAGGTTAGGGTTGGCGTTTGAGTTAGGGTTAGGTGTTAGGTTTATGGTTAGGGGTTAGGGTTAGGGATAGGGGTAGAGGTAGGGGTAGGGGCATTGGTTGTGGTTAGGGATTGGGTTGGGGTTGTGTTAGGGTTAGGGTTTAGTGTTTATGGTTAGGGTTAGTGTTAGGGCTAGGGATAGGGCTAGGCTAGGGTTAGGGTTATGGTTGGGGTTTAGGGTTAAGGTTAGGGTTAGGATTAGGGTTAGGGTTTAGGGTTAGTGTTAGGGGATGGGTTTAGGGTTAGGATCAGGGTTGGGAAAAATTAGGGTTAGTGTTTGGGTTTAGGTCTGGGGCTGGGGCTAGGTTTAGGGCTGGGCTAGGGCTAGGGGTTAGGTTTAGTGTTGGGTGAGATTTAGGGTTTCCGTTAGGGGTTGGGGTAGGGTTGGGTTAGGGTTAAGGTTAGGGTGTGGGGTAGGGGTAGGGTTGGGTTAGGTTAAGGGTTAGGGGGTAGGGGTAGGGGTCGGGTTAAAGTTATGTGTGGGTTAGGGTTAGTGTTAGGGGTTAGGGTTTAGGGTTAGGGTTGGGTTAGGGTTAGGGTTAGGGTTAGGGTTTAGGGTTAGGGTTTGGGTTGGGAGGTTTGGGGTTAGGGTTAGCGTTACTCTTAGGGTTTAGGGTTAGAGCGGTTTAGGGTTAGGGTTAGGGTTAGGGTTAGGGTTTGGGGTTTGGTTAGGGGTTGGGGTTAGGGTTAGGTGTTAGGGATTAGGGTTGGGGTTAGGGTTAGGGGTTAGGGGTTAGTGTTGGGCTTAGGGTTATGGTTTGGTTTAGGGTTAGGGATAGGGTTAGGGTTAGGGTTGGGGTTAGGGTTAGGGTTGGGGTTAGGGTTAGTGGTTAGGGTTGGGTTAGGGTTAGGGTTTGGGGTTAGGGCTAGGGTTGGGGTTAGGGTTAGGGTTGGTTTTGGGGTTAGGGTTAGGGTTAGGGTTTAGGGTTAGGGTTAGGGTTAGTGGATAGGTTAGGGTTAGGGGTAGGGTTGGGGTTAGGGTTGGGGTTAGGGGTTAGGGTTAGGGTTGGGGTTAGGTTTAGGGTTGGTGTTGGGTTAGGGTTAGGATTGGGGTTAGGGTTAGGGTTAGGGTTGGTGTTAGTGTTAGGGTTAGGTTAGGGTTAGGGGAGGATTAGGGTTTAGGGTTAGGGTTGGGGTTAGGGTTAGCGTTACTCTTATGGTTATGGTTAGGGTTAGGGTTAGGGGTTTGGGTTAGAGTTAGGTTTAGGGGTTGGGGTTAGGTTTTACGGTTAGGGTTTGGTTCAGGTTTAGGGTTAGTGTTACGATTAGGGTGAGGTTTAGGGGTTTGGTTGGGTTAGGGTTAGGGGGTTAGGGGTTATGGTTATGGTTAGGGTTAGGGTTTAGGATTAGGGTTGGGGTTTGGTTGGGGTTAGGGTTTAGGGTTAGCGTTAGGGATAGGGTTAGTGTTAGGGTTAGTGTTAGTGTTATGGTCAGAGTCAGCGTCAGGGATTAGGGTTAGGGTTTGGTTTAGCGTTAGGTTTAGGGTTAGGGTTTAGGGTTAGTGTTAGGGTTAGTGTTAGGAGTTAGTGTTAGGGTTAGGGTTAGGGTTAGGGTTAGGTTTGGGGTTGTGTTTGGGGTTAGGGTTGGGATTGGGGTTGGGGTTAGTGTTGGGATTGTGGTTGGGGTTAGGTTTGGGGTTGGAGTTAGGGTTAGGTTTAGGGTTAGGGTTGGGCTTAGGGTTAGGGTTGGAGTTCGGGTTAGGTTTAGGGTTGGGGTTAGGGTAATGGTTAGGGTTGGGGTTAGGGTTAGTGTTAGTGTTAGGGTTAGGATTACGATTGGGGTTGGGGTTAGGGTTGGGGTTAGGATTAGGATTGGGTTTGGGGTTAGAGTTGGGATTGTGGTTGGAATTAGGGTTGGGGTTGGTGTTAGGGCTAGGGTTGGTGTTTTGGTTAGGGTTAGGGTTAGCGTTGGGGTTATGGTTAGGGTTGGGGATGGGGTTAGGATTAGGGTTAGGGGTTAGGTTAGGGTTAGGGTTAGGGTGAGGGCTTTTGGTTAGGGTTATGGTTAGGGTTTGCTTTATGGTTGAGGGTTAGGATTAGGGTTAGGGTTATGATTATGGTTCTGGCTAGGGATAGGTTTAGGACTAGGGCTGGGGCTAGGGCTAGGGATAGGGCTAGGGCTAGTGCTGGTGTGAGGGTTAGTGTTTGGTGTTATGTTTAGGGTTAGAGTTAAGGGTAGGGATAGGTTTAGGGGTTAGTGGGTTAGGGTAGGTATAGTGTTACGGTTAACGTTATGGTTAGGGATTAGGGTTAGCATTAGGGTTAGTGTTTAGCGTTAGGGTTAGGGAAAGAGTTTAGGCTTAGGATATGTGTTGGGGTTAAAGTTAGGGTTGGGGTTAGAGTTGGGCCTGGGGCTGGGGTTAGGTAGGGTTAGGGTAGGGTTGGTGTTGGGATTAGGTTTAGGGGTTAAGGTTAGCGTTACTATGAAGTTTATTGTTATAGAGGGTTAGGTTTAGGGTTACGGTTAGAATAGGTTTGGGCTAGGGTTAGGGGTAGTTTTAGGGTTGTGGTTAGTGTTAGGGTTAGGGTTAGTGTTAGGGTTGGGTTAGGGTTAAGGTAAGGGTTACTGTTTAGTGTTAGGGTTAGCGTTAGGATTATGGTTTAGTGTTTAGTGATAGGGTTATGGTTAGGGGTAGGGGTAGTCGTGCAGGTAGGTTTAGGGGTTGTGGTTCAGGGTTAGGGATAAGGTTATGGTTAGGTTAGGGGTAGGGGTAGAGGTAGGGTTAGGGTCAGGTTTAGGCGAGTTATGGTTAGGGTTAGGGTTATCGATTAGGGTTAGAGAGTTAGGTGTTAGGGTTAGGGTTTGGTGTTAGGGTTAGGGTTAGGGTTGGGTGTTAGGGCTAGGGTTTGAATTAGGGTTGGGGGTTAGGGTTAGGTGTGGGTTTAGGGGTTAGGATTAGGGATAGGGTTATGGGTGGGGTTAAATGTATGTGAGGGTTAGGGTTAGGGTTTGGGGTTAGGGTTAGTGTTGGGTTAGGGTTAGGGTGAGGTTTAGGGTCAGGGGTTATGGTTACGTTTGGGGTTAGGGGTTAGGGTTATGCTTAGGGCTAGGGGTTGGGGTTAGGGGTCAAGTTTTAGGGTTAGGGTTAGTGGTTAGGATTAGGGTTAGGGTTAGTGTTGGGATAGAGGTTAGGGTTAGGGTTGGGGTTAGGGTTAGGGTTGTGGTTGGCGTTAGGGTTAGGGTTGGGGTTAGGGTTGGTGTTAGGGTTAGGGTTAGTGTTAGGTTAGGGTTAGGTTTAGGGTTAGGATTAGGGATTAGGGTTAGGGTTAGGGTTAGGATTAGGGTTAGCGTTACACTTGGGTTTAGGGTTAGAAGAGAGGTTTAGGGTTAGGGTTAGGGTTAGGGATCTTGGTTAGGGTTAGGGTTAGGGTTAGGTTAGGGTTAGGGTTAGGATTAGGGTTAGGGTTAGGGTTTAGGGTTAGGATTAGGGTTAGGGTTAGGGTTAGGTGTAGGTTTAGGGGTTTGATTAGGGTTAGGGATAGGGGTAGGTGTGGGGTTAAAGATATGTGTGGGTTAGGGTTAGGGTTAGGGTTGTGTTGGGGTTACAGTTAGGGTTTAGGGGTCAGGTTTCGGGTTAGGGTTAGGGATAGGGTTAGGTCTGGGGCTGAGTGCTAGGTATAGGGCTAGGTCTAGAGCTAGGGCTAGGGTTGGGGTTAGGGTAGGGTTAGGGTTAGGGTTGTGGTTGGGGTTAGGGTTAGGTTTACCGTTACTGTTAGGGTTTAGGGTTAGAAGAGGTTTGGGTTTGGGGTTGGGGTTAGGGTGGGTTAGTGTTAGGGTTGGGGTATTAGGGTTGGGATTAGGGCTTAGGATTAGGGTTGGGGTTAGGTTAGGGTTAGGGTTGGGGTTTGGGGTTGGGGTTACGGCTGGGGCTTGGGTAAGGCTGGGGCTAGTGCTAGGTCTAGGGTTATGACTGGGGCTACGTTTGCGGTTAGGGTTGAGGTTTAGAGTTAGGTTTGGGATTGGGGTTAGGGTTAGGGTTGGTGTTTAGTGTTGGGGCTAGAGTCAGGGCTAGGTTTAGTGTTAGGGATACTTTTGGGGCTGGGGCTAGTGCTAGGGTTAGGGGTTGGGGTTTAAGTTTAGGGGTTAGGGTTAGGGATAGGGTTAGGGTAGGGTTAGGTTTACGTTTGGGGTTGGAGTTAGCTTTAGTATTAGGATTAGCGTTACTGTTAGGTTTGGGGTTATAAGAGGTTTGGGTTTAGGGTTAGGGTTAGAATAGGGTTAGGTTTAGGTTTAGGGTATTAGGTTAGGGTTAGTGTTTAGGATTTGGGGTTGGTGTTAGGTTAGTGTTAGGGTTAAGGTTTGGGGTTAGGGTTAGGGTTAGGGTTAGGGTTGGGTTAGGGTTAGGGTTTAGGGATTAGGGTTAGGGTTAGGGGTTAGGGGTAGGGGTGGGGTAGAGTAGGGGTTATGGTTTGGTGTTAGGGTTAGGTTTGGGTTAGGGATAGGGTTAGGGGTTAGGGTTAGGGTTTAGGGATTATGGTTATGGTTAGGGTTAGGGTTAGGGTTAAGGTAGGACAAGGGCTGGGGTTGGGGCTAGTGCTGGTGCTGGGGCTAGTGCTACAGCTGGGGCTAGTGTCAGGGGTACCCGTTGGGGTTTAGCGTTAGGGTTACGGTTAGGGGTTAGGGGTTAGGGTTAGGTTTAGGGTTAGGGTTAGGGTTTGAGGGTTGGTTTTAGTGTTAGTGTTGGGGTTATAGTTAGGGGTTAGGGTTAGTGTTAGGTATTGGGTTAGGTATAGGTGTGGGGGTAGGGGTATGGGTTGGGGATACTGTTAGGTTAGGGTTAAGGTTACTGTTGGTTGGGGTTATGGTTAGTGTTTTGGTTAGGGTTAGGGTTTAGGGTTTAGGGATAGAGTTAGTGTTTGGTTTAGGTTTAGGGTTAGGGTTAGGGGTAGGTTCAGGGGTTGTGGTTAGGGTTGGGTTAGGGTAAGGTTAGGTTTGGTAGGGTTGGTGTTAGGTTTAGGGTTGGGGCTAGTGCTAAAGTTAGGGCTAGGGCTTGGGCTGGGGTTAAGACTAGGGCTAGGGTTAGGTCTAGGACTAGTTATAGTTTTGGGGTTAGGGTTGGGTTAGGGTTAGGGGTTAGATTTAGGGTTTAGTGTTGGGGTTAGGGTTATGGTTAGGGGTTAGGGATACGGTTAGGGTTGGGGGTTAGGGTTAGTGTTGGGGTCATGGTTAGGGCTAGGGATAGGGTTAGGACTAGGGTTAGTGCCTGGGCTAGGGATTAGGATTAGGGTTAGGTTTAGCAGAGTTAGGGTTAGGGTTAGGGTTAGGGTTCTGGGTTAGGGTTACAATCAGGGTTTAGGGTTAGGGTTGGGGTTTAGGGTTACGGTTATGGTTAGGGTAGGCGTTAGTTGTTAATATTAGGGTTACAGATTAGGGTTTAGGGTTTAGGGATAGGGTTAGGGTTAGGGTTAGGGCTAGGGTTAGGGGTTTTGATTAGGGTTAAGGTTACGGTTACGGTTGGAATAGGGTTAGGGTTAGGGTTAGTGTTTAGGGTTAGTGTCATGGTTAGTTTTAGGTTTTAGAGTTTAGGGATAAAGTTAGGGTTAGGGTTAGGGTTAGTGTTTTGGGTTTGCGTTAATGTTAGTGTTAGGGGTTAGGGTTAGGGATAGGGTTGGGGTAGTGGTATGGGTAGGGGTTGGGGTTGAGGATGGGTTTAAGGTTTTGGTTAGAGTTATGGTTATGGTTAGGGGTTAGGGTCATGGTTAGTGTTGCGGTTAGTTTAGAGTTACTGTTACGGTAGGGGTTTAGGGTTAGGGTTGAGGTTGTTTGGCGAGTTAGGGTTGGTGTTGGGGTTAGAGTTGGGGTTGGGGGATAGGCTTGGGGTGAGGTTGGACCAATTGGGGTTAGGATTATGGTTGGGGTTGGGGTTTAGGGTTTGGGGTTTGGGGTTAGGGTTAGGGGTTAGGGTTAGGTTTGGGGTTACGTGTAAGGGTTAGTGTTAGGGTTAGGTTTATTGTTTAGGGTTAGGGTTAGGGTTTGGGAGGTAGGGCAAGGTTTAGGGTTAGGGTTTTGGTTAGGGGTTTGGGGTTAGGGTTATGGTAAGTGTTAGGGTTTTGGGTTAGGGTTAGGTGTTGGGGTTTGGGGGAGGGTTTGGATAAGGGTTTTTAGGTTACGGTTAGGGGTAGGGTTTTGGGTCAGTTAGGGTTAGGGTTTAGGTTTAGTGTTAGGGTTAGGGTTGGGTTTCGGTTGGGGTTAGGGGTAGGGGTAGGGTAGGGGCATGGGTTGGGGTTAGGTTTAGGGTTAGGGTTATGGTTGGGTTAGGGTCAGGGTTAGGGTTAGGGTTATTGTTTAGGGTTAGGGTTAAGGGTTAGAGTTGGGGTTAGGGTTAAGGTTGGGTTAGAGTCAGGGTTAGGGTTAGTGTTTGGGGTTTGGGGTTAGGGTTAGTATTTGGGGTTAGGGTTAGGGATTAGGGTTTAGGGATAGGGTTACAGTTAGGGTTAGGGTTGGGTTAGGGTTGGGGTTTGGGTTTAGTGTTTAGGGTTGGGGTAAGCGTTAGGGGTTAGGGCTAGGGCTAAAGATGGGGCTAGGGCTAGGTCTTGCTCTAGGGTTAGGGTTAGGGTTATGGTTATGGTTATTGTTGGGGTTAGGGTTAGGTTTACGGTTAGGTGTTAGGGTCATTGTTAGTGTTAGGTATAGTTTTGGTTTAGGGTTGGGGTTTGGGTTTAGGGTTGGGGTTAGGGTTAGATGAGTTAGGGTTAGGGTTAGGGTTAGGGTTACTGTTAGGTTTAGTGTTAGAAGAGGTTTAGGTTTAGGGTTAGCTTTAGAATAAGGTTGGGGTTTGGTTTAGGGTATTAGGGTTAGGGGTTAGGTTAGGGTTAGGGAAAGGGTTACTGTTTGTGTTAGGGTTACTTTTAGGGTTGGGCTTAGGGTTAGGGGTTAGTGTTAGGTTTAGAATTAGGGTTAGGGTTTGGTAATGGTTAGGGGTAGGGGTAGGAGTAAGGGTTGGTGTATGGGTTGGGGTTAGGGTTAGTGTTAGGGTTGGGGTTGGGTTAGGGTTAGGGTTAGTGTTGGTGTTAGGGTTGGGCTTAGATTTACGGTTAGGGATAGGTTGAGGCTTAGGGTAGGTTTGGGTTTAGGGGTTGGGTTTTGGGTTAGGGATTGGATTAGGGTTAGCGTTACTGTTAGAGTTAGGGTTAGAAGATTTGGGTTTAGGGTTAGGGGTTAGAATAGGGTTAGGGTTAAGGTTGGGTTAGGGTTGGGGTATGTTTAGGGTTAGGGTTGTGGTTGTGGTTAGGGTTGGGGTTAGGGGTTGGGGTTAGGTTTGGATTATGGTTAGGGTTAGGGTTAGTGTTTGGGGTTAGGGTTAGGGATTGGGGTTTAGTGATAGGTTTGGGGTCAGGGTTAGTCATAGGGTTAGTGGTAGGGTTAGGGTTGGACGAGTTAGGGTTAGGGTTAAGGTTAGGTTTAGGGGTTGGGTTAGGGTTAGGGGTATGGATAGGGTTGGGGTAGGGGTAGGTTTAAGGTTAGGGTTAGACGAGTGAGGGTTTGGGATAGGGTTAGGGGTTACAGTTAGGGTTCTGGTTAGAGTTACGGTTAGGGTTAGGATTAGGGTTAATGTTAGGGTTAGTTTTAGGGTTAGGTTTTAGTTTTAGGGTTAAGGTTTGTGTTAGTGTTAGGGGTTAGGGTTAGTGTTAGGTTAGGGGTTACGGTTGGGGTTCGGGGTAGGGGTAGGGAATGGGTTGGGGTTACGGTTACAGTTAGGTTTAAAGTTTGTAAGGATTTGGGTTAGGGTTAGTGTTTAGCATTAGGGTTAGCGTTAGGGTTTAGGGTTTAGTGAGTGTTAGGGTAAGGGATAGGGTTAGGGTTAGGGTTAGAGCTGGGATAGCATTAGGTTTAAGGTTTAGGGTTAGGGTTAGGGTTAGGGTTAGGGTTGGGGTTTAGGGTTAGGGTTTTGGTCACGGTTGGGGTTGGGGGTTTGGGTTGGGGGTAGGGTTAGATGTAGGGGTATGTGTTGGGGTTTGGGTTAGGGTTATGGTTAGGGTTGTGTTAGGGTTAGGTTTAGGGTTCAGGGTTAGGGTTGGGGTTATGGTTAGGTTTATGGTTATGGTTATGGTTTGGGTTGGGGCTAGGGAGGGGTTAGGTCTAGGGCTAGTGTTGGGGCTAGGGGCTGGGGCTGGGTTTGGTGTTTGGGTTAGGGTTCAGGTTTAAGTTTATGGTTAGTTTTAGGGTTAGGATAGGGTTGGGTTTGGAGTTGGGTTACGGTTAGGGTTAGGTTTGAGGTTTGGGGTTAGGGTTGGGGTTGGGGTTTACGGTTGGGGTTTGGGTCAGGGTTAGGGTTAGTGGTTAGTGTTAAGGGTAGTGTTAGAGGTAGGCGTATGTATTGGGGTTTGTGTTAGGGTTAGGGGTTGGGTTAGGGTTGGGGTTAGGGTTCAGGATTTAGGGATAGGTTTAGGGTTAGGTTTAGGGATAGGGGAGCTTTGGGGCTTGGGCTAGTGCTAGGGTTATTGTGGGGTTGGGGTTCAGGGGTTGCGGTTATGGTTAGGTTTAGGGTTAGGGCAGGGTTAGGGATTGGGGTTTAGGGATAGGGTTAGGGTTAGGGTTAGGGGTTGGGGTTAGGGGTTATGGTTAGGTTTGGGCTATGGTTGGGGTTAGGGTTAGTGTTTAAGGTTAGGGTTAGGGTTAGGGATTAGTGTTTAGGGATAGGGTTAGGGTTAGGGTTATGGGTTAGGGGTAGGGGTATGGGTTGGAGTTAGGGTTAGTGTTAGGATTGGGTTAGGGTTAGTGTTAGGGTTAGGGTTTAGGGTTAGGGTTATTGTTGGGTTAGTGTCAGGGGTTAGGGTTAGTGTTAGGGTTAGGGTTGGGGTTTTCGTTAGGGTTAGGGTTAGGTTTAGGGATAGGGTTAGTGTTAGTGTTAGAGTTAGAGTTAGGATTGGGGTTGGGGTTGGGGTTAGGATTAGGTTTAGGGGTAGGGTTAGGGATAGGGTTAGTATTAGTGTTAGGGTTAGGGTTAGGGTGCTAGGGGTTGGGGGTAGGGGTAGGGGTAAAGTCAGGGGGGTTGGGGTGGGTTAGGGTTTGTGTTGGGGTTGGGTCGGGGTTAGGGGTTGGGTTTGGGGTTGGGATTTGGGGTTTGGGGTTGGGGTAGGGGTGGGGTAGGGTCAGGCCTAAGGATAGGGTTGTGCCTAGAGCTAGTGTTGGGGCTATGGCTAGGGATAGGCTAGGTTCAGACTTGGGGTCAGGGGTTGGGGTTTAGGGTTAGGGGTTAGGGTTACGGTTAGTGTTGGGGTTGGGGTTTGGTTTGGGGTTAGGGTACGTTTGGGGTTAGGGTTGGGGTTGGGGTTGGGGATAGGGTTAAGGGTTAGTGTTACTCTTAGGGTTAGGGTTAGAAGAGTTTAGATTTAGGGTTAGGGTTAGGAATAGGGTTAGGGTTAAGCTTATGGTAGGGTTGGGGTTAGGGTTAGGGGTTTGGGTTTGGGTTGGGTTTATGGTTAGCTTTACTGTTAGGGTCAGGGGTTAGAAGAGGTTTGGGTTTGGGGTTAGGGTTAGAATAGGGTTAGGATTAGGTTTAGGATATTAGGGTTATGGTTAGCGTTTAGGATTTAGGGGTTGGGGTTGGGGTTAGGGTACAGTTAGGACTAAGGTTGGGGTTAGGGTTAATATTGGTGTAGGGTTAGGGCTAGGGATAGGGTTGGGGCTGGGGTTGGGTTTACGGTTTGGACTTAGGTTTATGGGTAGGGATAGGGAAGGGGTATGGCTGGGGTTAGGGTTGGGTTTGGGGTTAGGGTTGGGTTAGGGTTAGGGTTTAGGGTTTAGAGTTAGGGTTGGGGTTAGGGTTCCGGTTGGGGGTTAGGCTTTATGGTTGGGGTTAGCGTTATGGGTTAGGGGTTAGGGTTAGGATTAGTGTTAGGTTTAGGGGTAATTTTAGGGTTATGGTTGGGTTAGGGTTACTGTGAGGGTTAGGGTGTAGGGTTTAGGGTTAGGGTTAGGGTTATTGTTAGGGTTAGGCTTTAGGGTTACGGTTAGCATTAGGGGTTAGGTTTAGGGTTAGGATTAAGGTTAGTGTTAGGATTGGGTTGGGGTTAGGGTTATTGTTGGTGTTAGGGTTGGGGTTGGGTTAGGGTTGGGGTTAGGTTGGGGTTAGGGTGTGTTTAGGATTAGGGTTGGGGTTGGGGTTGGGGTTAGTTGTTGTTACAGTTAGGGTTAGGGTTAGAAGAATTTAGATTTGGGATTAGGGTTAGAATAGTGTTAGCCTTAATGTTGGGTTGGGGTTGGGATTAGGGTTGGGGTTTGGGTTGGGGTTGGGGTTATGGTTAGCTTTACTGTTAAGGTTAGGGTTAGAAAGGGTTTGGGTTTGGGGTTGGGGTTAGAATAGGGTTAGGGTTGGCTTTGGGGTATTGGGGTTACGGTTAGCGTTTGGGATTTGGGGTTAGGGTTAGGTTGGTGTTGGGGTTAGGGAGGGTTGGGGCTAAGGTTGGGGTTAGGGTTATGGTTGGGTTGGGGTTAGGGTTAGTATTGGGGTAGTGGTAGGGCTAGCATAGGGTTGGGGCTAGGGGTTAGGTTTGGGGTTTGGGGTTACGGTTATGGGTAGGGATAGGGGATGGGGTATGCTTGGGATTGGGGTTCGCGTTGGGGTTGGGGTTAGGGTGAGGTTAGGGTTGGGGTTAGGGTTTATGGTTTAGGGTTAGGGTTAGGGTTCCAGTTAGGGTTAGGCTTTAGGGTTAGGTTTAGCGTTATTGGTTAGGTTTAGGGGTTAGGGTTAGGGTTAAGTTTAGGGTTAGGGTTGGGTTAGGGTTGGGGTTGGCTTTGGGGTTAGATTGCATTAGGTTTAGGGTTAGGGTTGGGGTTAGGGTTTATGGTTTAGGGATAGGGTGAGGGTAGAGTTAAGGTTAGGGTTAGGGTTGGGTTGGGTTAGGGTTAGGTTTAGGAGCTGGGGCTGGGGCTACGGTTGGGTTTCGGCTTAGGGGTAGGGTATGGTTGGGGTTGTGGTTAATGTTACTGTTGGGGTTAGGTTAGAAGTGGTGTAAGTTTGGGGTTACGGTTAGGAATAGGGTTAGGGTTAGGGTTTTGAATTTAGGGTCAGGTTAGGGGTTAGGGGGTTAGGGTTAGGGGTTGATGTTTAGTGTTGGGGTTGAGGGTTGTTAGGGGTTGGAGGTTGTCAGGTTTGGGATTAGTGTTTTAGGTTAGGGTTGGGGTTAGGGGTAGGGGTTAGGGGTGCAGGGAATTAGGGTTAGGTGGGGTGGGTGTGTTGGGTTAGGGTAGGGTTAGGGTTGGGTTGGGGTTAGGGGTTTTAGGGTTGGGTTGGCGTTGTAGGGTTAGGTTAGGGGTAGGGTTTGGGTTAGGGATAGGTTTAAGGCAAGGGCTAGTGCTGGGGCTAGGGCTACAGCTAGGACAAAGGTTAGGGTTAGGGTTGGTGTTTGGGGTTAGGGTTAGGGTTAGTGTTGGTGTTGGGGTTACTCTTAGGTTAGGAGTTAGGTTTGGGGTTATGATTACGGTTATGGTTAGGTTTTACGGTTACGGTTGGGGTTGGGGGTTAGTGTTAGGTTTGGGGTGAGGGATAGAGTTTAGGGTTAGGATTAGTCTTAGGGTTATGGTTTGGTTTGGGTTAGGGTTAGGGTTGGGGTTTGGGTTGGGGTTAGGTTTAGGGTTAGCGTTACTGTTAGAGATAGGGTTAGAAGGTTTAGGTTTAGGGTTAGGGTTAGTATTGGTGGTTATGGTTAGGGTTAGCGTTAGGGTTAGGTTTGTGTTAGCATTTGGGTTGGGGTAAGTGTTTAGAGTTATGGTTAGGTTTAGGGTTTAGGGTTTATTGTTAAGGTTAGGGTTGTGTTAGGGTTAGAGTTACGGGTAGGGTAAGGGCTAGGGGTGAGGCTTGTGTGTAGGGTGAGCGTTAGGGTTAGGGATAGGATTGGGTTAGCGTTTGGGTTAGGGGTTAAGGTTGGGGTATAGGTTTTGGGGCTGGGGTTCGGGTTGGGGTTTAAGGTTTGGGGTTAGGGTTAGGGGTTAGGTTTGGGGCTGGGGCTATGTATGGGTGAGACTAGTGCTGGGGCTAAGGCTACGGCTAGTGCTAAGTTTAGTGTTAGGGTTATTGTTTGGGGTTGGGGTTAGGTTTGGGTTGGGTTTAGGATTTAGGTTTGGGGTTAAGGTTAGGGATAGGGTTAGCATTAGTGTTAGGTTTTAGGGTTCAGGCTTGGGGTTATGGTTGGGGTTGGGGCTGGGGTTAGGTTTAGTTTTGGGATTTGGTGTTGGGGTTAAGGTTAGGGTTACGGTTAGCATTAGTGTTGGGTTTTGGGGTTTTGGCTTAGGGTTGGGGTTTAGGGTTTGGGGTTAGGGTTGGGGGTTGGGGCTAGGGGCTTGGGGTTTAGGGTTTGGGGTTAGGGGTTAGGGTTTTGAGGTTAGTTTAGTGTTTGGGGGGTTAGGGTTAGGGGTTAGGGATAGGGCTAGGGATAGGGTTAGAGCTAGGGATAGTGCTGGGGCTAAGGTTAGGGTTAAGTTTGGGGTTAGGGTTAGGTGGTGTAGGGATGGATTGAGGACTTCTTGTTGGGGTTAGTGTTAGGTTTATGGTTGGATTAGGGTTAGGATTATGGTGTGGGGTTTGGGGTTAAGGTTAATGTTAGGGTTAGGGTTTGGGGTTAGGGTTAGGTTTGGGTTTAAGATTTGGGGTTTGGGTAGGGTTAGGGTTGGGGTTAGGATTAGGGTGTGGGATTTAGGGTTAGGGTTAGTGTTGGGGTTTAGGGTTAGGGGTAGGTTTAGTGTTAGGGTTAGGGTTAGGGTTACTCTTAGGGTTAGGAGTTATGGTTAGGGTTAGGGTTATGGTTATGGTTAGGGTTACGTTTACAGTTGGGGTTAGGGGTTAGGGTTGGGGGTTAGGGGTTGGGGGTTAGGGTTAGGGTTAGTGCGAGGATATAGTTTGGGGTTAGGGTTAGGGTGAGTTTTAGTGTTAGGGTTAGGGTTAGGGTGAGTGTTAGGGTTAAACTTGGTGTTGGGGTTAGGGTTAGGGTTAGGTTTGGGGTTGGGGTTGGGGTTGGGGTTGGGGTTGGTTAGGGTTACTGTTACTGTGGTTAGCGTTAAGTTTGGGTTTGGGGTTAGGGGTTAGAACAGGGGTTAGTGTTACGGTTGGGGTTTGGGTTAGGGTTGGGGTTTCAGTTAGGGTTAGGGTTGGGTTAGTGTTAGTGTTAGGGTTAGGGTTTAGGGTTTAGGGATAGGGTTAGGGTTAGGGTTCCGGTTGGGGTTGAGGCTTTGGGGTTAGGGTTAGTGTTATTGGTTAGGGTTATGGTTAGGGTTGGGGTTAAGCTTAGTGTTAGGGTTAGTGTTAAGTTTAGGGTTAGGGTAGGTTTAGGGTTCGGGTTGGCGTTGGGGTTAGCGTTAGCGTTAGGTTTAGGGGTTGGTGTTAAGTTTAGGGTTGATGGTTTAGAGATAGGGTGAGGGATAGAGTTAGGGTTAGGGTTAGGGTTGGGTTGGGGTTAAGGTTGGCTTTGGGGCTGGGGCTGGGGCTGGGACTACGGTTATGTTTAGGCTTAGGGGTAGGGGCAGGGTTGGGGTGGTGGTTGGTGTTACTGTTAGAGTTAGGGTAGAAGAGGTTTAAGTTTGGGATTATGGTTAGAATAGGTTAGATTTGGGGTTTGGGATTTGGGGTTAAGGTTAGTTTAGGGTTAGGGTTGGTGTTTGGGGTTGGGGGTTAGGTTCATTGGTTAGGGTTAGGGTTGGGGTTTGGTAAGGGGTATGTTAGGGGTTGTGGTTAGGGTTAGGGTTGGGTTCAGTGCTAGGATTAGGGTTAGGGATAGAGGTAGGGTTATGGTTAGGGGTTGGGTTGGGGTTAGGGATAGGGGTAATGGTAGGGCTAGGTTTAAGGCTAGCGCTAGGGGCTGGGTTTGGGGTTAGGGATAGGGGTAGGGGTAGGGGTTGAGGTTAGGGTTAGGTTTAGGGTTGGGTTGGGGTTAGGGGTTAGTGTTTAGGGTTGGGGTTAGGGTTAGGGGTAGGGGTACAGTTAGTGTTGTTGCTAGGGTTGGGGTTAGAGTTAGGGTTGGGTTAGTGTTGGGGTTGGGGGTGGGGTTGGGTTAGGGATAGGGCTGGGTTTAGGGCAGGGCTAGTGCTGGGGCTGGGGCTGCAGCTGGGGCAAATTTTGGGGTTAGGGTTAGTGTTTGGTGTTGGGGTCAGGCTTTGGGGTTGGGGTTAGTGTTGTTGGTTAGGGTTGGGGTTAAGATTAGTTTGGATTTGGGTTTGGGTTTAAGGTTAGTGTTATTGTTGGGGTTAGTGTTGGGGTTAGTGTTGGGGTTAGGTTTGGGCTTAGGGTAGGTTCATTCTTAGGGTTTGGGTTGGGGCTGGGGTAGGGGTTGGGGTTAGCATTACTGTTGGGGTTAGGGTTAGAAGGGTTTAGGGGTGGGGTTGGGGTTAGAATAGGGTTAGGGTTAGGGTTAGGGTTAGAGTTGGGGTTAGGGTTTGGGGTTAGGGGCCGGGGTAGGGGTAGGATTACGGGTTGAGGTTAGTGTTAGGGTTAGGGTTGGGGTTGTGTTAAGGTTGGGGTTAGGGTTGGGTTTGGGGCTAGCACTGGGGGCTGGGGTTTAAGGCAAGTGCTATGTCTGGGGCTGGGGCTAGAACTAGGGTTGGGGTTGGGGGTAAGGGTAGGATTGGGGGTTGAGGTTAGTGTTAGTGTTAGGGTTGGGGTTGGGTTAAGTTTGGGTTTGGGGTTAGAGTTGGTGTTGGGGTTAGTGTTGGGTTTAGGGATAGGGCTAGTTTTAGGCTTAGGGTTAAGGCTAGGGTTGGGGTTTAGGGGATTAGCGCTGGGGGTTGGTTTTGGGCAGGGGCTGGTGCTGGGGCTGGGGCTGGGGCTGGGGCTAAGGTTGGGGTTAGTGTTTGGGATTAGTGTTGGGTTTGGGTTTAGGATTTGGGGTTGGTGTGGGTTTGGGGGTAGGGTTGGGGTTGGTGTTGGGTTTTGGGGTTTAGGATTAGGTTTGGGGTTAGGATTAGGGTTAGGGATAGGGTTGGGGCTAGGGTTGGGGTAGGGATTTGGGGTTGGGGTTACGGGTAGGGTTAGGGGTAGGAGTAGGGAAAGGTGTATGGCTTGGGGTTGGGGTTAGTGTTGGGGTTGGGTTAGGGTTAGGGTTAGGGTTTGGGTTTATGGTTAGCGTTAGGGTTAGGAGCTGAGATAGGCTTAGGGCTATGGTTAGTGCTAGGGCTAAGGTTAGGGTTAGGGTTCGGGTTAGGTTTGGGGTTAGAGGCAGCGGTAGGCATAGGGGTTTGTGTTTGGGTAGGGTTATGTTTAGGGTTGGATTAGGGTAGGTTTAGGGTTTGGGGTTATGGTTAGGGTTAGGATTAGGGTTAGGGTTAGGGTTAGGGCTAGGGTTGGGTTTGGTTTTGGGATTTGGGGTTAGGGTTAAAGTTAGGGTTAGGGATAGCGTTAGTGTTAGGTTTTGGGGTTTAGGGTTAGGGTTAGTGTTAGGGTTAGGGTTGGGTAGGGTTAGGGTTAGGGTTAGGGTTAGGGTTTAGGGTTTGGGGTTTAATGTTGGGGTTAGGGGTTATGGTTTGGTTTGGGTTTGGGGTTTAAGTTGGGGTTTAGGGTTTAATGTTAGGGTTAGGGTTATGGTTCGGTTAGGGTTGGGGTTTGGGATTTGGTGTTAGGGTTGGGGCTAGGGATAGGGTTAGAGCTAGGGATAGTGCTGGGGCTAAGGTTAGGGTTAAGTTTGGGGTTAGGTTTGGGGTTAGGTGTAGGGGTAGATTAAGGACTTTTTGTTGGGGTTAGTGTTAGGTTTATGGTTGGATTCGCGTTAGGGTTAGGGTTAGGATTAGGGTTAGGGTTTGGTTTAGGGTTAGGGGTAGGGGTAGGGGTTGAGGTTAGTGTTAGGATTAGGGTTAGGATTGGGTTAGGGTTAGGGTTAGTGTTTAGGGTTAGGGGTAGGGTTAGGGGTGGGGTACAATTAGTGTTGTTGCTAGGGTTGGGGTTGGGTTGGGGTTGGGGTTGGGGAAGGGATAGGGTTAGGTATGGGGCTGGGTTTGGGCAAGGGCTGGTGCTGGGGCTGGGGCTGTGGCTGGGGCAAAGTTTCGGGTTGGGGTTAGTGTTATTGGTTAGGGTTAGGGTTAGGATTATTTTAGATTTATGTTTAGGTTTAAGGTTGGTGTTAGTGTTAGGGTTGGGGTTGGGGTTAGGGTTAGGGTTGGGGTTAGGGGGTAGGTTCATGGTTAGGGTTTGGTTTGGGGCTGGGGTGAGGGTTGGGGGTTAGCGTTACTGTTAGTGTTAGGGTTAGAAGGGTTTGGATTTGGGGTTAGGGTTAGAATAGGGTTGGGGTTGGGGTTGGGGTGGGGGTTAGGGTTGGAGTTGGGGTTGGGTTTGGGGTTAGGGGCAGGGTAGGGGTGGGATAGGGGTTGAGGTTAGTTTTGGGGTTGGGGTTAGGGTTGGGTTGGGCTTAGGGTTGGGGTTGGGTTTGGGGCTGGCGCTAGGTCTGGGGTTTAAAGCAAGGACTATATCTGGGGCTAGGGCTGGGACTGGGTTTGGCGTTAGGGTTAGGGGTAAGGGTAGTATCAGGGGTTGAGGTTAGTGTTGGGGTTGGGGTTAGGGTTTGGTTAGGGTTGGGTTTGGGGTTAGGGTTGGTGTTGGGGTTAGTGTTGGGTTTAGGGATAGGGCTAGTTTTTGGGGTTAGGGTTAAGGCTAGGGAGGGTTGGGGTTAGGGTTTATGGTTTGGGGTTGGGGTTGGGGCTTGTGTTGCTTTTGGGGCAGGGGCTTAGTGCTGGGGCTGGGGCTGCGGCTGGGGGGTTAGGGTTTGGGGTTAGTGTTTTGGGATTAGTGTTAGGTTTGGGTTTGGGATTTGGGGTTTAGGTGTGGGTTTGGGGTTGGGGTTAGGGTTAGGTTAGGGTTAGGGTTGGGGTTGGGGTTTAGCATAAGGTTTTAGGGGTAGGGGTAGGGGTAGGAGTAGGCAAGGTGTATGGCTTGGGGTTCGGGTTAGTGTTAGGGTTGGGTTAGGGGTTGGGGTTTGGGTTTATGGTTGGCGTTAGGGTTGGGGATAGCCTGGGGCTATGGCTGGTGCTAGGGCTAAGTTTGGGGTTAGGGTTGGGGTTAGGGTTAGGGGTTAGGGGCAGCGGTGGCGTGGGGGTTTGAGTTTGGGTGGGGTTATGTTTGGGGTTGGATTAGGGTTGGGTTTAGGGTTTGGGGTTTAGGGTTACGGTTGGGGTTGGGATTAGGGCTAGGGCTGGGGTTGGGGCTGGGGCTGGGGGCTCGGGCTGGGGCTGGGGCTGGGCTAGGGTTGGGTTGGGGTTAGGGTTGGGGGTTGGGGGTTGGGGGTTGGGGGTTAGCGTTACTGTTAAGTTGGGGTAAGAAGAGGTTTAGATTTGGGGTTGGGTTTGGTGTTAGGAGTTCGGGTTCGGGTTGGGGGTTAAGGTTATGGGTAGGGGTAGGGGAAGGGGGTATGGGTTGGGGGTTAGGGTTAGGGTTGGGGTTGTGTTGGTGTTAGGATTAGCATTAAGGTTAGGGTTTGGGGTTTATGGTTATGGTTGGGTTTAAGTTTGGGGCTGGGGCTGGGGGTTGAGGCTAGGGGTAGGGGCTAGGTCTGGGGTTGGGGTTGGGGTTAAGTTTGGGTTTAGGGTGGGGTTAGGGTTGGGGGTTGGGGTTGGGGGTTGGGGTTGGGGTTAGACTTGGGGTTGGGGCTATGGCTGGGGTTGGGGCTGGGTCTGGGAGCTGGGGCTGGGGCTCTGGCTGGGGCTGGGGTTGGGGTAAGGGGTTGGGCTTGGGGTTGGGCTTGGGGTTGGGGCTATGGCTGGGGTTGGGGCTGGGGCTGGTGCTGGGGCTGGGGCTGTGGCTGGGGCTGGGGTTCAGGTGAGGGTTGGCGTTAGGGATGGGGTTGGGGTTGGGGCAGGGTTAGCTTTGGGGTTGGGTTTAGGGTTGGGGTTTGGGGTTGGGTTTAGGATTAGGTTTGGGGTTGGGGTTACTCTTGGGTTTAGGAGTTGGGGTTAGGGTTTAGGGTTACGATTATGATTAGGGTTATGGTTAGGGTTAGTTGTTACGGTTGGGGTGAGTAATAGAGTTTAGGGATAGGGTTAGTGTTAGGGTTATGGTGAGGGTTGGGTTGGGGTTAGGGCTGTGGTTGGGGTTAGGGGTTAAGTTTACGGTTAGCGTTACTGTTAGGGTAAGGGTTACAAGAGGTTTAGGTTTAGGGTTAGGTTTAGAATAAGGTTACAGTTAGGGCTAGGGTTTAAAGTTATTATTAGGGTTAGTGTTAGTATTGGTGGTTACAGTTAGGGTTAGCATTAGGGTTAGGGTTGTGTTAGCATTAGGGTTAGGGTAAGTGTTTAGAGTTAGCTTTGGGGTTAGGGTTTAGGGTTTAGGGATAGGGTTAGGATTATGGATATGGTTAGTGTTGTGCTCGGGTTAGGGGTTATGGGTAAGGTAAGGGGTAGGGGTAGGGTTTGGGTGTAGGGTTAGTGTTAGGGATAGGGTTGGGTTAGTGTTTGGGTTAGGGTTAAGGTTGGGGTATAGGGTTTAGGGTTAGGGTTAGGTTTAGGGTTTAGGATTTAGGGTTAGTTTAGGGTTAGGGTGAGGGTTAGTGTTAGGGTTAGGCTTTAGGGTTAGGGGTTAGCATTGGGGTGTAGGGTTAGTGTTGGGGTTAAGGTTAGTGTTATGTTTGGGGTTTAGGGTTAGGGTTAGTGTTAGTGTTAAGGTTAGGGTTGGGCTTAGTGTTAGGGTTAGGGGTTAGGTTTAGGGTTGGGGTTGGGGGTTGGGTTTAGGGTTAGGGTCAGGGGTTAGGGGTTACTGTTGGGGTTAGGGTTAGAAGTTTAGATTAGGGTTAGGGGTTAGAATAGGGTTAGGGTTAAGGTTATGGTTAGACTTTACTGTTGTGGTTGGGGTTAGAAAATGTTTAGGTTTAGTGATGGGTGGGTTAGAATAGGGTTGGGGTTACATTTAGGGTATTAGGGTTATGGTTGGCATTTGGGATTTGGGGTTGGGGTTGGGATGGGTTTAGGGCTAAGGTTGGGGTTAGAGTTATGGTTGGGTTAGGATTAGGATTAGTATCGGGGTTGGGGTTGGGGCTAGGTATGGGTTGGGTGTGGGGTTTGGGGTTAGGGTTACGGGTAGTGATAGGGGAAGGTGTATGGCTTGGGGTTATGGTTAGGGTTGGGGTTGGGGTTGGGTTGGGGTTGGGGTTTGGGGTTTGGGGTTAAGGTTTGGTTTCCGGTTAGGGTTAGGGCGAGGGATAGGGGTGGGGCTGGGGCTAGTGTTAGGGCTAGGTTTGGCGTTGGGTTTAGTGTTGGTGTTTGGGGTTAGGGTTGGGGTTTACGGTTTAGGGATAGGGTGAGGGATAGAGTTAGGGTTAGGGTTAGGGTTGGGTTAGGCTTGGGGTTGGGTTTGGGGCTAGGGTTGGGGTTAGGGTTGGGGTTTAGTGTTTGGGGTTAGGGTTAGGAATAGGGTTAGTGTTAGGCCGAGGGATAGGATTAGGCCTAGGGGCTGGTGCTAGTGCTAAGGATAGGGTTAGGGTTAGGGTTGGTGTTGGGGTTACGGTTAGGGGTAGGATTGGGTTTGGGGTTAGGGATAGGATTAGTGTTGGGGTTGGGGTTGGCGGTTGGGGTTAGGGTCAGAAGGGTTTCGGTTTAGGGTTCGGGGTTAGGATTAGGGTAGGGTTAGAGGTTGGGGTTAGGGTTAGGGTTAGTTTTGGGGTTATAATTGGGGTTAGGGTTGGGGTTGGGTTGGGGTTGGGGTTGGGGTTGGGGTTAGGGTTAGTGTTAGGGTTAGCGTTACTGTTAGGTTGAATGTAGAAGAGCTTTAGGTTTAGGGTTAGCATTATAATAAAGTTATGTTTAGGTTTAGTTTATTAGGGTTAGGGTTGGGTTAGGAATAGTGTTGGGGTTTAGTGTTAGGATTAAGGTGAGTGTCAGGGTTAGGGGCTAGGGTTGGGGTTAGGGAAGGGGTAGGGGTAGGATTATGGGTTGGAGTTAGGGTTAGGTTTTAGGATTGGATTAAGGTTAGTGTTAGGGTTAGGGTTTGGGGTTAGTGCTGGGGTTAGGTTAGGGTTTAGGGTTAGGGTTAGCTTTAGGGTTATGATTAGGGTTAGGGTTGGGGTTAGTGTTAGGGTTAGGGTTAGGGTTAGGATTAGTGTTAGTGTTAGGGTTAGCATTAGGGTTGGGGTTAGGGTTTAGGGTTAGGGTTAGGGGGGTAGGTTCAGGCTTAAATATGTGTTAGGGTTAAAGTTAGGGGTTAGGGTTGAGGGTTAGGCCTACTGCTAGGGTTTAGGGTAAGGATTAGGGTAGGGTTGGCGTTGGGATTAGGTTTAGGGTTAAGGTTAGCGTTACTATTAGGTTTATTTTTATAGAGGTTTAGGGTTAGGGTTAGCGGTTGGGGTTAGGGTTGGGGTTAGGGTTGGGGTTGGGGTTGGGTTGGGTTAGGGTTGGGGTTGGGGGTTGGGGTTAGGGGTAGGGTTAGGGTTTCAGGTTAGTGTTAGGCATTAGTGTTAGGGTTAGTTTTATTGGTTACGGTTGGGGTTAGGGTTGGGGTTAGAGGTTGGGGTTAGGGTTAGAGTGAGGATAGAGTTTAGGGTTAGGGTTAGGGTGAGTGTTAGGTGTTAGGTTAGGGTTAGGGTTAGTTTAGGGTATGTTTAGGGTTGGTGTTGGGGTTGGGGTTGGGTTTGGGGTTAGGTTTAGGGTTAGTTTTACTGTTAGGGTTAGATTTACTGTTAGGGTTAAGTTTAAAAAGTTTAGGGGTTAGGGTTAGGGTTAGGGTTAGTTGGGGTTTGGATTAGGTTTCGGTTTGGGGTTAGGATTTGGGGTTTGGGGTTAGGGTTTAGGGTTCAGGTTAGGGTTAGGCATTAGTGTCAGGGTTAGTTTTATTGGTTAGGGTTATTGTTAGGATTAGGGTTAGTGTTAGGGTTAGTGTTAAGTTTAGGGTTAGGGTAGGGTTAGGGTTCGGGTTGGCCTTGGGGTTAACGTTAGAGTTAGTTTTAGGGTTGGGTTAGGGTTAGGGTTTATCGTTTAGAGATAGGGTGAGGGATAGAGTTAGGGTTGGGGTTAGGGTTGGGTTGGGGTTAAGGTTAGGTTTAGGGCTGGGGCTGGGGCTGGGGCTACGGTTATGTTTAGGCTTAGGGGTGGGGGTAGGGTTCGGGTTCTGGCTAGTGTTACTGTTAGGGTTAGGGTAGAAGGGTTTAAGTTTGGGGCTACAGTTAGAATACAGTTAGATTTAGGTTTAGGATTTAGGGTTAGGTGAGTTTGGGGTTAGAGTTGGGGTTTACGGTTGGGGTTAGGTTCATTGTTAAGGGTTAGGGTTGGGGTTGAGGAAGGGGTATGTTAGGGGTTGTGGTTAGGGTTAGGGTTAGGGTTCAGTGTTAGGATTAGGGTTATGGATAGAGGTAAGGTTAGGTTAGGGTTGGGTTAGGGTTAGGGTTAGGGATAAGGGTAGGGCTAGGTTTGGGGCTAGCGCTAGATCTAGGTTTAGGGTTAGGGTTAGGGACAGGGGTAGGGTTAGGGGTTGAGGTTAGTGTTAGGGTTAGGGTTAGGGTTGGGTTAGGGTTAGGGTTAATGTTTGGGGTTAGGGGTACGGGTAGGGGTAGGGGTACAGTTAGTGTTGTTGCTAGGGTTAGGGTTAGGTTTAGGGTTGGGTTAGGGTTGGGGTTGGGTTTGGGGCTGGTGCTGGGGCTGGGGTTTATAGCTAGGGCTATGTCTAGGGACAGGACTAGGACTAGGGTTAGGGTTGGGGTTAGGGGTGAGGGTGGGATTAGGGGTTGAGGTTGGTGTTAGGGTTGGAGTTAGGGTTGGGTTATGGTTGGGGTTAGGTTTGGGATTCGGGTTGGTGTTAGGGTTAGTGTTGGGTTTGGGGTTAGGGCTAGTTTCAGGGTTAGGGTTGGGGTTAGGGTTTATGGTTTAGGGTTAGTGTTAGGGCTGGGGTTGGTTTTAGGGCAGGACTAGTGCTGGGGCTAGGGCTACGGCTAGGGCTAAGGTTAGGGTTAGTGTTTAGGGTTACTGTTAGGTTTGGGTTTGGGATTTAGGGTTAGTGTGGGTTTGGGGGTAGGGTTGGGGTTGGTGTTGGGTTTTAGTTTTTAGGATTGGGTTTGGGGCTAGGGATAGGGTTACTGCTGGGGTCAGCGTTAGGATTAGGGGTTGGGTTTACGGGTAGGGGTAGGAGTAGGGGAAGGTGAATGGCTTGAGGTTGGGTTTAGGGTTAGGGTTAGGTTTGGGTTAGGGTTGGGTTTGGGTTTAGGGTTTATGGTTAGGGTTAGGGTTAGAGCTAGGGATAGGGTTGGGGCTATGGCTAGTGCTAGGTCTAATGTTAGCGTTAGGGTTAGGGTTAGTGTTAGGAGTCAGAGGCAGCGGTAGGGGTAGTGGTTTGTGTTTGTGTTAGGGTTATCTTTAGGGTTGGGTTAGGGTTGGGGTTAGAGTTAGGGTTGGGGTTTGGGGTTTAGGATTGGGGTTAGGGTTAGGGTTGGGATTAGGGCTAGGGATAGGGTTGGGGCTGGGGCAAGTACTCGGGTTGGGGCTGGGGCTGGCTGGGGCTAGGTAAAGGTTAGGGATAGGGTTAGGGTTAGGATTAGAGATGGGGCTGGGGCTGGGGCTAGAGTTAGGATTAGGGTTGGGGTTGGGTTTGGGGTTAGGGTAGGGTTAGGGTTGGGGTTGGGGTTGGGGTTAGGGTTAGGGTTAGCGTTACTGTTAGATTAGGGTAAGAAGAGTTTTAGATTTGGGGTTAGGTTTAGCATTATGGGTTTGGTTAGGGTTGAGGCTTTAAGGTTACGGGTAGGGGTAGGGGTAGGGGAAGTGGTGTGGGTTGGGGTTAGGGTTAGGGTTAGTGTTAGGGTTGGGTTAGTGTTAGGTTTAGCATTAAGGTTAGGGTTTAGGGTTTATGGTTATGGTTAGTTTTAGGTTTAGGGCTAGGGATAGTTTTGGGGCAAGGGGTAGGGCTAGGGCTAGGGTTAGGGTTAGGGTTAGGGTTAATTTTAGGGTGAGGGTAGTGCTAGGCTTGGGGTTGGGGTTGGGGTTGGGGTGAGGTTGAGGCTTGGGGTTGGGGCTATGGCTGGGGTTGGGGCTAGTGCTAGTGCTGGGGTTGGGGCTACAGCTGGGGCAGGGGTTGGGGTTGGGGTTGGGCTTAGATTTGGGGCTATGGCTAGGGTTGGGGCTGGGGCTAGTGTTAGGGCTAGGGCTACAGCTATGGTAGGGTTCGGGGTAGGGTTAGCGTTAGGGTTAGGGTTAGGGATAGGGCAGGGTTAGCTTTGGGGTTGGTGTTTAGAGTTAGTGTTTAGGGTTAGGGTTAGGATTAGGGTTACTCTTGGGGTTGGGAGTAAGGATTAGGGTTAGGGTTACGGTTATGGTTGGGGTTACGGTTAGGGTTGGGGGTTGGGGTTAGGGTGAGGAATAGAGTTTATGGTTTGGGTTAGGGGTTAGGGGTTAGGGTTTAGGATTAGGGTTAGGGTTAGGGTTAGGGTTTAGGATTAGGGTTAGGGTTAGGGTTAGGGTTTTAGGATTAGGGTTAGGGTTGGGGTTAGGGTTTAGGGTTAGCATTAGGGTTAGCATTATCGTTGGGGTTAGCGTTAGTGTTAGGGTTTAGGGTTAGGGGTTAGGGTTAGTGTTAGGGGTTAGGGTTGGGGTTAGCGTTAGTGTTTGGGTTGGGGTTAGGGTTGGGATTGGGGTTGGGTTTAGGGTTGGGGTTGGGGTTAGGGTTAGGGTTGGTGTTGGGGTTAGGGTTAGGGTTGGTTAGGGGTTTAGGGTTGGGGTTGGTGTTAGGGTTAGGGGTTAGGGTTAGGGTTGGAATGAGGTTGGGTTTAGGATTGGTGTTGGGGTTATGGTTAGGGTTGGAGTTGGGGTTAGGGTTAGGGTTGGGGTTGGTTTAGGGTTGGGGTTGGGGTTGGGATTAGCGCTAGGGTTGGGGTTGAGCTTAGGGTTAGGTTTGGTGTTAGAGTTAGGGTTAGAGTTAGGGGTTAGGGTGTTGGTTTGGGTTTAAGTAGGGTTTATAGTTAGTGTTAGGGTTAGGGTTGGGGTTGGGGTTGGGGTACGCTTAGGGTTAGGGTCAGAATAGGTTTTGGTTTATGGTTGGGGTTAGAATAGTGTTAGGGTTAAAGTTAGGGTTGGGTTCGGGTGCGGTTGGGGTTAGTGTTGGGGTTGGCGTAGGGGTTAGGTTTTGGGGTTTAGGGTTAGGGTTTGGTTCAGAGTTTGGGTTGGGGGTTGGGGTTAGGGGTAGTGTTAGTGGTAGGAGTATGGGTTGGGGTTTGGGTTAGTGTTGGGGTTGGGGGTTAGATTAAGGGTAATGGTTAGTGTTACGGTTGGCGTTAGGGTTAGGGATAGGGTTGGGTTAGGGCTAGGGGTAGGGGTATGGGTAGGGGTAGGGGTTAGGGTTAGGGTTGGGTTTATGGTAAGGGTAGGTATAGGTTTAGGGTTGGGGTTGGGGTTAGGGATAGGATTAGGGTTAGGGTGCGGTTAGGGTTAGGGTTGGGGTTGGGGTTGTGGTTAGGGGTTAGTGTTGGGGTTAGCATTACTCTTAGGGTTAGGGTTAGAAGACGTTTCAGTTTAGGGTAAGATTTGGGGTTAGGGTTAGGTGTTGGGCTTAGGGTTAGGGGGTAGGGTTGGGTTATGGTTGGGGTTAGGGTTAGGGTTAGTGTTTAGGGTTAGGGTTAGGGATAGTGTTAGGGTTAGGGTTAGTGTTAGTATTAGGGGTAGGGTTAGGGGTTGTGGTTGGGGTTAGGGTTAGGGTTAGGGTTAGGGTTAGGGTTGGGGTTAGGGATAGGGGTAGGGGTATGGGTAGGTTTGGACCAGAGTTAGGGGTTAGGGTTAGGCTTAGGGATAGTGTTAGGTTTACGGTTATGTTTAGGGTTAGAGTTAGGATTAGAGTTAGAGTTAGGGGTTAGGTTTGGGTTTGGGTTTAGGTTGGGTTTGGGTTTAGAGTTGGGGTTAGTGTTGGGGTGGGATTAGTGTTAGATTAGGGGTTACAGTTATGGTTGGGGTTCGGGGTAGGGGTATGGGTAGGGGAATGGGTTGGAGTTAGTGTTATGGTTAGTTTTATTGTTGTGTAAGGATTAACGTTAGTGTTAGTGTTTAGGGTTAGGGTTAGTGTTAGGATGTAGGTTTTAGTGATAGAGTTAGGGTAAGGGATAGGGTTAGGGTTAGGGTTGGGTTAGGGTTAGGGGTTAGGGTTATGGTTCAAGGTTTGGGGTTATGGTTGGGGTTGGGGTTTAGGGTTACTGTTTTGGTCAGTTTTAAGTTTAGGGTTTAGGGTTAGGGGTAGGGGTAGCGGTATGTGTTGGGGTTTGGGTTATGTTTAGGGTTAGCGTTGGGTTAGGGTTACGGTTAGGGTTTAGGGTTAAGGTTGGGGTTAGGGTTAGTGTTAGGGTTAGGGTTAATATTAAGGTTGTGGTAAGGGTTAGCGTTAGGGTTAGGTGTGTTTTACGGTTAGGGGTAGGGTTAGGGGTAATGGTAGGGGTATGGGTTGGGGTTGGGTTAGGGGTTAGGGTTAGGGTTAGCATTACTCTTATGGTTGGGGGTAGAAGGGGTTTCAGTTTGGGGTGAGGTTTGGGGTTAGGGTTAGGGGTTGAGGCTTAGGATTAGGGTTATGGTTGGGTTATGGTTAGGGTTAGTGTTTGGTTTAGGGTTAGGATAGGTTTAAGTTTACTGTTGGGGTGGGGTTAGTGATAGGATTTGGGTTAGCATTGCTGTTAGGGTTAGGGTTAGAAGAGGATAAGGTTTTGGGTTACAGTAACAGTATTGTTAGGGTTAGTGTTAGGGTTGGGAGTTGGGGTTAGGGGTTGGGGTTGGTCTTGGGTTTAGGGTTGGGTTTAGCGTTACTCTTATGGTAAGGTTAGAAGGGGTTTCAGTTTAGGGTTTGGGTTAGGGTTAGGGTTGGGGTAGGGGTAAGGTTGGTGTTAGGATTGGGTTGGGGGTTAGGGTTTAGGATTTATGTGTGGGGTTACGGTTAGGGGTAGGGTCAGAGGTTGTGGTTGGGGTTGGGGTTAGGGTTAGTGTTAGGTTTGGGGTGTCGGGTTTAGGATTTGGGTTAGGGTTAGGGTTAGGGTTGGATTATGGTTAATGTTAGGGTTAGTGTTTACGGTTAGGGTTAGGGATTAGGGTTTAGGGATAGGGTTAGGGTTAGGGTTAGTGTTAGGATTACGGGTAGCATTAGGGGTTGTGGTTGGGTTTAGGATTAGGGTTAGAGTTGGGTTGGGGTGTGCAATAGTGTTGGGAATAAGGCTAGAGCCAGTCCTAGGGCTAGGGCTGGGGCTGGGGTCAAGCTGGGGTTGGTGTGGGGTTAGGATTTGGGGTTGGGTTTGGGGTTAGAGTTTAGGATTAGGGTTGGTGTTGGGTTTGGGGTCAGGGGTTGGGGTTAGCGTTACTATTGGGTTGAGTGTAGAAGAGGTTTGGGTTTAGGGTTAGCATTAGAATAAAGTTAGGGTTAGGTTTACTTTATAAGGGTTAGGGGTTAGGTTAGGGATAGGGTTATGGCTTCGTTTTAGGATTAGGGTTGGTTGCGGGGTTGGGGGCTAGTGTTGGGGTTGGGGTTGGGGGTTAGGAGAAGGGTTAGGGGTAAGGGTATGGGTTGGAGTTAGGATTAGGGTTAGGATTGGGTTAAGGTTAGTGTTGGGGTTAGGATTTAGGGTTAGTGTTAGGGTTAGGTTAGGGTTGGGGTTATGGTGAGTTTTGGGTTAGGGTTAGTGTTGGGGTTGGGGTTGGGGTTAGGGTTGGGATTAGGGTTAGTGTTAGGGTTAGGAGTTAGGGTTGGGTTTGAGGTTTAGGTTTAGGGTTAGTGTACGTTTAGGGTTGGGGTTGGGGGTTAGAGTTAGGGTCAAGGTTAGGGTTAGGGTTGGGGTTTAGGGTTTGGGGTTGGGGTTAAAAATAGGGTTAGGGTTAGGCTGAGTGATAGGTTTGGGCCTAGGGCTGGTGCTAGTGCTAAGGCTAGGGTTAGGTTAGGGTTAGGGTACAGTTAGGGAAGGGTTGGGTTTGGGGTTAGGGATAGGATTAGGGTTGGGGTTAGGGTTAGTGTTGGGGGTGCGGTTAGGGTTAGGGTCAGAATATGTTTCGGTTTAGGGTTAGGGTTAGAATAGGGTTAAGGTTAAGGATAGGGTTAGGGTACGGTTAGGAGTAGGGTTGGGTTTGGGGTTAGGGTTGGGTTTAGGGTTTAGGGTTAGAGTTTGTTTCAGGGTTGGGGTTAGGGGTTTGTGTTAGGGGTGGGGTTAGGTGTGGGAGTATGGGTTGGTGTTTGGGCTAGGGTTACGGTTAGGGTTAGATGTGGGGTAATGTTTAGTGTTACAGTTAACATTAGTGTTAGTGTTAGGGTTGGGTTAGGGTTAGGGGTAGGGTTATGGGTAGGGGTAGGTGTTAGGGTTAGGGTTAGGGTTAGTTTTAGGGTTATGATTAGGGTTAGGTTTAGGTTTAGGGTTAGGGTTGGGGTTAGTGTTAGCGTTGGGGTTAGGGGTTAGGTTTAGGGTTAGGGTTAGGATTAGAGTTAGTGTTAGGTTAGCGTTATGGTTAGGGTTAGGGTATGGGTATAGGGTTAGTGTACAGTTAGGGTTAGGGTTGGGTCGTGGTTAGGGTCAGGATTAGGGTTAGGGTTAGTGTTTAGGGTTTAGGGTTTGGGTTGGGGTTGGGGTTAGGGTTAGAGTAGGTAAATGTTTAGGTTTGGGGTTGGGGTTAGGGATAGGATTAGGTTTATGGTTAGGTTTAGGGTTAGGGTTAGAGTGCGGTTGGGTTTAGGGTTCGAAGAGTTTTCGGTTTAGGGTTGGGATTAGAATAGGGTTAGGGATAGGGTATTGTTAGGGTACAGTTAGAGTTAGGGTTGGGGTTGGGTTGGGGGTTAGGGTTAGGGTTAGCATTACTCTTAGGTTTCGGGTTAGAAGTGGTATAGGGTTAGGGTTACAGTTAGGGATAGTAGTTTTGGTTAGGGTTAGGATTACGGTTAATGTTAGGGCTAGGTTTAGGGGTTAGGGCTAGGGTTAGGGTTAGGGGTTAGGGTTAGGGTTAGGGTGAGGGTTGGGGTTGGTGTTTCGGTTGAGGATGGGGTTAGGGTTGGGATTGGGGTGGGGGTTAGGGTTGGGTTTGTGGTTGGTTTTACGGTTGGGGTTCTGGTTAGGGTTAGGGTTGGGGATAGGGTTAGGGTTAGGGTTAGGTTGGGGTTAGGGTTAGGGTAAGGGTTAGAGTTGGGATTGGGTTACGGTTAGGGTTAGGGTCAGGTTCAGAGTGAGGTTTAGGGTTAGGTTTAGCGTTAGGGTTAGTATTAGCGTTAAGGTTAGCCATAGGGTTTGGGTTAGGGTTACAGTTAGGCGTTAGGGTTAGTGTGAGGGTTAGGGTTAGGGGTTAGGGTTAGGTTTAGGGTTAGGGTTAGTAGTAATGGTTGGGGTTAGGGTGAGGTTAGGGGTTGGGATTGGGTTTAGGGTTGAGGTTGGGGTTATGGTTTGGATTGGGGTAGGGGTTATTGTTGGGATAGTGGTTGGGTTTAGGGTTGGGGTGGGGATATGGTTGGGTTTAGGGTTAGGGTTAGGGGTTAGGGTTGCGGTTAGTGTTAGGGTTGGGGTTGGGGTTTGGGTTAGGGTTAGGGTTGGGGTTAGGGTTAGGGTTGGGGTTAGGGTTTAGGTTAGGGTTAGGGGTTTCTCTTAGGGTTGGGGTTGGGGTTAGGGTTTAGGGTTAATGTTAGCATTTCTGTTAGGTTTAGGGTTAGATGATGTTAGGGTGAGGGTTAGGATTAGGGTTAGAGTTAGTGTTAGTGTTAGGGTTAGGGTTAGGGGTTAGGGTTAGGGTTAGGGTTGGGGTTAGTGTTGGGGTTGGGGGTTAGGATCAGGGTTTCGGTTAGAGTTAGGGTTAGGGTTAGGGTTGGGATAGTGTTAGGGTTGGGGTTGGGTTAGGGGTGGGGTTAGGGTTAGGGTTAGGGGGTAGGGTTAGGGGCTAGGGTTAGGGTTAGGGTGAGGTTTAGGGTTGGGGTTTGGGTTGAGGATGGGGTTAGGGTTGGGATTGGGGTGGGGGTTAGGTTTGGCATTGTGGTTGGTTTTAGGTTTCGGGTTGTGGTTGGGGTTAGCGTTGGGGATAGGGTTAGGGTTAGCGTTAATGTTGGGGTTAGGGTTAGGGTTAGGGTTAGGAGTTAGGTTAGGGTTAGGGTTAGGGTTAGGGTTGGGGTTAGGGTTAGGGTTGGGGTTAGGGTATAGAGTTAGGTTTAGGGTTAGGGGTTAGGGTTTAAGGTTAGCGTTAGGGATAGAGTTAGCATTAGGGTTAGGCTTACGGTTGGGGTCAGGGGTCAGGGTCAGGGTTTGGGGTTATGGTTAGTGTTAGGTTTAGGGTTAGGGTTAGGGGTTAGGTTTGGGGTTGGGGTTGGGGTTAGGGTTAGGGTTGGGGGTTAGTGTTAGGGTTAGGGTTGGGTTTGGGGTTAGAGTTGGGGTTGTGGTTTGATTTCGGGTTGGGTTTGGGGTGAGTGTTAGGGTTGGGGTTAGGGTTAGAGTTGGTGTTAGGGTTAGTGTTAGGATTAGGGTTAGGTTATCATTACTCTTAGGTTTAGGGTTAGAAGATGTTAAGGTTGGGATTAGGGTTAGGGTTTAGTGTTAGGTTTAGGGTTATGTTTAGGTTTAGGTTTTGGATTAGGGTTAGGGTTAGGTTTGGGTTTAGGATTAGGGCTAGGGGTTGGGGTTCGGGTTAGTGTTGGGTTTTGGGGTTAGGGTTAGGTCATGGTTGGGTTAAGATTGGGGTAAGGTTTGGGGTTTAGGTTTAGAGTTAGTGTTAGGTTAGGGGTAGGGTTAGGGTTGGGGTTGGTGTTAGGTTAGGGTTAAGGTTAGTGTTGGGTTTGGGGGTTAGGCTTAGTGTTAGTGTTAGGGTTTAGGGTTGGGGTTAGGGTTTGAGTTAGGTTAGGGTTAGAGTTAGGGTTAGGTGTGAGGTTAGGGGTGAGTTGGGGTTAGCTTTACTCTTAGGTTTAGGGTTAGAAGAGGTTTGGGGTTAGGATTAGGGTTAGGGTTAGGTGTTTTGATTAGATTTGGGGTTAGGGTTATCGTTACTCTTAGATTTAGGGTTAGAAGACGATTAGGGTTAGGGTTAGGGTTAGTGTTGGGGCTTTTGGTTGGGTTTAGGCTTACGGTTATGGTTCAGGTTAGGGTTTAGGGTGACTGTTAGTGTTAATGGTTAGGGTTTGGGTTGGGGTTAGGGATTAGGGTTAGTGTTAGGGTTGTGTTGGGGTTGGGGTTGAGGTTATGGTTGAGGTTGGAGTTAGGGTTTGGATTGGTTTTGGGGTTAGGGTTGTGATTGTGTTTTGGTTTACGGTTGGGTTTCAGGTTAGGGTTAGTTTGGGGTTAGGATTAGGTTTAGTGTTAGGTTTGTGGTTAGGTTTAGGGTTGGGGTTGGGTTTAGGGTTAGGGGTTCAGTTAGGTTTTGGGTTAGGTTTGGTGTTAGGGTTAGGTTTGGGGTTAGGGTTTAGGGGTTGGGTTTGGGTTTACTGTTAGGGTTAGGGAGTTAGGGTTAGGGCTATTGTTCGGGCTAGGGATAGGTTTAGGACTAGGGCTAGGGATAGAGCTATGGTTAGGATTAGCGTTGGGGTTAGGGGTTGGGGTTGGAGTTAGTGTTGGTGTTAGGTTTTGGGGTTAGGGGTTAGGGTTAGGTTTAGGTTAGGGTTAGGGGGTTAGGGTTAGGGTTAGGGTGAGGTTGGGGTTGGTGTTTGGGTTGAGGATGGGGTTAGGGTTGGGATTGGGGTGAGGTTAGGGTTGGGATTGTGGTTGGTTTTACGGTTGGGGTTGTGGTTAGGGTTAGGGTTGGGGATAGGATTAGGGTTAGGGTTAAGGTTGGGGGTTAGGGTTAGGGTTAGGGTTGGGTTTGGGGTTACGGTTACGGTTAGGGGTTAGGGGTCAGGTTCAGAGTGAGGTTTGGGGGTTGGGTTTAGCGTTAGGGTTAGTATTAGCATTAAGGTTAGCCATAGGGTTTGGGTTAGGGTTAGAGTTAGGCATTAGGGTTTGTGTTGGGGTTAGGGTTAGGGGGTTAGGTTTAGGTTTAGGGTTAGGGTTCGTAGTAATGGTTAAGGTTAGGGTGAGGGTTGGGGTTGGGGTTGGGTTTAGGGTTGAGGTTGGGGTTATGGTTGGGATTGGGGCAGGGGTTATTGTTGGGATAGTGGTTGGGTTTAGGGTTGGGGTGGGGATATGGTTAGGGTTAGTGTTAGGGTTAGGGTTGCGGTTAGTTTTGGGGTTGGGGTTGGGGTTAGGGGTTGGGGTTGGGGTTAGGGTTAGGTTTGGGGTTGGGGTTTGGGGTTAGGGTTAGCGTTTCTCTTAGGGTTAGGGTTGGGGTTAGGGTTTAGGGTTAGGTTTAGGGTTAGGTTGGGGTTAGGGTTGGGGTTTGGGGTTAATGTTGGCGTTTCTGTTAGGTTTAGGGTTAGAGAAGTTATGGTTAGGGTTAGGGTTAGGGTTAGTGTTAGGTTTAGTGTTCGGGGTTAGGGGTTAGGGTTAGGGTTAGGGTTAGGGTTAGGGTTAGGGTTAGTGTTAGGGTTAGGGGTTTGATTTTGGGATTAGGGTTAGGGGTTAGGGTTAGGGTTGGGGGTTTTGGTTGGGGGTTGGGGTTACAGTTAGGAGTTAGGGGTTGGTGTTAGTCTTGGGGTTAGGGTAAGGGTTAGGATTAGGGTTAGGGTTAGGATTAGGGTTGGTGTTGTGGTTAGGGTTAGTCTTGGGGTTAGGGTTAGAGTTGGTTGGGGTTAGGGTTAGGGTTAGGGCTAGGTTTAGGGATGGGTTTGGGGTTACGCTTATGGTGGGGTTAAGTTTAGGTTCAGGTTTGGCGTTGGGTTTAGTGTTGGAAATGTGGTTTGGTTTAGGGTTGGAGTTGGGGGTTAGGGTTAGTGCTAGGGCTTGGGGTTAGGGGTTAGTGTTGGGTTTTAGGGTTAGGGTTATGGTTATGGTTAGGTTAGGGTTAGGGTAAGGGTTAGGGTTAGGGTTTAGGGTTAGGGGTTAGGATTAGGGCTAGGGTTTAGGGTTGGTGTTAGGGTTGGGGTTAGGTTAGGTTTGGGTTTGGGGTTAGGGTTAGAGTTAGGGTTATGGTTAGGATAAGGTTAGGATAACGGTTGGGGTTAGCGTTTGGGGTTATGGTTAGGGTTAGGGTTAGGGTTTAGGGTTAGGGTTAGCATTAGGTTGGGTTTAGGGTTAGGGTTAGGGTTGGCGTTAGGGATAGGGTGGTTTTGGAGTTATGGTTAGGATTGGTGTTAGGGTTAGGATTAGGTTTGATTTTAAGGTTGGGGTTAGGGTTAGTGTGAAGGATTAGGATTAGGGTTAGGGGTTAGCATTAGGTTAGGTTTATAGTTAGGGTTAGGTGTTGGGGTTAGGGGTTAGGTTGAGGTTTGGGAGTTACTCTTAGGATTAGGGTTGGAAGAGGTTCAGGGTTAGTGTTAGGGTTAGGGTTAGGGGTTATGATTAGGTTTAGGTTTAGGGTTAGGGTTAGCGTTACTCTTGGGTTTAGGGTTAGAAGAGGTTTAGGGTTAGGGGTTATTGTTATCGTTACTCTTAGGTTTAGGGTTAGAAGAGGTTTAGGGTTAGGGTTAGGGTTAGGGTTAAGGTTAGGATTTGGTGTGGGGTTGGGGTTGGGTGTTTTGGTTGGGGTTAGGGTTGGGGTTAGGGTTTAGGGTTAAGATTAGGATTAGGGTTAGAGTTTGGGGTTGGTTTAGGGTTAGGGTTAGGGGTTTAAGGTTGGCATTAGGGTTAGAGTTAGTGTTGGTGTTAGGATTTCCGTTGGGGTCAGGGTCAGGGTCAGGGTTGGGGTTAGGTTTAGTTGTGGGTTTAGCGTTAGCGTTAGGCTTAGCGTTAGGGTTAGGCTTAGGGGTTAGGGTTAGTGTTATGGTTAGGGTTAGCGGTTGGGGTTAGGGTTATTGGTTAGGGTTACGGTTGGGTTTATGGGTAAAGTTAGGGGTTAGGGTTAGCGTTAGAGTTGGGGTTAGGGTTAGGGTTAGAGGTTAGGATTAGGGATAGAGTTGGGGTTGGGGTAGGGGTTAGGGTTAGCGTTGGTGTTAGGATTAGGCTTAGGGTTGGGGTTAGGGTTAGCGTTACTCTCCGGTTTAGGGTGAGGGTTAGGGTTGGGGTTAGGGTTGGGGTTGGGGTTGGGGTTAGGGTTGGGGTTGGGGTTAGCGTTAGGGGTAGGGTTAGGGTTGGGGTTGGGTTTGGGGTTGGAATTGTTTTTGGTTTAGGGTTAGGGTGGTGGTTAGTGTTAGGGCTAGGGGTTAGGGGTTAGGGTTGGTGTTAGATTTTAGGGTTAGTGTTGGGGTTATGTTTAACATAAGTGTTAGTGTTAGGGTTTAGGGTTAGAGTTAGTGTTAGGTTAGGTTTGGGGTTGGGGTTGGGGTTGGGGTTGGGGTTAGGGTTGGGGTTATGGTTGGGGTTAGGATTAGTGTTCAGGTTAGATTTAAGTTTAGGGTTAGGGTTAGGGTTAGGGTTTGTGTTAGGGTTAGGGTTGCGGTTGGGGTTGGGTTATGGTTGGGTTTAGGTTTAGGGTTAGGATTGGTGTTAGGTTTAGGGTTAGGGTTGGGGCTAGGGGTTACGGTTGGGGTTAGGTTTATTGTTAGGTTTTAGGGTTATTGTTAGTGTTAGGGTTATCTTAGGGTTACGGTTAGGGTTAGGGTTAGGGTTATTGTTAGGTTAGGGTTAGGGTTAGGGTTAGCGTTGGCGTTAGGGATAGCGTTGGTTTTGTGGTTAGGGTTAGGTTTGGTGTTAGGTTTAGGGTTGGGGTTGGTTTCCAGGTTAGGGGTTAGGTTTGGGGGTTAGGGTTACGGGTTGGTGTTAGGTTCTAGGGTTAGGATTAGGGCTGGAGTTAGTTTAGGTTTAGCGTTAGGGTTAGGTGTTATGCTTGAGTGTTGGGGTTAGGTTTAGAGTTACTCTTAGGTAGGGTTAGAAGGGTTTAGGGTTAGTGTCAGGGTTAGTGTTAGGGGTTATGGTTATTTTTAAAGTTAAGGTAATGGTTAGCGTTACTCTTAGTTTAGGATTAGAAGAGGTTTAGGGTTAGTGTTGGGGTTAGGATTAGGGTTAATGTTAGGATTTGGTTTAGGTATAGGTTTAGGGTTAGGTGTTTTGGTTAGGGTTAGGGTTAGGGATTAGGGTTAGGGGTTAGGGTTAGGTTTTAGGGTTAGGGTTAGGGTTTAAGGTTAGCGTTAGGGATAGAGTTAGCATTATTGTTGGGGTTACGGTTAGGGTCAGGGTCAGGGTCAGGGTTTAGGGTTATGGTTAGTGTTAGGTTTACGGTTCACGGTTAGCGTTACTCTCAGGTTTAGGGTGAGGTTTAGGGTTGGGGTTCGGTATGGGGTTGTGGTTGTGGTTAGGGTTAGGGTTGGGGTTAGTGTTAGGGTTGGGGTTGGGGTTGGGGTTAGAGTTGAAATTGTGGTTTGATTTCGGGTTGTGTTTGGTGTTAGTGTTATGGTTGGGGTTAGGATTAGGGTTAGGTTTAGGGTTGGGGTTAGGGTTAGGGGTTGGGCTTGGGGTTAGGGTTAGGGCTGGGATTAGGGTTAGAGTTGCTGTTAGGGTTAGTGTTGGGGTTACGGTTAGGTAATCATTACTCTTAGGTTTAGGGTTAGAAGATGTTTGGGGTTGGGATTGGGGTTAGGGTTTAGGGTTGGGTTTACGTTTAGAGTTTGGATTAGGTTTAGGGTTAGGTTTAGGTTTAAGATTAGGGCTAGGGGTTAGGGTTGGGGTTAGTGTTAGGTTTTAGGGTTAGTGTTAGGGTCATGGTTGGGTTAAGTTTGGGGTAAGGGTTGGGGTTTAGGTTTAGGGTTAGTGTTAGGTTAGGGTTAGGGTTAGTGTTAGGGTTGGTGTTAAGGTTAGGATTAAGGTTAGTGTTAGGTTTAGGGGGTTAGGCTTAAGGTTAGTGTTAAGGTTTAGGGTTAGGGTTAGGGTTTGAGTTAGGTTAGGGTTGGGGTTAGAGTTAGGTGTAAGGGTTAGGGGTAAGTTAGGGTTAGCTTTACTCTTGGGTTTAGGGTTAGAAGAGGTTTAGGGTTGGGGTTAGGGTTGGGGTTAGGTGTTTTGATTAGGATTAGGGTTAGGGTTATCGTTACTCTTAGATTTAGGGTTAGAAGACGTTTAGGGTTAGGGTTAGGGTTAGGGTTGGGGCTTTTGGTTAGGTTTATGGTTATGGTTAGGGTTAGGGTTAGGGTTTAGGGTGAGTGTTAGTTTTGGGATTAGGGTTTGGGTTAGGGTTAAGGTTAGGGATTAGGGTTAGTGTTAGGGTTGTGTTAGGATTGGGGTTGGGGTTATGGTTGAGGTTGGAGTTAGGGTTTGGATTGGTTTTGGGGTTAGGGTTGTGATTGTGTTTTGGTTTACGGTTGGGTTTCAGGTTAGGGTTAGTTTGGGGCTAGGATTAGGTTTAGTGTTAGGTTTGGGGTTAGGTTTAGGGTTGGGGTTGTGGTTAGGGTTAGGGTTGGGGTTAGGTTTTGGGTTAAGTTTGGTGTTAGAGTTAGGTTTAGGGTTAAGGTTTAGGGTTAGGTTTGGGTTTACTGTTAGGGGTAGAGTTAGGGTTGGGGCTATGGTTCAGGCTAGGGATAGGTTTAGGACTAGGGCTAGGGATAGAGGCTAGTGTTAGGATTAGCGTTAGAGTTAGGGGTTAGGGGTTGGGGTTAGTGTTAGTGTTGGGTTTTAGGGTTAGGGTTAGGGTTAGGTTTAGGTTGGGTTTAGGGTTAGGGTAAGTGTTATCGTTACTCTCAGGTTTAGGTTTAGAAGAGGTTTGGGGTTAGGGTTAGGGGTTTAGGTTAGGGTTAGGGTTAGGGTTAGGGGTTAGTGTTAGGGTTAGGGTTAGGGTTAGGATTAGGTTTAGGGGTTAGGGTTAGGGTTGGTGTTGGGGTTAGGATTAGTGTTGAGGTTAGGGTTAGAGTTGGTTAGGGTTACGGTTGGGGTTATGGTTAGGGTTAGGGTTGCGGTTGGAGTTAGTGTTATGGTTGGAGTTAGGGTTAGGATTAGGGTTAGGGTTGGGTTTGGGGTTAGGGTTGGAATTGTGGTTTGGTTTAAGGTTGGTGTTGTGGTTAGGGTTAGAGTTGGGGTTAGGATTAGGGTTAGGGTAGGGTTGGGATGAGGGTTAGGGATGGGGTTGGGGTTAGGGTTAGGGGTTGGGGTTAGGGTTAGGAGTTGGTATTAGGGTTAGGGTTGAGGTTTTAGGTTTAGGGTTAGTTTTAGCGTTACTCTTAGGTTTAGGGTTAGAAGAGGTTTAGGGTTAGGTTTGGGGTTGGGGGGTTGGGGGTTAGCGTTACTCTTGGGTTTAGGGTTAGAAGGGTTTAGGGTTAGTGCTAGGGTTGGGGTTAGGGGTTATGGTTGGGTTTAGGGTTGGGGTTAGGGTTAGCGTTACTCTTAGGTTTAGGGTTAGAAGAGGGTAGGGTTAGGTTTAGGGTTATGGGTTATGGTTTGCGTTACTCTTAGGTTTAGGGTTAAGGTTTGGGGTTGGGGTTAGGGTTAGGGTTAAGGTTAGGATGTGGTTTGGGGTTAGGTTTGGGGTTACAGTTAGGATTTGGGTTTAGGGTTGGGGTTAGGGTTAGAGTTTAGCGTTGGGGTTGGGTTTATGGTTAGTGTTAGGTTTAGGGTTAGGGTTAGGGTTAGCGTTACTCTCAGGATTAGGGTGAAGTTTGGGGTTAGGTTTCGGTTTGGGGTTGCGGTTGGGATTAGGGTTAGGGTTGGGGTTAGTGTTAGGGTTAGGGTTGGGGTTAGGGTTAGGGTTGAAATTGTGGTTTGATTTCGGGTTGGGTTTGGGGTTAGTGTTAGGGTTGGGGTTGGGGTTAGAGCTGGTGTTAGGGTTAGTGTTAGGGTTAGGGTTAGGTTATCATTACTCTTGGGTTTGGGGTTAGAAGATGTTTAGGGTTAGGATTAGGGTTAGGGTTTAGGGTTGGGTTTAGGGTTAGGTTTAGGTTTAGGGATTTGGATTAGGGCTAGAGGTTAGTGTTAGGGTTAGGGTTAGGTTTTAGTGTTAGGGTTAGGGTCATGGTTAGATTAAGTTTAGGGTAAGGGTTAGGGTTTAGGTTTAGGGTTAGTGTTAGGTTAGGGTTAGTGTTAGGGTTGGGGTTGGGGTTAAGGTTCTGGTTAGGGTTAGTGTTAGGTTTAGGGGTTAGGCTTAGTGTTAGTGTTAAAGTTTAGGGTTGGGGTTAGGGTTTGAGTTAGGATAAGGTTAGAGTTAGGGTTAGGTGTGGGGTTAGGGGTAAGTTAGGGTTAGCTTTACTCTTAGGTTTAGGGTTAGAAGAGGTTTAGGGTTAGGGTTAGGGTTAGGTATTTTGATTGGGTTTGGGGTTGGGGTTATCGTTACTCTTAGATTTGGGGTTAGGAGACGGTTTAGGGTTAGGGTTAGGGTTGGGGTTGGGGCTTTTGGTTGGGTTTGGGTTTACGGTTGGGGTTGGGGTTTAGGGTGAGTGTTAGTGTTAGGGGTTAGGGTTTGGGTTAGGGATTAGGGTTAGTGTTAGGGTTGTGTTAGGGTTGGAGTTGAGGTTATGGTTGAGGTTGGAGTTAGGGTTTGGATTGGTTTTGGGGTTAGGGTTGTGATTGTGTTTTGGTTTACGGTTGGGTTTCAGGTTAGGGTTAGTTTGGGGCTAGGATTAGGTTTAGTGTTAGGTTTGGGGTTAGGTTTGGGGTTGGGGTTGGTGTTAGGTTTTGGGTTAAGTTTGGTGTTAGGGTTAGGTTTAGGGTTAGGGTTTAGGGTTAGGTTGGGGTTAAGGTTATGGTTGGGGTTAGGGGTTAGTGTTAGGGTTAGGGTTAGGGTTAGGATTAGGTTTAGGGTTAGGGTTAGCGTTAGAGTTGGTGTTGGGGTTAGGGTTAGTGTTGGGGTTAGGGTTAGGGTTAGGGTTAGGTTTGGGGTTAGGGTTGGGGTTGGAGTTAGGGTTATGGTTGGAGTTAGGGTTAGGGTTAGGGTTAGGGTTGGGTTTGGGGTTATGGTTGGAATTGTGGTTTGGTTTAGGGTTGGTGTTGTGGTTAGGGTTTAGGGTTGGGGGTTAGGATTAGGGTTAGGGTTAGGGTTGGGATGAGGGTTAGGGATGGGGTTGGGGTTAGGGTTAGGGTTGGGGTTAGGGTTAGAGTTGGTATTAGGGTTAGGGTTAGGGTTAGGGTTTGTTTTAGCATTACTCTTAGGTTTAGGGTTAGAAGAGCTTTAGGGTTAGGTTTGGGGTTAGGGGTTAGAGTTAGCGTTACTCTTAGGTTTAGCGTTAGAAGAGGTTTAGGGTTAGTGCTAGGGTTGGGGTTAGGGGTTATGGTTAGGTTTAGGGTTAGGGTTAGGGTTAGCGTTACTCTTAGGTTTAGGGTTAGAAGAAGTTTACGGTTAGGTTTAGGGTAGGGGTTATGGTTTGTGTTACTCTTAGTTTTAGGGTTAAAGGTTTAGGGGTTAGGGTTAGGGTTAGGGTTAGGGTTAAGGTTAGGATGTGGTTTAGGGTTAGAGTTAGGTTTACGGTTAGGGTTAGGGTTAGGGTTTAGCGTTGTGGTTAGGTTAGGGTTAGGGTTAGGGTTTAGCATTGGGGTTAGGGTTAGAGTTAGGGTTAGGGTTGGGGTTAGGGTTGGGGTTGGGGTTGGGTTAGGTTTAGGGTTGGATTTAGGGTTAGGGTTAGTGTTGGTTTTAGGGTTAGGTTTGGGGTTAGGGTTAGGGTTGGAGTTAGGGTGAGGGTAAGTGTTGGGTTTAGTGTTAGGGTTGCAGTTGGGGCTGGGGTTAGTGTTGGGGTTAGGGTTAGATTTTAGGGTTAGGGTTAGGGTTAGGGTTTGTTAAGTTTGGGGTTAGGGTTAGGGTTAGCGTTACTCTCCAGGTTTAGGGTGACGGTTATGTTTAAGGTTAGGTTTGGGGTTGGGGTTGCGGTTAGGGTTAAGGTTGGGGTTAGGGTTAGGGTTTGGTTTAGGGTTGGGGTTGGAGTAAGGGTTGGAATCGTGGTTTGATTTAGGGTTGGGGTTGGGGTTAGTGTTAGGGATGGGGTTAGGATTAGGGTTAGGGTTATGGTTGAGGTTAGGGTTAGGGTTGGGGTTGGGGTTAGGGTTAGGGTTGGGATTAGGGTTAAAGTTGGTGTTATGGTTAGGGTTAGGTTTAGCGTTACTCTTAGGTTTAGGGTTAGAAGATGTTTAGGGTTAGGGTTAGGGTTCAGGGTTAGGGTTAGGTTTCGGTTTAAGGTTAGGGTTTGTTTTAGGGTTAGGGGTTAGGTTTAGGGTTACAGCTAGGGGTTAGGGTTAGGGTTAGTGTTAGGTTTTAGGGTTAGGGTTAGTGTCATGGTTAGGTTAAGGTTAGGGTAAAGTTTAGGGTTAGAGTTTGGGGTTACGGTTAGGGTTAACCTTAGGGTTAGGGTTATGGTTATGGTTAGGGTTGGGGGTTACGGTTAGGTTTGGGGTTGTGTTTATGGATAGGGTTGGGGTTAGGGTTAAGATTAGGGTTGGTGTTAGGGTTAGGGTTAAGTTTAGGGTTAAGTTTAGGAGTTAGGGTTAGGGTTAGTGTTAAGGTTTAGGGTTATGGTTAGGGTTTGGGTAAGGTTAGGGTTAGGGTTAGGGTTAGGGTTAGGTTCACTCTTAGGTTTAGGGTTAGAAGAGGTTTAGGGTTAGGGTTAGGGTTAGGTGTTTTGGTTGGGGTTAGGATTAGCCTTACTCTTAAGTTTAGGGTTAGAAAAGGGTTTAGGGGTTAGGGTTAGGGTTTGGGGCTTTTTGTTAGGGTTAGGGTTAAGAAGTAGGGTGAGGGTTGGGGTTTGGGATTAGGGTTACTGTTATGGTTGGGTTAGGGTTGGGATTGGGGTTATGGTTGTGGTGGAGTTAGGGTTGGGATTGGTGTTGGGGTTAGGGTTGTGATTGTGGTTTGGTTTAGGGTTGGGTTTCGGGTTAGGGTTAGGTTTGGGGGTTCAGATTAGGGTTAGGGTTAGGGTTGGGGGTTAGCTTTCGGGCTGGGGTTGGGTGTGGGTAAGGGTTGGGGGTTAAGTTTAGGGTTAGGTTTGATGTTAGGGTTAGGTTTACGGTTAGGTTTTTAGGGTTAGGTTTACGGTTAGGCTTAGGGTTAAATTTAGGGTTAGGGTTATGGTTCGGGCTAGGGATAGGTTTAGGACTAGGGCTAGGTCTGGGGCTAGGGTTAGGGTTAGCGTTAGGATTAGGGGTTAATGTTAGGGTTGGGGTTAGGGTTAGATTTTAGGGTTAGGGTTAGTTTAGGTTTAGGGTTAAGGTTGGGTTTAGCGTTACTCTTAGGTTTAAGGTTAGAAGAGGTTTGGGGTTAATGTTACGGTTGGGATTAGGGGTTAGGGTAAGGATTAGGGTTAGGGTTAGTGTTAGGATTAGGGTTAGGGTTAGGTTAGGTTTAGGGTTAGGTTTGGGGTTAGGGTTAGGGTTTAAGATTAGGGTTAGCATTTGAGTTAGGGTTAGGTGTTAGTTTTATGGTTAGGTATTAGGGTTCGGGATAGGGGTAGAGGTCGGTGTAGGGACATTGGTTGAGTTTAGGGAAAGGATTAGGGTTTTGTTAGGTTTAGGGTTTATGGTTTAGGGTTAGGGATGGTGTTGGGGTTAGTTTTGGGGCTAGGGATAGTGTTGGGGCTAGGGCTAGGGCTAGCGTTAAGGTTACGGTTAGGGTCTAGGTTTAGGGTTAGGGTTTGGGGTTAGGGTTGGGGTGAGGGTTAGGATTTAGAGTATAGGGTAGGGTTGGGGTTAGGGTTAGTGCTAGGATTAGGAGTAGGGCTAGTGCTAGGGTTGGGGCTGGGCTAGGGTTAGGGATAGGTTTATGGTTGGGTGAGTTTTAGGGTTAGCGTTAGGGGTAGGAGTAGGGTTGGATTAGGGTTAAGGTTAGGGTTAGGGTTAGGGGTAGGGTTGGGTTGGGTTTAGGGTTAGGGGTAGGGGTAGGGGTAGGGATAAAGGTATGTGTGGGTTAGAGTTAGGGTTAGGGTTAGTGTTGGGCTTAGGTATATGGTTAGGGTCAGGGGGCAGGGTCAGGGTTTAGGGTTACTGTTAGCATTAAGATGAGCATTAGCATTAGGTTTAGCGTTAGGGTTAGGGTTTGGGATTCGGATTAGTGTTAGGGTTAGGTATAGGGGTTAGTGTTAGTGTTAGGGTTGGGGTTGGGGTTACGGTTGAGGTTGGGGTTAGGGTTGGGATTGGGGTTGTGTTTAGGTTTGGGGTGTGGTTAGGGTTAGGGTTAGAGTTGGGGATAGGGTTAGGGTTAGCATTAGGGCTGGGGTTAGGGTTAGGGTTAGGGTTAGGTTTGGGGTTACTGTTATGTTTAGGGTCAGGGTCAGGGTCAGGGTCAGGGTTTAGGGTTAGGGTTAGCGTTAGGGTTAGCATTAGTGTTAAGTTTAGCCATAGGGTTAGGTTTAGGTTTAGGGTTAGACGTTAGTGTTAGGGTTAGGGTTAGGTGTTAGGGGTCGGGTTAGGGTAAGGGTTAGGGTTAGGGTTAGGAGGGTTAAATTTATGGTTAGGGTTAGGTTCAGGGTTATGGTTCAGGCTAGTTCTAGGGCTAGGGATAGGCCTAAGGCTAGGGCTAGGTTTAGGGTTAGTGTTCAGTGTCATGGTTAGGGTTAGAGTTAAGGGTAGGGATAGGGTTGGGGTTAGGGTTAGGGTTATGGATAGTGTTAGGGTTAAGTATAGGGTTAGGGATTAGGGTTAGGGTTAGGGGTTGGGGTTTAGGGATAGGGTTAAGGAAAGAGTTTAGGCTTAGGATATGTGTTAGGGTTAAAGATAGGGTTAGGGTTAGAGTTAGGCCTAGGGCTAGGGTTAGGATTATGGTAGGGTTAGGGTAGGGTTGGCATTGGGGTTAGGTTTAGGGTTAAGGTTGGCGTTACTATTAGGTTTATTGTTAGGATTAGGGTTAGGCTTACGGTTAGGCTTTAGAGTTAGGGTTAGGGTTAGGGGTTAAGATTAGGGTTAGTGTTAGGGTTGGGGTAGGGGTTAGGGTGAGGGTTTGGGTTTGGGTTGGGGTTGGGGGTTAGAGTTAGGGATGGGGTAGGGGTTAGGGTTAGGGTTGGGGTTAGGGTTAGGGTTGGGGTTAGGGTTAGGGTTGGGGTTAGGGTTAGGGTTGGGGTTGGGGTTAGGTTTAGGGTTGGGGTTAGGGTTACGGTTAGGGTTGGTGTTAGGGTTAGGGTTAGGGTTAGGGTTATGTTTAGGGGTTAGGGTTAGGGTTAGTTTTACGGTTTAGGGTTAGGGGTTAGGGTTGGGGTTTAGGGGTAGGGTTGGGTTTAGCGTTACTCTTAGGTTTAGGATTAGAAGAGGTTTAGGTTTAGGGTTAGGGTTAGGGTTAGGCTTAGGGGTTTTGGTTAGGGTTAGGTTAGGTTTAAGGTTAGGGTTAGCATTACTCTTGGGTTTCGGGTTAGAAGTGGTTAAGGGTTAGGGTTAGGATTAGGGATAGTAGTTTTGGTTAGGGTTAGGGTTACTGTTAGTGTTAGGGTTAGGGTTAGGGGTTAGGGCTAGGGTTAAGGTTAGGGGTTATTGTTAGGGTTAGGGTTATGTTTAGGGTTAGGGTTAGGGGTGAGGGTAAGTGCTAGGGTTAGGGTTAGTGTTGGGATTGGGTTTAGTGTTAGGGTTAGGGTTAGGGTTAGGGTTACGGTTAGTGTTAGTGTTAGGGGTATGCTTAGGGGTTAGGTTTAGGGTTAGGGGTTGTGGTTCGGGTTACGGTTAGGCTTTAGGGTTAGGGTTAGGGTTAGGGTTAGTGTTAGGGTTTAGGATTAGAGTTAGTGTTAGGGATTAGGATTAGGGTTAGGGTTAGTGTTGGCGTTAGGGTTAGGGTTAGGGTTAGGGGGTTAGGGCTAGGGTTAAGGTTAGGGGTTATTGTTAGGGTTAGGGTTGGTGTTAGGGTTAGGATGGGGTTGGGGTTAGGGTTAGGGTTGGGGTTAGGGTTAGGGTTAGGGTTGGTATTAGGTTTAGGGTTGGGGGTTAGGTTTAGGGGTAGTGTTAGGCTTAGTGTTAGGGTTTAGGGTTAGGGTTAGAGCTAGGGTTAGGGGTAGGATTGGGGTTGAGGTTTGGGTTGAGGATGGGGTTAGTGTTGGGATTGGGGTTGGGGTTAGTGTTGGGATTGTGGTTGGGTTTAAGGTTGGGGTTGTGGTTAGGGTTGGGGTTGGGGACAGGGATAGGGTTAGGGTTAGGGTTGGGGTTAGGGCTAGGGTTAGGTTTAGGGTTAGTGTTAGGATTGGGTTTAGGGTTAAGGTTAGGGTTAGGGTTACGGTTAGAATTAGTGTTAGGAGTATGTTTAGGGGTTGGGTTTGGTGTTAGGGGTTGTGGTTAAGGTTAGGGTTAGGCTTTAGGGTTAGTGTTAGGGTTAGGTTTAGGGTTAGGATTAGAGTTAGGGTTAGTGTTAGAGTTTAGGTTTAGGGTTAGTGTTAGGGGTTAGGATTAGGGTTAGGGTTAGTGTTGGGGTAGAGAGTTAGGGTTAGGGTTCGGGTTAGGGTTAGGGTTAGGGTGGGGTTGGTGTTAGGGTTAGGGTTGGGGTTAGGGTTATGGTTAGAGCTTGGTATTAGGGTTAGGGTTAGGGTTGGGGTTTAGTGTAAGGGTTAGTGTTAGGGTTTAGGGTTAGGGTTAGGGTTAGTGTTGGGGTTGGGGTTTGGGTTGAGGACTGGGTTAGTGTTGGGATTGGAGTTGGGGTTAGGGTTGGGATTGTGGTTGGGTTTAGGGTTGGGGTTTTGTTTAGGGTTAGTGTTGGGGATAGTGGTAGGGTTAAGGTTAAGGTTGGGGTTAGGGTTAGGGTTAGTGTTGGGATTGGGTTTAAGATTAGCTTTAGGGTTAGGGTCTGGGTCAGGATCAGGCTTTAGGATTAGGGTTAACGTTAGGGTTAGCATTAGCGTTAAGGTTAGCCATAAGCTTTGGGTTAGGGTTAGGGTTATGGTTAGGGTTAGGGTTAGGTTTGGGGTTAGAGTTCGTAGTAAGGGTTAGGGTTAGGGTTAGGGTTAGGGTTGGGTTTAGGGTTAGGGGTTCGTTGTACGGGTTAGGGTTATGTTAGGGTTAGTGTTGGGGTTGGGTTTAGTGTTGAGGTTGGGGTTAGGGTTGAGATTGTGGTTGGGGTTATTGTTGGGATTGTGGTGGGGTTTAGGGTTGGGTTTGGGGATATGGTTAGGGTTGGGGTTCGGGTTAAGATTATGTTTAGGGTTGGGGTTAGTGTTAGGGTTGGGATTGGGGTTAGGGTTAGGGTTGGGATTAGGGTTAGGGTTAGGGTTTAGACTTAGGTTTAGGGGTTTTGGTTAGGGTTAGGTTTAGTCTTTAGGGTTAGTGTTACGGTTAGGTTTAGGGTTAGGATTAGAGTTAGGGTTATTGTTAGGGGTTAGGGTTAGGGGAGGGTTAGGGGTTAGGATTAGGGTTAGGGTTAGGGTTAGTGTTGGGGTAGATGTTAGGGTTAGGGTTCGAGTTAGGGGTTAGGTTTAGGATTGGGGTTAGAGGTAGGGTTAGGGTTGGTGTTAGGGTTAGGGGTTATGTTTAGGTTTAGGGGTTAGGGTTAGGGTTAGTGTTAGGTTTTATGGTTGGGGTTATGGTTAGGTTTAGGTTAGGTTTGGGGGTTAGGTTTTAGGGTTAGGGTTAAGGTTAGGGTTAGCGTTACTGTTAGGTTTAGGTTTAGAAGAGGTTTAGGGTTAGGGTTGGGGTTAGGTTTAGGGTTAGGTTTCGTAGTAAGGTTTAGGGTTAGGGGTAAGGGTTAGTGTTGGGGTTGGATTTATGGTTGAGGTTGGGGTTAGGGTTGGGATTGGGGTTGGGGTTATTCTTTGGATTGTGGTTGGATTTAGGGTTGGGGTGGGGATATGGTTAAGGTTGGGGTTGAGGTTAGGGTTAGGGTTAGGGTTGGGGTTAGTGTTAGGTTTGGGGTTGGGTTAGGGTTAGGGTTATTGTTTAGTGTTAGGGTTAGCGTTTCTTTTAGGGATAGGGTTAGGGTTAGGGTTAGGGTTTAGGGTTAGGGTTAGGGTTAGGTAAGTGTTAGGGTTAGGTTTAGGTTTAGGGTTTAGGGTTAGGGTTAGCTTATCTGTTAGGTTTAGGGTTAAAGAGTTTAGGGTGAGGGTTAGGGTTAGAGTTAGTGTTAGGGTTAAGTTTAGGGGTTAGGGTTAGGGTTAGGGTGGTTTTGATTAGGGTTAGGGGTAGGTTTAGGGTTAGGGTTAGGGTTAGGGTTAGGGGTTAGGGTTAGGGTTGGGGTTGGGGGTTATATTAGGGTTAGGGTTAGTGTTGGGGTAGAGGTTAGGGTTAGGGGTCGTGTTATGGTTCGGGTTAGGGTTGGGGTTAGGGTTAGTGTTTAAGTTTAGGTTTAGTGTTAGGGTTAGGGTTAGGTTAGGGTTAGGGTTAAAATTTAGGGTTACGGTTAGGCTTAGGGTTAGGGTTAGGGTTAGCGTTATGTTAGGGTTAGGGTTAGGGTTAGGGTTAGGGTTAGTGTTTAGGGTTAGGGTTAGCTTTTCTGTTAGTTTTAGGATTAGAATTGGTTAGGGTTAGGGTTAGAGTTAATGTTATTTTTAGGGTTAGGAGTTAGTGTTAGGGTTAGGGGTTTTTGTTAGGGTTGGGTTAGGGTTAGGGTTTAGGGTTACGGTTAGGGTTAGGTTAAGTTTAGAGGTTAGGTTAGGGTTGGTGTTAGGGTTTAGTGTTAGGGTTAGGGTTAAGGGTTAGGATGAGGGTTAGGGTTAGTGTTGAGGTAGAGTTTAGTGTGAGGGTTCAGGTTAGGTTTAGGATTAGGGTTGGGGTTAGGGTTAGGGTGTGGTTGGATTTAGGGTTAGATTTGGGCTTAGGGTTAAGGTTGGTGTTAGTGTTAGGGTTAGGGTTAGGTTTAGGGGTTAGGGTTAGGGTTTGTGTTAGGGTTTAGGGTTAGGGTTAGGTTTAGTTTAAGGTTAGGGTTAGGGGTTAGGGTTAGGGTTAGCGTTACTCTTAGGTTTAGGTTTAGAAGAGGTTTAAGTTTAGGGTTAGGGTTAGGGTTAGCATTGGGGGTTGTGGTTAGGGTTAGAGTTATGGTTACGTTTAGGATTAGGGATAGGGTTTAGGGTTAGTGTTAGGGTTAGGGTCTGGATCAGGGTCAGGATTTAGGGTTAGGGTTAGCATTAGGGCTAGCATTAGCGTTAAGGTTAGCTATATGGTTTGGGTTAGGGTTAGAGTTAGACGTTAGGGTTAGTGTTAAGGTTTAGGGTTAGGTTTAGGGTTAGGGTTCGTAGTAAGGGTTAGGGTTATGTTTAGGGTTAGTGTTGGGGTTGGGTTTAGAGTTGAGGTTGGGGTTAGGGTTGAGATTGTTTTTGGGGTTATTTTGGGATTGTGGTGTGGTTTAGAGTTGGGGTTGGGGATATGGTTAGGGTTGGGGTTAGGGTTAGGTTTAGGGTTAGGTTTGGGGTTAGTGTTAGGGTTGGGATTGGGGTTAGGGTTAGGGCTGGTGTTAGGGTTAGTGTTTGGGGTTAGGGTTAGCGTTTCTCATAGGGTTAGGGTTAGGATTTAGGGTTAGTGTTAGGGTTAGGTTAGAGTTAGGGGTAGGGGTAGGGTTAAGGGTTAGGGTTAGTGTTTCTGTTAGGTTTAGGGTTAGAAGAGGTTAGTGTTAGGGTTAGCATTAGGGTTTGGGTTAGAGTTAGTGTTAGGGTTAGGTTTAGGGGTTAGGGTTAGGGGTTTGGATAGGTTTAGGGTTAGGGGTTAGGCTTTAGGGTTAGTGTTAGGGTTAGGTTTAATGAGGGATTAGAATTAGGGTTAGTGTTAAGTTTTAGGGTTAGGGTTAGGGTTAGGGGTTAGGATTAGGGTTAGGGTTAGTGTTGTTGTAGAGGTTAGGGTTATGGTTCGGGTTAGGGTTAGGGTTAGGGTTGGGGTTAGGGTTAGGGTGGGGTTGGGATTAGGGTTAGGGTTGGGGTTAGGGTTAGGGTTAGGGTTAGGTTTAGGGTTAGCGTTACTGTTAGGTTTTGGATTAGAAGAAGTTTAGGGTTAGGGTTAGGGTTAGTGTTAGGGGTTAGGGTTAGGGTTAGGGTTATGATCAGGATTAGGGTTAGGGGTTAGGGGTAGGGTTAGGGGTTAAGGTTAGGGTTAGGGTTAGGATTGGGGTTGGGGTTTGGGTTGAGGATGGGGTTAGGGTTGGGATTGGGGTTGAGGTTAGTGTTGGGATTGTGGTTGGGTTTAGGGTTGGAGTTGTGGTTGGGGTTAGGGTTGGGGATAGGGGTTGGGGTTAGGGTTTAGGTTGGGGTAGGGTTAGGGTGTGTGGTTGGGTTAGGGTTAGGGTTAGGGTCAGGGCCAGGGTCAGGTTTTAGGTTTAGAGTTAGTTTTAAGGTTAGCATTAGCGTTAAGGTTAGCCATAGGTTTTGGGTTAGGGTTAGTGTTGGGGTTGGGTTTAGGGTTGAAGTTGGGGTTAGGGATGAGATTGGGGTTATTGTTGGGATTGTGGTGGGGTTTAGGGTAGGAATTGGGGATATGGTTAGTGTTGGGGTTAGGGTTAGCGTTATGGTTAGGGTTGGGGTTAGTGTTAGGGTTGGGATTGGGGTTAGGGTTAGGGTTGGAGTAGGGGCTAGGGTTAGGGTTGGGGTTGAGGTTAGGTTTAGGGTTCGAGTTAGGGTTAGGGTTAGGGTTGGGATTACGGTTAGGGTGGGGTTGGGGTTAGGGTTAGGGTTGGGGTTAGGGTTGGTATTTGGGTTGGGGTTATTGTTGGGATTGTGGTTGGATTTAGGTTTGGGGTTGGGGATATGGTTAGGGTTGGGGTTAGGGTTAGGGTTAGTGTTGGGATTAGTTTTAGGTTTGGGGTTGGGTTAGGGTTAGGTTGTTTAGTTTTTTTAGGGTTAGCGTTTCTTTTTGGTTTATGGTTAGAAGAGGTTAGGGTGAGGGTTAGGGTTAGGGTTAGAGTTAGTGTTAGGGTTAGGTTTAGGGTTAGTGGTTTTGGTTAGGGTTAGAGTTAATGGTTAGGATTAGGGTTAGGGTTAGTGTTGGGGTAGGGTTAGGGTTAGGGTTAGGGTTAGGGTTACTCTTAGGTTTAGGATTAGAAGAGGTTTAGGGTTAGGGTTAGAGTTAGGGTTGGGGGTTTTGGTTAGGGTTAGTGTTAGGGTTGGGGGTTAGGGTTAGGTTTAGGATTAGGGTTTGGTTTAGGGTTAAGGTTAGGGTTAGGGTTAGGGTTTAGGGTTAACGGTAGGGTTAGGGTTAGGGTTTAGGGTTACCGTTAGGGTTAGGTTTAGTATTAAGATTAGGGTTGGGGTCAAGATCAGTGTCAGGGTTTATGGTTAGGGTTAGCGTTAGGGTTAGGGTTAGGTTTAGGATTAGGGTTTGGTTTAGGATTAGGGTTAGGGTTAGGGTTAGGGTTTAGCGTTAAGGGTAGGGTTAGGGTTAGGGTTTAAGGTTACCGTTAGGGTCAGGTTTAGTGTTAGGATTAGGGTTGGGGTCAAGATCAGTGTCAGGGTTTATGGTTTGGGTTAGCATTAGGGTTAGTGTTAGCATTAAGGTTAGCGTTAGGTTTAGGGTTAGGGTTAGGTTTAGGGGTTAGGGTTAGGGTTAGGTTTGGGTTAAAGTTAAGGTTAGCGTTTAGGTTAAGGGTAGGATTATTTGTTTTGGTTAGTGTTAGGTTTAGGTTTAGTGTTAGGGTTAGGGTTGGGTTATTGTTAGGTTTATGGTTAGGATTAGGGTTAGGGTTAGGGTTAAGGTTAGGATTAGGTTTAGGGTTCGGTTTAGGGTTAGGGTTAGGGTTAGGTTTAGCATTAGGGTTAGGGTCAGGTTTCGGTTAAGCTTAGGATTAGGGTTAGTGTTCAGGGTTAGGGTTAGAGTTCTGGTTTAGAGATAGGGTTTCAGAAAGTGTTAGGGTTAGGGTTAGGGTCGGTTATGGTTAGGGTTAGGGTTAATGCTAGGGCTAGGGCTAGGCCTACGGTTATGGTTAGTGTTAAGTTTAAGGGTAGGGTTAGGGCTTGTGGTTAGGTTTGGGTTTGGGTTAGGGTTATGTTTAGGGTTTAGAGTTTAGAGTTATGGCTAGGGTTAGGGTTAGGGCTAGTGCTAGGGTTAGATCTAGGCCTAGGGCTAGGGTTAGGGGCTTGGGGCTAGGACTAGGGTTAGGGTTACGGTTGGGTGAGTTTTCAGGTTAATGTTAAGGGTAGGGGTAGGGTTGGGTTAGGTTTAGGTTAGGGTTAGGTGTAGGGGTAGGTTTGGGTTAGGTTTAGGGTTAAGGGTGGGGGTAGAGGTATGGTTGGGTTATGTTTAGGTTTAGATGAGTTAGTGTCAGGGTTACGGTTAGGGTTAGGGGTTAGGGTTAGGGTTATGGTTACAGTTAGAGTTAGGGTTAGGGTTAGGATTCAATGTTAGGTTTTGAGTTAGGGTTAGAGGTTAGGGTTAGGGTTATGGTTAGTTTTAGGGTTAGGGTTTGTGTTTAGGGTCAGATTGAGTGTTAGGGATCAGGGATTTGGGAAAGGGTTAGGGTTAGGGTTAAGGGTAGGGTTAGGGATTGAGGTTAGGGTTACATTAGGGTTAGATTTGGATTAGCGTTAGGGTTAGGGTTAATGCTAGGGCTAAATTCTAACCCTTTCACTAACCTTAACCCAATCCTAACTCTAACCCAAACCCCAACAGATACCCCTACCCCTACCCCAACCCCTACCCCTAACCATAAAACCTTAAATCTTAACCCTAAACCTAACCCAACTCTAACCCTAACCCTAATCCTTACCCTCTCCCTAGGCCTAACAATAACCTAACCTAACCCTATCCCTATACCCTAAACCCTAACCGTAACCCTAACCCTAACCCAACCCTAACCCTAACACTACCCCAACCCTACCCCTACCCCTAACCGCTAACCCTAACACTGAGCCAAACCCTAACAATAAGCCCTAACCTAACCTAGCCCTAGCCCTAAACCTAACCCTAACCCTAACCCTACCCGTAGCCCTAACCCTAACCCTAACCTAGCCTAACCTAATCCTAATCCTAACCCTAGCCCTAGCCCTAACCCTAACCCTAACCTCCTAACCCTAACCCTAACCTAACCCTAAACCCTTATCCTAACCCTAACCCAATCACTAGCCCTAACCCTAAACATAACCCAAACCTAACACTAACCCCAAACCCTAACCCTAACCCCAACCCCAACCTAACCCTAACCGTGCCCTAATACTAACCTAACCTAACCCTAACACTATTCTAACCCTAACCCTAAATCTAAACCTCTTCTAACCCTAACACTAACTGTAACACTAACCCTAATTCTATCCGTAACCCCAACCCCAACCCTAAACCTAAACCTAACCTAACCCTTTAACCAAACGCGAACACTAGCACTAACCTAACCATAACCCTACACCCTAACCCTAACCCTAAACCTAACACTAACACTAACCCTAGTCCTAACCCTAACCTAACCCTAACCCTAACCCTAAACCCTAATCTTAAAACTAACACTAACTCCATCCTACCCTAACCCTAACTCAAACCCATACCCTACACTACCCCTAGCCCCTAACTTTAACCCTAACCCTATCCCTAAACCCTAATCCCTAACCCTAACCCTAAACACTAACCCTAACCCTAAACGTAACTCAAACATAACCATAACCCTAACCCTTAACCCCTAACCCTAACACTAACACTATGCCAAACCCCAACCCTAACCCTAAACCTACCCTAATCCTAAAGGTAACCAAAACCCCTAACACTGAACCCTAACCCTTACACTAACCCAACCCCAGCCCTACCCCTAGCCTAAACCTTCTCCCTGGCCCCTAACCCTAACCCTAACACTAGCCCTATCCTAAACCATGAACCCAAACCCTAACCCGAACCGTAACCTAACCCCAACACATAACCCTAACCTCTAACCCTAACCCCTAACCTAACCCTAGCCTAACTGACTACAAACCCTAACCCTAAACCCTACCCCTACCCCTACCCCTACCCTAACACTAACCCTAACCCTATTCCTAAACCTAATCCCTAACCTAACCTAACCCAAAGCACTAGCCCTAACCCTAAACCTAACCCAACATAACCCTAACCCTAATCCCTAACCTAACCCTAACCTAAACCTTAAACCCTAACCCCAACCCTAACCCAACTCTAACCCTAACCCTAAACCTATCCCTTGCCTAACCCTATCACTAAACCTAAACCCTAACACTAACCCTAATGCTAAACCCTAACCCTAACCCAAATCCTTACACACCCTAAACCTAACCCTGACCTAACCCCAACCATTCCCTACCTCTACCCCCTACCCTAACCCTACCTCCTAGCCTAACCTAACCTCTAACTCTAACACAAGTCATAACCCAAGCCTAACCCTAACCCTAACCTAGCCTAACATAACCTAACCCTAACCTGCCTAACCTAACCGCCTAGCCTAACCTAACCCTACCCCCACCATTGGCCCTAACACTGCACTAGCCTATCCTAGCCCTAACCCTAGCCCTAGCCTAGCCTAACCTAACCTAACCTAGCCCTAACCTCCTAACCCTAACCTAACCCTAACCCTAACCCAAACTCTAGCCCTAACCTAGCCCTGACTCTAGCCATAACCCTAGCAGTACCCTAGCCCTCACCCTATCCTTAACCTAACCCTACCCTAACCTGGCTCTAGCCTGGCCCTAACCCTAACACTAAACCCCTAACCTAACCCAACCCTAACCTACCATAACCCTAACCCCAACCCATACCCTAACCTAACCCTAACCCCTAACCCTAACCTAACACTATCCCTAACCTAACGCTAACCCTAACACTAACCTAATCCTAACCTAACCCTCAACCCTAACCCTAACCCTAACCCCAACCGTAACACCAACCTAACCTAACCTAACCTATCCCTAACCTAACCTAACCCTAACCTAACCCTAACCTAACCCAACCTAACCTAGCCTGGCCCTAGCCCTACCCCTAGCCCTATCCGTAGCCTAACCTATCCTTGGTCTAATCCGACCCCTACCCTTAACCTAAGCCTAACCCTAACCTCTCCCTAAAACTACTCTAACCCTACCCTAACCTACCTAACCTAACCCTAACCCCTAACCCTACCCTAACACCTAACCCAATCCCTACCCTAACCCCTACCTAACACTAACCCTAACTCTAACCCTAACCCTACTGGCCCTAGCCTAACCTACCCTAACCAAAACCTTACCCTAACCTAACATGCCCCACACCCTAACCCTACACCTAACCTAACCCTAGCCTAACCTAGCCTAACGCTAACCCTAACACTAACCACCTAACACTAGCCTAAGCCTAATCCCTAGCCCTAACCCTAACCCTAACACTAACCTAACACTAACCCTATCCTACCCTAACCTAACCTGGCCATAACCTAACCCTAGCCCTAACCTAACTCGTCTAACCCTAACCTAACCCTACCTGACCCAACCCTAACCCTATCCTACCTAACCCTAGCCCTACCTCCTACCTAGCCTAGCACTAGCCTAACCCCTAACCTAACCCTACCCTACCCTAACACTAACCTAACTCTAACCTGCCCTAGCCCTAATCCCTAATCTTAACCTATACCTGACCCTAAGCACTAACCTAGCCCTTGCCTAACCCATCCTAGCCCTAACCCTAACCTAGCCCTAACCCTAACCCCTATCCCTAACCTAACCCTACCTAACCCCTCCTAGCCCTACCTACCCTAGCCCCTAACCTAACCATATGCCTTTAGCCCTACCCTGCCTAACACTAACCTAAACCCCAACCCTAACCTAACCCTAACCTAAGCCTAACCCCACCCTTCCTCTCTAACCCCTGCCGCCCTAACCCTACCCAACCCTTGCCCCTAGCCCTAACCTAACCTAACCTGTAATCCTAGCCTAACACTAGCCTGGCCATAACCTAGCCCTAACCCTAACGCTAACACTAACACTATCTAACCTAGCGCTGGCTCTAACCTAACCCTGACCCTACCTAACCTAACCCTAGCACTAACCCTAACCTAAACCTAACCTAACCCTAACCTGCCCCCTAACCCTAACCCTAACCTAACCATAAACCTATCCTAAACCTAACCTAACCCTAACCTAATCCTAACCTAACCCTAACCTAACACCAGCCCTAACCCTAACCTAACCGCCCTATCCCGAACCCAAACCCCAACCCTCACCCTAACCCAAATCCCTAGCCTAACTCCAACTTCAACCTAACCCTAACCTCACCCCTAGCCTAACCTAACACCCTAGCCCTAACCCAAACCCCAATCCTCACCCCTAACCCCAATCCCAATCCCAGCCCTGCCTAACCCCTAACCCTAACCCTAACCCTAACACATCCCTAACCTAAACCTGGCCTTAACCTAGCTAACCCTAACCCTACCCCTACCTCCCCTAACCCCTGCCTAACCCTCCCAGCCCTAACCTAACACTAACGCTAACCTAACGGTGACACTAACCCAAATGCTAGCCTAACCCTAAACCTCTGACCCTAACCTGCCTACCCCAAACCCTAACCCTAACCTAGCCCTAACCTAACCCTAACCTAATTCTAACCTAACCCACACATGCCTTTAACCCTGCCTTCCTAGCCTAACCCTAACCCTAACCCTAAACCTACACCTAACCTAACCTAACCCTAACTCAAACCCTGGCCCAACCTAACCCTAACCTAACCTAACCTAACCCTAACCTAACACTAAACACTAACCATAGCCCTAGCTTCTAACCTAACCGCCAACCTAACCTAACCTAACTCGTCTAAACCTAAAATTAACCCTACCTCTGCCCTACCCCTAACCAACCATAACCTTATCCCTAACCCTAACCACAACCACTAAACCTGCCTGGACCTCTACCCATACCATAACCTATCCTATCCTAACCTAACCCTAACCCTAACACCACTAACCCTAACCCCTAACCCATAACACTAAACACCTAACCTAACCTAACCCTAACCCCTAACCTAACCCTAACCTAACCCCTAACCTAATCTAACAATAAACCTAATAACCCTAAACCTAACCCTAACCCTAACCCCAACCCTACCTACCCTACCTAACCCTAGCCCTAGGCCTAACTTTAACCCTAACCTAACTTTAACCTAAGACATATCCTAAGCCAAATCTCTTCCACTAAACCTACCTAAACACTAACCCTAACCCTAACATTATCCTTAACCTTAACCTTAACCTAACACTATCCTAACCCTAACCCTAACCCCTAATCCTATCCCAACCCTTAACTCTAACCTAACCATAACACTAAACACTAACCTAACACTAGCCCTAGCAATAGCCCTATCCTAGCCCTAGCACTAGCCCTAGTCCTAAAGCTATCCATAGCCTAACCATAAGCCTAACACTAGCCCTAACCTAGCCTAGCCTTAACCCTAGACCAAACACTAACCCCTAACCCTAACCCTAGCCCTAACACTAACCCTAACCTAGCCTTATCCGTAACCCTAACACTAGCCTAACCCTAACTCTAACCCTAACCCTAGCCTAACCTAACCCTAACCCTAACCTACGATAACACTAACCTAATGCTAACTCTAACCTAAACCTGACCTGACCTGACCCTAACCTAATGCTAGCCTAACACTAACCTAACCCTAACCTAACCCTGACCCTAGCCCTAACCCTAACCTAACCATAACCTAACCCTAATCTTAATCCTAACCTAAGAGTAACCTAACCTAACACTAATCCTAACCTAACCCTAAACACTAACTCTAACCCTACCTAAAGCTAACCTAACCCTAACCTAGCCTAGCCATAGCCTAGCCCTAGCACTAGCCCTGGCCCTAATCCTAGCCATAGCCTAACTCTAACCTAACCTAACCCTAACCCTTACCTAACCTAGCCCTGGCTCTAGCCCTAGCCCTAGCACTAGCCCTTGCCCTAGCCTAACCTAGCCATAGCCCTAACCCTAAGTCTAACCCCTCACCCTCACCCCAACCCTAACCCTAACCCTAACCCTACCCTAAACCTAAACTTAACCCTTACCTAACTCTAACCTAGCCCTAACTCTCCTTGCCCTAACACTATCCCTAGCCCTAAACTTAAACCTAACCATAACCAGAAACCCTAAACCCTAGCCTTAATGTAACCCTAACACTAACCCAACCCTAACACTAACCTAAACCTAACCCCAACACATACCCTTCTCCTACACCTACCACTACCCTTACCCGTAACCTTAACCCTAACCCAACCGAACCTCTAACGCTAAACCTAACCCTAAATCTAAACCTCTTCTTACCCTAACCTAACAGTAATGCTAACCTAACCTAACCCCAACCCCAACCCTAACCCTAACCCTACCTAACCTAAACCCAACCCTAACCTAAACCTAACTCTAGCCCTAGCCTAGCCATAGCTCTAATCCTAACCTAACCCTAGCCCTAAACCCTAATCCTAACATTTACCCTAGCCCTAGCCTAACACAGGCACTAGCCCTAGCCCTAACCTATCCCTAGCCCTAATCCTAGCCTAACCCTAACCTAAACCTAACCCTAACCTAACCTAACCCTAAAGATAACCTAACACAAACCCAAACCCTTACCCCTACCTGACTGTAAGCCCTAACACTAACCCTAACCTAACGCTAACATTAGCCTTAGCACTAGCCTAGCCCTAACCCTATCCCTAGCCCTAACCCTAACCCTAACCATAAACCCTAAACCCAAACCTGAGCCTAACCCAAACCTAACCTAACCTAAACCCTAACCTCCAACCATACACCTTCCCCTACTCCTACCCCTACCCGTAACCTAACCCTAATCCTAACCTAACCTAACCCGTAACCTATCCCTAGCCCTAAACCAACCCCCTAAACCTAATCCTAAACCCTAAAACCTAACACTAACCCTAACCCTACCCCTAAACTACACTAACCTAAATCCTAAACCTAAACCTAACACTAACCTAAACACTAACCCTAACCTTTTCCTAGCCGTAGCCCTAGCCCTAGCACTAGCCCTTGCCTAAAAACTAGCCCTAGCCTAACCCTAACCCCTAAACCTATCCCTAACCTAACCCTAACACTAACCTAAGCTACCTAACCCTAATCCTAAACCTAACCCTAACCCTAACCCTAACCTAACCTCAACCCTAATCCCACCCTACCCCAACATTAACACTAACCCTAGTCCTAGCCCTATCCCTAGACATAGCCCTAGCTCTAAATCCTAGACCTAGCACTAGCCCCAAACCTAACCTAACCTAACCTAACCCAAACCTAACCTAACCTAACACTACCCTCAACCCCTAATCCTACCCCTACCCCTACCCTAGCCCTAACACTAACCCCAACTGTAACCCTATCCTAACCCTAACCTAAATCTAAACCTCTTCTTACCCTAACCCTAACAGTAACGCTAACACCTAACCCTTACCATAGTCCCAGCCGAAACCCTAACCATGAACCTACTCTGCCTAAACCTAGCCTAACCTAACCTCAACAAAACACTAACACTAGCCTAACCTCAACCTAAATCTAAACTAATCTTAACCTAATCCTAAACAATAACACTAACCTAACCTAAAGCCTAACCCTAGCCTAACACTAAACACTAACCTAACCTAAACTTTGCCCTAGCCATAGCCTGGCCCTAGCACTAGCCCGGTCCCTAAACCTGGCCCTATTCCTACCCCTAACCCTACCCTAACCCCCCTAACCCCACCCCTAACCCTAACCCTAACCCCTAACCGTAACCTTAACCCTAACCTAACACGAGCGCTAACCCTAACGATAACACTAACCTAATGCTAACTCTAGCCTAAATCCTGACCCTGACCTGACCTAAACCTAACGCTAACCTAACACTAACCTAGCCCTAACACTAACCTGACACCTAGCCTAACCTAGCCTAACACTAACATCAGCCCCTAGCCCTACCCTGTCCTAACCTAACACTAGCCTAAACCTATCAACAACACTAACTGTGCCCCTACCCTACCTGTGCCCTAGCCCTACCTGTAACTCTGGCCTAAAACCTAACCTAGCCCTAACCCAGCACTAACCTAGCCTAACACTAACATCAACAGCTAGCCCTGCCCTAGCCTAACCCTAGCCTAGCCTAACCTAAAGCCTAGCCTAGCCCTAAACCTAGCCCTACCCTTATCCCTAACCTAGCCTAACCAAACCCTAACCATAACCCTACCTCTTCCCCTAACCTAATCCTAACACTGAACCCTAACACTAACCTAACCTAACCCCTAACATGCCCCCTCCCTCAGCCTAGCCCTAACCCTTACAATGAACCTAGCCTAACTGTAAACCCTAACTCTAACCTAAACTAACCTTAACCTAAATCCTAAACCTTAAATCTAACCCTATTCTAACTGTAACCCTAAACTTAAGCCTCACCTACCCTAACCTAACAGTAACACTAGCAACAACCCCAACCCTACCCTTACCCTAAGCCTAAGCTTAACCTAGCCCTAGCCTAGCCCTAGCCCTAAACCTAGTCTTAACCTAACCCAACCATAGCCCCTAACCTAACTCTATCCCTCACCCCTATCTTTAAACAATAACCTAACCTAACCCAGCCCTAACCTAACTCTAAACCTAACCCCAAGGCCAACCCAAAACCTAACAATGCCCTAACCTAAACTTAACACTAACCTAACATTAAGCCTAACCTAACCTAAAAATAGCCTAATCAATAGCACTCACCCTAACCTAACCCTAACCCTAACCTAAACTACCTAATCCTAACCTAACAGTAACACTAACCCTAACCCTAACCCCAACCCTAACCCCAGCCTAACCCAACCCCAACCCAGCCCCAACCCCTAACCCTAACCCTAGCCTAACCCTAACCCTAACCCTAGCCCCTACCCTAACCTAACCCTAACTCCTAACCTAAACCTACCTATCCTAACCCTAACGCTAACCTAACGCTAAAGCTAACCACAATGCTAACCTAACCGTAAACCTGACCCTGACCCTGACCTTAAACCTATCACTAAACCTATCACTAACAATAACCATAACCGTAACCTAAGCCTAACCCCTAACCTAACCCTAATCCTAAAGCTAACCTAGCCTAACCCTAAACCTAACCCTAACCTAACCCTAACCTAACAACTAACCTTATCCCTAACCCTAACCAAAACCTAACCCTAATCCTAACCCTTAACCCTGCCTAACCTAAACCTAACACTAACCTAAAGCCAAATCGTAACCTAAACCTAACCTAAACCAAACCCTAACCCTAACACTAATCCTAAGCCTAACACCAACCTAAGCCTAACACAGACCCCAACCCCTAACCTAACCCCAACCACAACCCTAACCATAACCCCAACCCTAAACCTAGCCTAGCCCTAACCCCAACCCTAACCCTAACCCTAACCTCATCCCTAACCAGAACCACAATCCCAACCATAAACCCAAACGCAATCTACCCCTAACACCAACCCCAACCCCAGCCCTAACCCCAAACCCAGCCTAGCCCTAACCCTCACCTAATCCTAACCCTAACCCCAGCCTAACCGCTAACTCTAACCTAACACAAGCCTAACACCTAAGCCTAAGCCTAAACCTAGCCTAACCTAACCCTAACCTAACGCTAACCTAATGCTAACCTAACCCTATACCCTGACCTGACCTAGCCTAACCATAACTCTAACCCTAACCTAACACTAACCTTAACCTAATGCTAACACTAAACCTAATCCTAATCCCTAGCCTAACCTAACCGTAACCCCTAACCGTAACCCTAGCCCTAACCTAACCTAACCTAAATCCTAACCCTAGCCTAACCGTAACCCTAAACCCTAAGACCTAATACTATCCTAACCATAGCCTAACACTACAATAACCCAAAATCCTAGCCTAACCTAACCTAATGCCAACCATAACCTTAAACCCAGCCTAACCCTAACCCCAAACCTAACCTAAACTAGCCTAACCCTAAACTTTAACCCTAACCCTCACCCTAAAACTAACCCCTAACGCTAACCTAACTCCAGGCCTAACACTATCACGCTAACCTAATGCTAAGCCTAACCCTAAACCCTGACCCTGTCTCTGACCCTGACCTGACCCTAAAACTAACACTAACCATAGCCTAAACACTAACCTAGCCTAACCCTTACCCTAACCTAACCCTAGCCCTAACCCTAACATTTACCTCAACCCTAATCCTAACCCTAACCAAAGCCCCTAAGCCTAGCCTAACCTAACACTAACCTAAACCTCTTCTAACCTAAACCTAAGCATAACGCTAACCTAACCTAAAAATAACCCTAACCTAAACCAAACCTAACCTAACCTAGCCCTAACACAACGCTAACCCTAAGCCTAACCCCAACCCATACCCCTACCTCTATCCTAATCCCTATCCCTAAATCTAACCCTAACCTTAACTGTGAACCCTAACTCTAACTCCATCCCTAACCTAAGCCCCACCTAACTCTAACCTAAACCTAAACCTAAGCCTAACCTAACCTAACCGTAACCAAACCCTAACCTAACACTAACTTCAACCCATTCCCCTACCGTACCCCTACCTCTAACCGATAACTCTTACCCCTAACCTAACCCTAACCCTAACTCTAACCATAACCTAAACCATACCCTAACCCAAAAATCAAGCCCTAACCCTAACCCTAGCCCTAGAACTTAACCTAACCTTAACCCTAAACCTAAACCTAACCCTAACCTAACCCTAACCCTAACCTAAAACAAACCTAAGAGTAACACTAACCTTAAACCTAACACTAACCTTAACCTAACCTTAACCCTAATATTAATCCGAACACTAAGCCTAACCCTAGCCCATACCCTATCCCTAGGTCTAACCTAACCTAACACTAATCCTAAACCTAAAACCTAACACTAACCTAACCATAACCTAACCCTACAATAACCTAAATCCTAACTCTAAACCTAACCTAACACTAACCCCAAAACTAACCTAAACCCAGCCTAACCTAATCCCAACCCCAACCCTAGCCTAACCCCAACCCTAACCCTAACCTTAACCTAAACCTAACCCCAACACCAACCCTAAACCCAGCCCCAACCCTAACCTCCCCCACCCCACCTAACCGCCTAACACTAACCCTAACCCTAACCTAAACCTAACCCTAACTCTAAACCTAACGCTAAACCTAACCTTAAACCTAATGCTAACGCTAACCTAACACTAAACCTAACCCTAAGCCCTGACACTAACTCTGACCTTGACCCTCTCCCTGACCCTAACCTAACCTAAACCTAACCTAAACCCCTGACCCTGACTCTGACCCTGACCTGACCCTGACCCAAACCCTAACCCTAACACTAACACTAAACCTAACCCTAAACCTAACCATAACCTAACCGTTACCTAAACCCTAACCTAACCTAACCCTAAACCTAACCTTAACCTTCAACCTAAACCGAACCCCAACCCTAAGCCCACCCCAAGCCCTAACCCCACCCCAACCTAACCTAGCATAACCTAACACTAGCCTAACCCCTAACGCTAACCCTAACCCGGACCTTAAACCGAATGCTAACTCTAACGCTAAACTTAACCTAAACCCTGGCCCTGACTCTGACCCTGACTCTGACCTTAACCTAAATCTTAACACTAACCTAAGACTAACCTAACCCTAAACCTTAGCCCTAACCTAACTCTAACCTAAACCTAAACACTAACCTAAAGCTAAACCAAACCCTAACCCACTTAACCCTAACCCTAACCCTAACCCTAACCACAATCCCAACCTAAACCTAACTCTAACCCTAACCCCAACCCCAGCCCACCCTTAACCCCAACCTAACCCAACACCAAACCTAGGCCCTAACCCAACCCAACCCTAGCCTAACCTAACCCTAACCTAACACTAACCTAAACCCTAGCCTAACCCTTCCTAACCTAACAGTAGCCCTAGCCTAAGCCTAGCCTAACCTAGCCTAGCCTAAACCCTACCTAACCCTAACCTAACCCCTAACCTAACCTAAGCCTAACCTAGCCCCTAAACCTAACCTAAACCGTTCTAACCTAAACCTAGGAGTAACGCTAACCTAACCTAATCGTAAGCCAAACCCTATCCCTAACCCTAACCCTAATCCCTAACCTAATCCTAACTCTAAGCCCTAACCCTAACCTAAACCCAACCTAAACCTAACACTAACTCTAACTCTAACCCACACATACCTTTAGCCCTACCCCTTACCCCTATCCTAACCTAACCTAACCTAAACCTACACCTAACCTAACCGCTAACCTAACTCAAACCCTAGCCCTAACACTAAACCTAACCTAACCCTAACACTAAACCCTATCCCTAAGCCTAACCTTAACCCAACCTGACCCTAACCTAACCCCAACCCCTAACACTAACCTAAACCCTAAACCTAACCTAACACTAACCTTAACCTAAACCCTAACCTAACCTAAAACCTAACACTAAGCCTAACCTAACCGTAAACCTAAAGACTAACCTAACCTAAACAAAGCCTAACCTAACCTAACCCTAACCTAACCTAACACCAACCCTAACCTAACTCACCCTAACCCTAACCCCCCAACCCTAGCCTAACCCCAACCTAACCCTAACCTCCTAACCCTAACCCCAACCTAACCCACAACACTAACCCCAACCTCAGTCCCAACCTAACCCCAACCCCAACCCCAAACCTAACCTAACCTAACCCTAACCTAACCTAACCCTAACACACACACCTTTAACCCTACCCCTACCCCTATTCCTAACCCTACAGTAACCCCTAAACCTACACCTAACCCTAACCCCAAAGCCCTTACTCAAACCCCTAGCCGTAACACTAAAACTAACCTAACCTCCATAACACTAACCCTAGCCTAACCCTAACCTAACCCTAACCTAACCTAACCTAACCCTAAACCTAACTACCTAACCTAACCCTAACCTAACCCCTAACCCTATTCCTAACTCTAACCCCTAACCCTATCCCTAACCCACACATACCTTTAACCGTACCTCCTTCCCTATCCCTAACCTATCCGTAACCTAGCCCTAGCCCAAGCCTTAGCCTTAGCCCTAACCATATCCCTAGCCCTAGCCCTAACCTAAACTTAACTCTAAACCAATCCTAAACCTAGCCCTAACTTTAAGCCTAATACTAAACCAAAACCCTGAACTCTAGCACTAACCTAAACGTAGCTATAACTCTAGCCTTAACCCAAACCTAACCCTATCCTGAAGCCTAAACCTAACTCTAACCTAACCCTAAACATTAAACCTAACCGTAAAACAACACTAACACTAACCTAACCTAACCACAACCCCTAAACCCACCCCTAACCTTAGCCTAACCCTAATCCTAGCACTAACCTAACACTAACCACTAAACCTAACCCTGACCCTAACCATAAACCCTAACCCTAGCCTAACCTAACCCAACCTAACTCTATCCCTAACCTAACCTAACATTAAACCTAAACCTAACACTAGCCTAAAGCCTAACCCTACACCTAGCCATAGCCCTAGCTCTGGCACTATTTCTGAACCTAATCCCTAGCCCTAGCCCTAACCTAACACAATGCTAACCTAAACCTAACCCCAACCCATACCCCTACCCCTATCCCTAATCCCTAACCTAAATCTAACCTAACCTTAACTCTGAACCTAACCTAACTCCATCCCCAACCCTAAGCCCAAACCTAACTCTAACCCTAAACCATAAGCCCTAACCTTATCCCTAACCGTACCAAACCCTAACCCTAACACTAATTTCAACCTGTTCCCCTACCCATGCCCCTACCCTAACCGATAACTCTAACCCTAACCCTAACACTAACCATAACCTAAACCAAGCCCTAACCCAAAATTCTAACCCTAACCTAAACCTTGTCTAAGCCCTAGCCATAGCCCTAGCAATAGCCCTAGCACTAACCCTATCTCTATCCTAACCCTAACCTAACACTAACAGTAATTCTAACCTAACAACAAACCAAACCCAACCATAGCACTAACCTTAACCTGAGCCCAGCCCATCCCCATACCACTACCACTAACCTAATACTAACCCTAACCCCTAACCGTAACCTAACCGTAACCCTACCCCTACACTTACGACCTAACCAAATCCAGCCTAACCCCAACCCTAGACCTAGCCCTTACCTAAACTTAACCCTAGCCTAAGCCTAATCCTAACCTAGGCCTAGCCTAGCCCTTATACAAACCCTAAGAGTAACACTAGCCTAATCCTAAAACTAACCTAAGCCTAACCCTAACCTTAATATTAGCCTAACACTAACCTAACCTAGCCCTAACCCTATCCCTAGCCTTGACCTAACACTAACACTAATCCTAAATCCTAAAACCTAGCACTAACCCAAACCATAGCCTAACCCTACAATAACTCTAAATCCTAAGCCTAACCTAACCTAAACCTAACACTAACCTAACACCCAAAACTAATCCCAACCCAAGCTAGCCTTAACCTAACCTAACACCAGCCCCAGCCCTAGCTCTAAACCCTACCCCAACCCTACCTAACCCTAACCCTAAACCCTAACCCTAACCTAACCCCAACCCTAGCCTAACCTAACCCCAAACTAACCACTAACCTAACTCTAACCTAACCTAACCTAACCCTAACCTAAATCTAACCCTAACCTACCTAACCTAAACCTAACCCTAACCTAACCCTAATTCCTAACCCCAACCCTAACCCTAACCCTAACCTAACCCCAACCTACTCCTGACCCTAACCTCTGACCCCTGACCTAACCTAACCCTGTCTAACCTGACCTAGCCTAACCCTAACCTAACCCTAATTTTAACCTAACCCCTAACCCTAACCCTAACCCCAACCTAAGCCTAACCCTAACCCTCCTAACCCCAACCCTAACCCTAACCCTAACCTAACCCTAACCCTAACCCTGCCTAATCCTAACCTAGCCTAACACTAACTCTAACCCTAATTTTTAACCTAACCTAGCCTAGCCTGCCTAACCCTAACGCTCTGGCCTAACCTAGCACTAACCTAACACTAACTATCCTCAACCCCTAATCCTACCCTAATCCTAACCCTGCCTAACCTAGCCTAGCTCTGTCCCTAGACACCCTGGCTGCCTAGTTTAAGCCCCTAGCCGTAGCACTAGCCCCAAACCTAACACTAACCCTAACCCTAGCCTAACCTAGCCTAACACTACCCTCAGCCCCTAATCCTACCCCTACCCCAAACCCTAGCCCTAACTCTAACCTAAACCTAACCCTATTCTAGCCCTAACCTAAATCTAAACCTTTTCTAACCCTAACCTAACAGTAACGTTAACCCTAACCCTTACCCTAGTCCCAACCCAAGCCTAACCATGAACCTACCTAACCCTAAACCTAGCCCTAGCCTAAACCTAGCCTAACCTAAAACTAACCCCAGCCTAGCCAAAACACTAGCACTAACCTAAGCCTAAACCTAAATCTAAAATAATCTTAACCTAGCCTAACCAATAACACTAGCCTAACCTAAAGCCTAACCTAATTCTAACCTAAACACTAACCTAACCTAAACTTTGCCTAGCCATAGCCCTAGCCTTAGAACTAGCCCTGTCCCTCAGCCTAGCCCTATCCCTAACCATGCCCTTATCCTAGCCTAACCTAGCCCAGCCTAACCTAACTCTAACCCTAACCTAGCAACAACACTAACTGTACCCTTCCCCTACCCCTGCCCTAACCCTAACCCCTAACCTAACCTAGCCTAACCTAACCCCAACACTAACCCTAACCCTAGCCTAACCGTAAACCTAACCGTAAGCCTAGCCCTGTTCTAACCCTAATCCTAAATCTAAACTTCTTCTAACCTTAGCCTAACAGTAACACTAACCTAAACCTAACCCCAACCCCAATCTCAGCCCCACCCTAACATAACATACCTAACCTAAGCCTAACCCTAACCTGACCTAACCTATCCCTAGCTCTATCCCTAGCTCTAACGCTATCTCTAGACCTAACCCTAACCCAACACTAACCCAGCCTAACCCTAACACTAAGCCTAAACCCTTCCCCTACCACTACCCCTACTTCTACACATAGCCTAGCCCTAGCCTAGCCTAACCTGGCCTAAACATATCCTAACCTAACCTAACCTAAGCCTCAGTCCTAAGACCTAACACTAAAGCTAACATTAACCTAACCATAGCCTAACCCTAATTCCTAAAACCTAACCTAACCTAACCTAAGCCTAACCTACCTAACCTTAACCTTAGCCCTAGCCAGCCCCCTAGCCTTGGCACTGGCCCTTGCCTATACTGGCCCTGGCCTAGCCTAACTCTAGCCATAACCATAACCTAAGCCCTAACCCTAACCTAGGCCCTATGCCTAGCCTTAACCTGACCCAAACGCTCACCAAAGCCTGTCCCTAACACTAACCCTACACCCAAACCGTACCCCTACCCTTTACCCTACCCGTAACCTAGCCTAACACAGCCTAACCATAACCATAGCCCTAGCCTATCCTTAAGCCCTAAGCCCTAGCCTAACCTAACTCCAAACACTTACCTAACCCTAATGCTAACACAACCCTAGCCCTAATGCTAGCCTAACTGTAACCACCAATACTAACACTAACCTAATCCTAACTCTAAGCCCTAGCCCTAACTGTAACCTTTTTCTAAATCTAACCCTAAGCCTAAACCTCTTCTAACCCTTACCTAACAGTAACGCTGACCCAAAGCTTAACCTAACCCCATCCACAACCTAAGCCTAACCCAGCCCTAGCCCTAGCCTAGCACTAGCCTAACCTAAACTCTATTCCTCACCCTAACCTAACCCTAACCCGAACCTAACAATAGCCTAACCATAACCGTAAACCTAACCTAACCTAACTCCTAACACTAAGGTAACCTAACCCTTACCTAATCCTAGCCCTAACCTAAACCATAACTCTAAGCCCTAGCCTAAAGCTAACCCTGCCTATCCTAACCTAAACATAATGCTAAACCTTGCCTAACCTAGCCTAGCCGTAGCCTAGCCCTAGCACTAGCCCTAGCCTAACCTAGCCATGGCCCTAACCTAAGCCTAGCCTAACCTAACCCCAACCCCACTACCTCACTGCCTAAGCCTAAGCTTAGCCTAACCTAGCCTGGCCCTAGCCTTACCCTTTCCCTAACCTATCCCTGGCCTAAGCCTAAACCTAGCCATAACCATAAGCCTAAGCCTTAACCTTAATGCTAAGCCTAACACTAACCCAGCCTAATACTAACCTAAGCCTAACCCCAACCCATACCCCTTCCCTACCCCTACCACTACCCCTACCCGTAATCTTAAGCCTAACCGTAACCCAGACCCCTAACGCTAAACCTAACCTAAATCTAAACCTCTTCTTGCCCAAAACTAACAGTAACGCTAACCCTAACCCCAACCCCAGCCCCAGCCTAACCCTAACCGTGCCCTAACTCCAAACCCAGCCCTAACCTAACCTAACTCTAGCCCTAGCCCTAGCCCTAGCTCTAATCCTAACCGTAACCCTAGCCCTAACCTAAGCCTAATCCTAACCTTTACCCTAGCCCTAGCCTAACCCGAGCACCAGCCATGGGCCTAGCCCGATCCCTAGCCCTAATCCTAAGCCTAACCTAACCTAACCTAAACCTAAACCTAGCCTAACCCTAACCCAACCTAAAGATAGCCAGACCCAAGCCCAAGCCCCTACCCCTACCGCTGCCTCTAATCCTAACACTAACCTTAACCTAACCTAACATTGGCCCTAGCACTAGCCATAGCCCTAACCCTATCCCTAGCCCTAACCTAAACCTAACCATAAACCCTAAACCCAAGCCTAACCCTAACCCAAAGCTAACCTAACCTAACCCTAACCCCAGGACATACACCTTCCCCTACTCCTTCCCCTACCCCTACCCATAACCTAACCCTAATCCTAACCCTAACCCCTAATTCTAACCTAACCCTAGCCCTAACCTGGCCCTAACCTATCCCTGGCCCTAGCCTAACCTAAGCCTAATCCTAAACCTAAAAGCTACCAGTAGCCTAACCCTACCCCTAAACCTACACTAACCTAAATCCTAAGCCTAAACCTAACACTAACCTAAACTCAAGCCCTAACAATAGACCTAGCACTGGCCCTTGCCTAAAACTAACCCTGGCCCTAACACTAACCTAAACCATAAACCTAACCTAACCTAACCTAAAACTAGACCTAACCCTAAACCTCACACTAACACTAACCTAATCCCAAACATAACCTAACCCCAACCCTAACCCAACCTAACTCTAACACTAACATTAACCTCAACCACTAATCCTACCCTTACCCTAACCTAACCTAACCTGGTCCTAGACCTGTCCTAGACATAGCCCTGGCTTTAAATCCTAGCCCTAGCACTGGCCGCAAGCCTAAACCTAGCCTAACCCAGCCTAACCTAACTCTAAAACTACCCTCAGCCCTAATCCTACCCATGCCCCTACCCCTACCCCTATACCTAACCTCAGCTCTAACCCTAACCCTACCTAAACATAACCCTATTCTAACCTAACCTAAATCTAAACCTCTTCTAAGCCTAACCTAACAGTAACGCTAAAACTAACCCTTACCTGGCCCTGGCTGAAACCTAAGCATGAACCTGCCTAACCTAACTCTAACCTAAACCTAACACTATCTGCAACCTAACAAAAACACTAACACTAACCTAAACCTAAACCTAAACCTAAATCTAATCTTAACTCTAACCTAATCAATAACACTAACACTAACCTAAATCCTAACCTAACCCCTAACCTAAACACAGACCTAAACCTTAACTTTGCCCTAGCCGTTGCCCTGGCCCTAGCACTGGCGCTGTCCTAAACCTGGCCCTATCCTAACCTAGGGTTGGGGTTGGGGGTTTTGTTAGGGGTTTGGGGGTTGGGGTTAGGGGTTGGGGTTAGGGGTTAGGGGTTAGGGATAGGGTTTAGGGTTTAGGAGGGTTAGGGTTGGTGTTGGGGTTGGGGTTAGGATCAGGGTAGGGTCGGGGTTTGGGGTTAGGGTTAGCATTAGGGTTAGCGTTGGCGTTAGGGATAGTGTTGGGGTTAGGGTTAGGCTTGGGGTTGGGGGTTGGGGTTAGTGTTAGGGTTAGGGGTTAGGGTTTGGGTTAGGGTTAGGGTTAGGGATTGGGGTTAGGGTTAGGGTTAGTGTTGGGGTTGGGTTAGGGTTGGGGTTGGGGGGTTAGGGTTGGGGTTCGGGTTAGGGTTGGGATTGCGGTTGGGTTTAGGGTTGGGATTGTGGTTCTGGTTAGGGTTGGGGTTGGGGTTAGGGATAGGGTTGGGGTTAGGGTTGGGGTTAGGGTTGGGGTTTAGGGTTAGGGTTAGGGTTAGGGGTTAGGGTTTTAGGGTTAGGTTGGGGTTGGGGTTAGGGTTGGGGTTGGGGGTTGGGGTTGGGGGTTGGGGTTGGGGTTGGGTTTGGGGTTTTGGTTGGAGGGTTGGGGTTGGGGTTAGGGTTAGGGTTAGGGTTAGGGTTTGGTTTGGGGTTAGGATTAGGGTTGGGGTTAGGGTTTGGTTTAGGGTTAGGGTTAGGGTTGGGTTTGGGGTTAGGGTTAGGGTTTGGTTTAGGGTTAGGGTTAGGGTTGGGTTTGGGGTTAGGGTTAGGGTTTAGGGTTAGGCTTAGGGCAAGGTTTAGGGTAGGTTTAGAGTAGGGTTGGCGTGTGGGTTAGGTTTAGGGTTAAGGTTAGCGTTACTCTTAGGTTTATTGTTATAGGGGTTTATGTTTGGGGCTATGGTTAGAATTAGGTTTAGAGCTGGGTGTAGGGGTAGGTTTAGGGGTTGTGGTTAGTGTTGGGGTAAGGGTTAGTGTTAGGGTTGGGTTACGCTAAAGGTAAGGGTTGGTGTTTAGTGTTAGGGTTGGGGGTTAGGGTTAGGGTTATGGTTGAGGCTTTAGGGATAGTGTAATGTTATGGGTAGGGTTAGTGATGCAGGTAGGTTTAGGGGTTCTGGTTAGGGTTAGCGATAAGATTACTGTTGGGTTGGTGGTAGGGGTAGAGGAAGGTTTAGGGTTAGGTTTAGACGAGTTAGCGTTAGGGTTGGGGTTAGGGTTAGGGGTTTTGGTTAGGGTAAGGGTTAGTGTTAGGGTTAGGGGTTAGGGTTAGGGTTAGGATTAGGTGTTGAGGGTTAGGGTTAGGGTTAGATTTGGGGTTATAGTTACGGTTGGGGTTGGGGTTAAGGGTTAGGGATAGTGTTAGGGTTAGGGTTAGCGTTAGGGTCACGGTCAGGTTCAGGGGTCAGAATCAGGGTCAGGTTTTAGGGTTAGGTTTAGCGTTAGGGTTAGCGTTAGGGTTAGGATTAGCTTAGTGGTTAGTGTTAGGGTTAGGGTTGGGGTTAGGGTTAAGGGTTACGGTAAGTGTTAGGGTTAGTTTAGGGTTAGGGTTGGGGTTAGGGTTAGGGTTGGGGTTAGGGTTGGTGTTGGAGTTAGGGTTAGGATAGGGTTAGGATTTAGGGGTTATTGCAGGGTTAGGGTTATGGTTAGGGTTTAGTGTTAGGTTTTAGGTTTTAGGGCTGGGGTTAGGGTTGGGGTTAGGGGTTTTGGTTCAGGTCAGTGTTATGGTTGGGGGTTGGGTTTAGGGTTTGGGTTAGGGTTTAGGATTACCGTTAGTGTTGGGGTAGGGGTTAGGATTAGGGTCAGGCTCAGGGTCAGGGTTTGGGGTTAGGGTTAGGGTTGAGGCTTAGGTTTGGGTGATGGGGTTAGTGTTTGGGTTAGGGTTAGGGGTTAGGGGTTAGGGTTAGGGTTAGGGTTAGGGGGGGTTAGGGTTAGGGTTAGGGTTTAGGGTTAGGGTTAGGGTTAGTGGTTAGGATTAGGGTTAGTGTTATGGTTGGGGTCGGGGTTAGGGTTAGGGTTAGGGGTATGGGTTAGGGTTAGGGGTTATGGTTATGGTTAGGGTTAGGGCTTATGGTTAGGGTTGGGGTTTGTGGTTAGGATTAGGGTTAGTGTTACGGTTGGGGTGGAGGTTAGGGTTAGGGTTGGGGTTACTCTTAGGTTTTGGGATAGAATAGGTTTGGGGTTAGGGTTAGGGTTAGGGTTGGGGTTGGGGGTTGGGTTTAAGGTTGGAGTTGGTGTTAGGGTTGGGGTTGGGTTTGGGGTTAGGTTTAGTGTTAGGGTTAAGGTTAGGGTTAGGGTTTGGTTTAGGGTTTAGGGTTAGGATTAGGTTTAGGGTTTGGTTTGGGGTTTAGGGGTTAGGGTTAGGTTTGGGGTTTGGGTTTGGTGTATGGTTGGGGTTGGGATTAGGGTTAGGGGTTTGGTTAAGGTTAGGGATAGGGTTAGGGTTAGGGTTAGGGTTAGTGCTAGGGTTAGGGTTAAAAGTTAGGATTGGGGTTAGGGTTAGAGCTAGGGTTAGGCCTGGGGTTTGGTTTATGGTTAGAGTTAATATTGGGGTTAGGGGTTGGGGGTTGGGGTTTGGTTTAGGGTTAGGTTAGGGTTACGGTTAGTGGTTTTGGTTGGGGTTGAGTGTTAGTGTTAGGGTTATGGTTTGAGGCTTAGCTTTACGGTAAGGGTTAGTGTTAGGGTTAGGATTAGGGTTAGGTTCATGGTCACAGTCATGGTTTAGGGTTAGGGTTAGGGTTAGGATTAGTGTTAGAGTTAGGTTTAGCGTTAGGTTTAGGGTTAGGGTTGGGGTGAGGTTTACGGGTTAGGGTTAGTGTTAGGGTTAGGGTTGGGGTTTGGTTTAGGGTTAGGGTTAGGGTTGGGGTTAGGGTTTGGTTTGGGGTTAGGGTTACGATTAGGTTTAGGGTTTGGGTTGGGGTTAGGGTTAGGGGTTGTGGTTAGGGTTAAGGTTAGGGTTGGGGTTGGGGTTAGGTTTAAGGTTGGGGTTGGTGTTAGGGTTAGGGTCGGGTTTGGGGTTAGGGTTAGGGTTGGTGTTAGGGTTAGGGTTAGGGTTAGGGTTTGCTTTAGGGTTAGGGTTAGGATTAGGTTTAGGGTTTGGTTTAGGGTTAGGGTTAGGGGTTAGGTTTAGGGTTAGGGTTTGGTTTATGGTTAGGGTTAGGATTAGGGTTTGGGTTAGGGTTAGGGTGGGTAAGTGTTAGGGTTAATTTAGTGTTAGGATTGGGGTTAGGGTTAGGATTGGGGTTAGGATGGGGATTAGGGTTAACATAGGGTTTAGTATTTAGGGTTATGTAGGGTTAGGGTTAGTGTTAGGGTTAGTTTTAGGGTTGGGTTTAGTGTTGGGGTTAGGGTTAGGGGTTGGGTTTAGGTTTAGGTTTGGGGTTTGGTTTCTGGTTGGGGTCAGGATTAGGGTTAGGGTTAGGGTTAAGGTAAGTGTTAGGGTTAATTTAGTGTTAGGGTGGGGTTAGGGTTAGGGTTGGGATTAGGATGGGGTTTAGGGTTAGGATAGGGTTAGTATTTAGGGTTATGTGGGGTTAGGGTTATGGTTAAGGTTAGGGTTAGTGTTAGGGTTAGGTTTAGGGTTGGGGTTAGGGTTAAGGTTAGGGTTAGTGTTACTCTTAGGTTTTGGGTTAGAAGAGGTTCAGGTTTAGGGTTACGGTTAGGGTTAGGGGTTAGGGTTAGTCTTAGGGTGAGGGTTGGGGTTGGGGTTAGGGTTGGGGTGGGAGTTAGGGTTGGGAATTGTTTGGGGTAGTGTTGGGATTGTGGTTGTGGTTAGGGTTAGGGTTGGGGTTAGGGTATAGGATTAGGGTTATGGTTAGGGTTAGGGTTTTGGTTAGGGTTAGTGTTAGTGTTAGGGTTATGGTTTAGGGTTAGCTTTCGCGGTTAGGGTTAGTGTTAGGGTTAGGGTTAGGGTTAGGTTCATGGTCACTGTCAGGGTTTAGGGTTAGGGTTAGCGTTAGTGTTAGTGTTAGGGTTAGGTTTAGCGTTAGGGTTGGGGTTAGGGATTAGGTTTAGGGGTTAGGGTTAGTTTAGGGTTAGGGTTGGGGTTTGGTTTAGGGTTAGGGTTAGTGTTAGGGTTTGGTTTAGGTTTAGGGTTAGGATTAGATTTAGGGTTTGGGTTGGTGTTAGGTTTAGGGTTGTGGTTAGGGTTAAGGTTAGGGTTAGGGTTGGGGTTTAGGTTTAAGGTTGGGGTTGGTGTTAGGGTTATGGTTGGGTTGGGGTTGGGGTTAGGGTTAGGGTTGGTGTTAGGGTTAGGGTTAGGTTAGGTTGGTTTAGGGTTAGGGTTAGGGTTAGGGTTGGGTTTAGTTGGGTTTGGTTTATGGTTAGGGTTAGGATTAGGGTTAGGTTTAGGGTTAGGTTGGGTTAGGTTTGGGGTAAGTGTTAGGGTTAATTTAGTGTTAGGATTGGGGTTAGGGTTAGGGTTGGGGGTTAGGATGGGGATTGGGGTTAGGATGGGGGTTAGGATTTAGGGTTATGTGGGGTTAGGGTTATGGTTAGGGTTAGGGTTAGTGTTAGTGTTAGGGTTAGGGTTAGGTTTGGGGTTGGGGTTAGGGTTATGGTTAGGGTTAGGGTGAGGGTGAGGGTTAGGGTTTGGTTTATGGTTAGGGTTAGGATTAGGGTTAGGGTTAGGGTTGGGGTTAGGGTAAGTGTTAAGGTTATTTAGTGTTAGGATTGGGGTTAGTGTTAGGGTTGGGGTTAGGATGGGGATTAGGGTTAGGATAGGGTTAATATTTAGGGTTAGGGTTAGGGTTATGGTTTTGGTTAGGGTTGGGGTTAGGGTTAGGTTTAGGGTTTGGGTTAGGGTTAAGGTTAGGGTTAGTGTTACTCTTAGGTTTTGGGTTAGAAAGGGTTCAGGTTTAGGGTTACTGTTAGGGTTAGGGGTTAGGGTTAGTCTTAGGGTTAGGGTTGGGGTTGTGGTTAGGGTTGGGGTGGAGTTAGGGTTGGGGTTGGGGTTGGGGTAGTGTTGGGATTGTGCTTGTGGTTTGTGTTAGGGTTGGGGTTAGGGTTTAGGATTAGTGTTTGTGTTAGGGTTAGGGTTTAGGATTAGGGTTAGGGTTAGTGTTAGGGTTATGGTTTAGTGTTAGCTTTACGATTAGGGTTAGTTTTAGTGTTAGGGTTAGGGTTAGGTTCAATGTCCGGTCAGGGTTTATGGTTAGGGTTAGCGTTAGGATTAGGGTTAGTGTTTGGTTTAGGGTTAGGGTTGGAGTTAGGGTTAGGGTTACGGTTAGGGTTAGGTTTAGGTGTTAGGGTTTAGGGTTATTGTTAAGGTTAGTGTTAGGGTTGGCTAGAAAGTTAGGGTTTGGGTTAGGGTTAGGGGTTTTGGTTACTTTTAGGGTTAGGGTTAGATTTTTGTTTAGGGTTAGTTTTAGGGTTATGGTTCGGGCTAGGGATATGTTTAGGATTAGGGCTAGTGCTAGGGCTATCTATGGGGCTAGGGCTAGGATTAGGGTTAGTGATTAGTGTTATGGTTAGGGTTAGATTAATTATAGGGATAGGGTTAGGGGTTAGGGTTAGGGTTGGGGTTTTGTTAGGGTTAGGGTTGGTGTTAGTGTTGGGTTTAGCATTAGGGTTAGGGTTATGGTTGGTTTGGTTTAGGGTTAGGGTTTAGGGTTAGGCTTAGGGTTAGGGTTAGGGTTAGGGGTTGGTTTAGGGTTAGGGTTAGGGTTAGGGTTAGTGGTTTTGGTTAGGGTTATGGTTAGGTTTAGGGGCTATGGTTAGGATTATGGTTAGGGTTTAAGGTTAGGTTTGGGGTTAGGGTTACGGTTTAGGATTAGGGATTGTGTTATGGTTAGGGTTTAGGGTTATCGTTATGGTTGGGGTTAGTTTTAGGGTTAGGGTTAGTGTTAGGGTAATGGTCAGGGTCAGGGTTTAGGGTTAGGGTTAGCGTTAGGGTTAGGGTTAGCATTAGGGTTAGGGTTAGGGTCAGATTTAGGTTTAGGGTTAGGGTTAGGGTTAGGAGTTAGCGTTTACTCTTATGTTTTGGGTTAGGGTTAGGGTTTTGTTTGGGGTTAGAGTTAGGGATAGGGGTTAGGGTTAGTTTTAGGTTAGGGTCAGGGTCCTGGTCAGGGTTTAGGGTTGGGGTTAGCATTAGGGTTAGCATTAGCGTTAGGGTTAGCGTTAGGTTTGGGGTTGGGCTTACGGTTAGGTGTTGGGGGTAGTGTTAGGGTTAGGGTTAGGGGTTAGGGTTAGGGTTAGTGGTAGGGGTTAGGTTAGGGTTAGGGGTTAGGGTTTGGATTAGTGGTAAGTGGTAGGGTTAGGGTTAGGGGTTAGCATTGGGTTAGGGTTAGGGTTTGGGTTAGGGTTAGGGTTAGTGGTTAGGATTAGGTTTGGGTTAGGGTTGGGTTAGAGTTTAAGGTTAGGTTTAGGCGTTACGGTTAGGGTTAGGATTATGGTTGGTGTTAGGGTTTAGTGTTAGGGTTAGCGGTACTCTTGGGTTTTGGTTTAGAAGAGGTTTAGGGTTAGGGTTAGGATTAGGTTTAGGGTTTGGTTAAGGGGTTAGGGTTAGGGTTAGGTTTAGGGTTAGGATTTGGTTTATGGTTAGGGTTAGTATTAGGGTTAGGGGTATGGTTAGTGTTAGGGATTGGGTTAGCGGTTGGGGTTAACGTTAGTGTTAGGATTTAGGGTCAGGGTTAGGGGTAGCTTTAGGGTGAGGGTTTAGGATTAGGGTTAGGTTTGGTGTTTGGGTTTAGGGTAAACTGTGCGGTTGGGTTTAGTGTTAGGGTTAGGGTTAGGTTTGGGGTCAGGGTCAGGGTCAGGGTTTAGGGTTAGGGTTAGCGCTAGGGTTAGTTTTTAGCATTATGGTTAGCGTTAGGGTGAGGGATAGGGTTGGGGTTAGGGGTTAGGGTTAGTGTTAGGGTTAGGGTTAAGGAATAGTGTTAGGTTTAGTGTTTGGGGTTAGGGATAGGGTTAGGGTTAGGGTTGGGTTGGGGTTAGGGTTGGGGCTTGGGTTAGTATTGAGATTGGCGTTGGGTTTAGGGTTGGTTTTGGGGTTAGGGTTAGGGTTGGGATTGGTTTTAGGGTTAGGGTTGGTGTTAGGATTAGGGGTTAGGGTAAGTGTTAGGGTTAATGTAGTGTTAGGGTTGGGGTTAGAGTTAGGGATGGGGTTATTGTGGGGTTTAAGTCTAGGATAGGTTTAGGATTTAGGTTTATGTAGGGTTAGGGTTATGGTTAGGGTTAGTGTTAGGTTTAAGGTTTTAGGGTTAGGGTTAGGGGTTTTGGATAGGGTTAGGGTTAGGGTTAGGGGTTAGGTTTAGGGTTTGGCTTAGGATTTAGGTTTAGCGTTATGGTTAGCTTTAGGGTTAGTGTTAGGGTTAGGGTTAGGGTTGGGTTTAGGGTTAGGGTTAGAGTTAGGGTTAGCGTTATTTTTGGGTTTTGGGTTAGAGAGGTTTAGCTTTAAGGTTAGGGTTAGTGTTAGGGGTTAGTGTTAGTGTTAGGGTTAGGTTTGGGGTTGGGGTTGGGGTTGGGGTTGGGGTTAGGGTTGGGATTAGGGTTGAGGGATAGAGTTACTCTTAGGTTTTTGGTTAGAAGTTTAGGTTTATGGTTAGGGTTAGGGTTTTGGTTAGGGGTTAGCATTAGGGTTAGGGGTTAGGTTTAGGGTTTGAGTTAGGGTTTAGGGTTAGCATTAGGTTTAGGGTTAGGGTCAGGGTCAGGGTTTAGGGTTAGGGTTAGCATTAGGGTTAACGTTGCGTTAGGGTTAGCGTTAGGTTTAGGGTTAAGCTTAGGGTTAGGTGTTAGGGTTAGTGTTAGGATTAGGGTTAGGGGTTAGGGTTATGGTTAGGGGTAGGGGTAGGGTTAGGGTCAGGGTTATGGTTTAGGGTTAGGCTTAGGGTTTGTGGTTAGGATTAGGTTTAGGTTTAGGTTGGGTTAGGGGTTAGGGTTAGGTTTAGGGGTTAGGGTTAGGGTTAGTTTTGGGGTTGGGGTTACGGTTAGTGTTAGTGTTAGGGTTATCGTTACTCTTAGGTTTTGGGTTAGACGAGGTTTGGAGTTAAGGTTAGGGTTAGGGGCTTTGGTTAGGGTTAGGGTTAGGGTTAGGGGTTAGGTTTAGGGTTTGGGTTAGGGTTTAGGGTTAGGTTAGTGTTACGGTTAGGGTTAAGTTTAGGTTTAGGGTTAGGGTTTGGTTTATGGTTAGGGTTAGGGTTAGGGTTAGGATGGTTTAGGTTTAGGGTTAGGGTTAGGGTTAGGGTTAGGGTTAGTGTTAGGCGTATTATTGGGGTTGGGGTTGGGGTTAGGGTTGGGATTGGGGTTGGGGTAGTGTTGGGATTGCGGTTGGGGTTAAGGTTTGGGTTGTGGTTAGAGTTAGGGTTGGGGTTAGGTTTAGGGTTAGGGTTAGGGTTGGGGTTAGGGTTTAGGATTAGGGTTAGGGTTAGGGTTAGGGTTTAGGATTAGGGTTAGGGTTAGTGTTAGGGTTATGTTTTAGGGTTAGCTTTACAGTTAGAGTTAGTGTTAGGGTTAGGGTTAGGGTTAGGTTCAAGGTCACGGTCAGGGTTTAGGGTTAGGGTTAGCGTTAGGGTTAGGGTTAGGGTTAGGTATTTTGGTTACTGTTAGGGTTAGGGTTAGGGTTTGGTTTAGGGTTATGGGTTAGGGTTAGGGTTAGTGTTAGGGTTTTGGTTAGGGCTAGGGATATGTTTAGGGTTGGAGCTAGTGCTAGGGCTAGGGATAGGGTTAGGACTGGGGCTCGGATTAGGGTTAGTGTTTAGTGTTATGATTAGGGTTAGAGTTAAGGGTAGGGATAGGGTTAAGGTTAGGGTTAGGGGTTGGGGTTAGGATTAGGGTTAGTGTTGGTGTTAGGGTTAGGTTTAGTGTTAGGTTTGGGGTTGGGGTTAGGGTTAGGGTTAGGGTTACTCTTAGGTTTTGGGTTAGAAGGGTTCAGGTTTAGGGTTACGGTTGGGGTTAGGTGTTAGGGTTAGTCTTAGGGTTAGGATTGGGGTTGGGGTTAGCGTTGGGGTTGGGTTTAGAGTTGGGATTGGGGTTGGGGTAGTGTTGGGATTGTGGTTGTGGTTAGGGTTTGGGTTGGGGTTAGGGTTGGGTTAGGGTTGGAGTTAGGTTTGGGGTTAGGGTTAGGGTTGGGATTGGTTTAGGGTTAGGGTTGGTGTTAGGATTAGGGGTTAGGGTAAGTGTTAGGGTTAATGTGGTGTTAGGTTGGGGTTAGTGTTAGGGATGGGGTTATTGTGGGGTTTAAGTCTAGGATAGGGTTAGGATTTGGGGTTATGTAGGGTTAGGGTTATGGTTAGGGTTGGTGTTAGGTTTTAGGGTTTAGGGTTAGGGTTAGGAATTTTGGATAGGTTTAGGGTTAGGGTTAGGGGTTAGGTTTAGGGTTTGGGTTAGGATTTGGGTTTAGCGTTATGGTTAGCTTTGGGGTTAGTGTTAGGGTTAGGGTTAGGGTTGGCGTTACTCTTAGGGTTTTGGATTAGAAGAGGTTTAGCTTTAAGGTTGGGGTTGTAGGGTTAGGGTTTAGGGGTTAGGGTTAGTGTTAGGGTTAGGGTTGGGGTTGGGGTTAGGGTTGGGATTGGGGTTAGGGTTGGGATTAGGGTTAGGGTTAGCGTTACTTTTAGGCTTTTGGTTAGAAGAGATTTGGTTTTGGGTTTAGGGTTAGGGAGTTTTGGTTGGGGTTAGGGGTTGGGTTTAGGGTTTGAGTTAGGGTTTAGGGTTAGCGTTAGGGTGATTAGGGTTGGGTCAGGATTAGGGTTAGGGTCAGTGTCAGGGTCAGCGTTTAGGGTTAGGGTTAGCATAAGGGTTAACGTTAGTGTTAGCGTTAGCATTAAGTTTAGGGTTAGGCTTAGGGTTAGGTGTTAGGGTTAGTGTTAGGTTTAGGGTTAGGGGTTAGGGTTAAGGTTAGGTTAGGGGGTAGGGGTAGGGTTAGGGTTAGGGGTTAGGGTCAGGGTTATGGTTTAGGGTTAGGCTTAGGGTTGGTGGTTAGGATTAGGTTTAGGTTAGGGTTGGGTTGGGGTTAGGTTAGGGGTTATGGTTAGGTTTAGGTGTTAGGGGTTAGGGTTAGTGTTGGGGTTGGGGTTACGGTAGTGTTAGTGTTAGGGTTAGCGTTACTCTTAGGTTTTGGTTTAGAGGTGTTGGGGTTAGGGTTAGGGTTAGGGGTTTTGGTTAGGATTAGGGGTTAGGTTTAGGGTTTGGGTTAGGGTTTAGGGTTAGCGTTAGTGTTAGGGTAGGGTTAGTGTTAGGTTTAGTGATAGGGTTTGGTTTATGGTTAAGGTTAGGATTAGGGTTAGGGTTTGGTTTAGATTTGGGGTTAGGGTTAGGAGTTAGGGTTACTGTTAGGGTTAGTGTTTGGGTTGGGGTTGGGGTTAGGGTTGGGATTGGGGTTGGGGTAGTGTTGGGATTGTGGTTGGGGTTAAGTTTTGGGTTGTGGTTATTGTTAGGGTTGGGGTTAGGTTTAGGTTTAGGGTTAGGGTTTAGGATTAGGGTTAGGGTTAGTGTTAGGGTTATGGTTTGGGGTTAGCTTTACAGTTAGTGTTAGTGTTAGGGTTAGGGTTAGGTTCAAGGTCATGGTCAGGGTTTAGGGTTAGGGTTAGCATTAGGGTTGGGGTTAGGGTTAGAGATTTTGGTTACTGTTAGGGTTAGGGTTAGGGTTTGGTTTAGGGTTAGGATTAGGGTTAGGGTGAGGGTTAGGGTTGGGGTTTTGGTTCGGGCTAGGTATATGATTAGGGGTTGGAGCTAGTGCTGGGGCTGGGGCTGGGGCTGGGGCTGGGGCTCGGATTAGGGTTAGTGTTTAGTGTTATTTTTAGGGTTAGAGTTAAGGGTAGGGATAGGGTTAGGGTTGGGGTTAGGATAGAGTTAGGGTTGGTGTTAGGGTTAGGTTTAGGGATAGGTTTGAGGGTTGGGTTAGGGTTAGGGTTGAGTGTTACTCTTAGGTTTTAGGTTAGAAGGGGTTCAGGTTTAGGTTTTACGGTTGGGGTTAGGGGTTAGGGTTAGTCTTGGGGTTAGGGTTGGGGTTGGGGTTAGGTTTGGGGTTGGGGTTAGAGTTGGGATTGGGGTTGGGGTAGTGTTGGGGTTGTGGTTGTGGTTAGGGTTTGGGTTTGGGTTAGGGTTAGGGTTGGAGTTAGGTTTGGGGGTTAGGGTTAGGGTTGGGGTTTGTGTTTAGGATTAGGGTTATTGTTAGGGTTAGGGTTTAGGATTAGGGTTAGGGTTAGTGTTAGGGTTATAGTTTAGGGTTAGCTTTACAGTTAGGGTTAGCGTTAGTGTTAGGGTTAGGGTTTGTTTCAAGGTCACGGTCAGGGTTTAGGGTTATGGTTAGCGTTAGGGTTAGGGGTTAGGTTTAGGGATTTTGGTTACTGTTAGGGTTAGGGTTAGGGTTGGGGTTAGGGGTTAGGGTTTTGGTTCGGTCTAGGGATATGTTTGGGATTAGAGCTAGTGCTAGGGCTAGGGATAGGGCTAGGGCTAGGGCTAGGATTAGGGTTAGTGTTTAGTGTTATGGTTAGGGTTAGGGTTAAGGGTAGGGATAGATTTAGGGTTAGGGTTAGGGTTGAGGTTAGGATTAGAGTTAGGGTTGGTGTTAGGGTTAGGGTTAGTGTTTGGTTTAGGGTTAGGGTTAGGATTAGTTTTAGGGTTTGGTTTAGGGTTAGGGTTAGGGTTAGGTTTAGTGTTAGGGTTTGGTTTATGGTTAGGGTTAGGATTAGGGTTAGGGGTTTGGTTAGGGTTAGGGATAGGGTTAGCAGTTACGGTTAGCGTTAGGGTAGGGTTTAGGGTCAGGGTTGGGGTTAGCTTTAGGGTTAGGTTTAGGATTAGGGTTGGGGTTAGTGTCTGCGTTTGGGGTAAACTTTACGGTTAGATTTAGTGTTAGGGTTAGGTTTAGGTTTAGGGTCAGGGTCAGGGTCAGGGTTTAGGGTTAGTGTTAGCGATAGGATTAGTTTTATCATTAGGGTTAGCGTTAGGCTAGGGGTTAGGGTTAGGTTTAGGGGTTAGGGTTAGTGTTGGCGTTAGGGTTAAGGGGTTAGTGTTAGGGGTAAGGGACAGGGTTAGGGTTAGGGGTGGGGTGGGTTGGGGTTAGGGTTGGGGTTGGTGTTAGTGTTGGGATTGGGGATGGTGTTAGGGTTGGTTTTGGGGTTAGGGTTAGGGTTGGGATTGGTTTTAGGGTTAGGGTTGGTGTTAGAGTTAGGGGTTAGGGTAAGTGTTATGGTTAATTAGTGTTAGGGTTGGGGTTAGATTTACGGATGGGGTTAGGGTGCAGTTTAGGGTTAGGATAGGGTTAGGATTTAGGGTTATGTGGGGTTAGGGTTATGATTAGGGTTCTTGTTAGGTTTTAAGTTTTAGGGTTGGGGTTAGGGGTTTTGGTTAGGGTTAGGGGTTAGGGTTAGGGGTTAGGTTTGGGATTTGGGTTAGGGTTTATGGGTATCATTAGACTTAGGGTTAGGGTTAGTGTTAGGGTTAGGGTTAGATTCATGGTTGGGGTTAGGGTTAGGGTTAGGGTTAGTGTTACTCTTAGGTTTTGGGTTAGAAAGAGGTTCAGGTTTAGGGTTACAGTTAGGGTTAGGGGTTAGGGTTAGTCTTAGGGTTAGGGTTGGGGTTGGGGTTAGGGTTGGGGTTGGGTTTAGGGTTGGGATAAGGGATGGGGTGGTGTTGGGATTGTGGTTGTGGTTAGGGTTTGGGTTGTGGTTAGGGTTAGGGTTGGAGTTAGGTTTAGGGTTAGGGTTAGGATTTGGATTAGGGTTTAGGATTAGGGTTAGGGTTTAGGATTAGGGTTAGGGTTAGTGTTAGGGTTATGGTTTAGGGTTAGTTTTACGGTTGGGGTTAGTGTTAGGGTTAGGGTTAGGTTCAAGGTCACAGTTAGGGTTTAGGATTAGGGTTAGGGTTAGGGTTAGGGTTGTGGTTGGTTTTGTTTTGGGTTAGGTTTAGGGTTGAGGCTTAGGTTAGGTTTAGGGGTTGGTTTAGGATTAGGGTTAGTGGTTTTGGTTAGGGTTATGGTTAGGTTTCAGGGTTACGGTTAGGGTTATGGTTAGGGTTTAAGGTTAGGGTTGTGGTTTGTTTACGATTTAGGATTAGGGATTGTGTTAGGGTTAAGGTTTAGGGTTAGCATTATGGTTAGGGTTAGTTTTAGGGTTAGGGTTAGGGTAGGGTCAGGGTCAGGGTTTGGGGTTAGGGTTAGCGTTAGGGTTAACATTAGCGATAGGGTTCCGTTAGGTTTAGGGTTAGGGTTAGGGTTAGGGTTAGCGTAACTCTTATGTTTTGGGTTAGAAGAGGGGTAGGTTTAGGGGTTAGGGTTAGGGTTGGGGGTTAGGGTTAGTTTTAGGGTTAGAGTCAGGGTCTTGGTCAGGGTTTAGGGTTAGGGTTAGCATTAGGGTTAGCATTAGCGTTAGGGTTAGTGTTAGCTTTAGGGTTAGGTTTAGGGTTAGGTGTTAGGGTTAGTGTTATGTTTAGGGTTAGGGGTTAGGTTTAGGGTTGGGTTTAGGGTTAGTGTTACTCAGGTTTTGGGTTAGAAGAGGTACAGGTTTAGGGTTACGGTTAGGGTTAGGGGTTAGGGTTAGTCTTAGGGTTAGGGTTGGGGTTGGAGTTAGGGTTGGGGTTTGGGGTTAGGGTTGGGATTGGGGTTGGGGTAGTGTTGGGATTGTGGTTGTGGTTAGGGTTGGGGTTGGGGTCAGGTTTAGGTTTGGTTTAGGTTTAGGGTTAGGGTTATGGTTGGGGTTAGAGTTTAGGATTAGGGTTAGGGTAAGGGTTAGGGTTTAGGATTAGCATTAGATTTAGTGTTAGGGTTATGGTTTAGGGTTTGCTTTACAGTTAGGGTTAGTGTTAGGGTTAGGGTTAGTGTTGGTTCAAGGTCTCGGTCAGGGTTTAGTGTTAGGGTTAGCGTTAGGGTTAGGGTTAGTGTTAGGTTTATGGTTTGAGCTTAAGGTTGGGTGTTAGGGTTGGTGCTAGGGTTAGGGTTAGGGGTTTGGGTTAGGGTTAGTGGTAAGGGGTAGGGGCAGGGTTATGGTTAGGGGTTGGCGTTAGGGTTAGGGTTTAGGTTTAGGGTTAGGGTTAGTGGTTAGGATTAGGTTTAGGTTAAGGTTGGGTTCGGGGTTAAGGTTAGGTTTAGGGGTTAGGGTTAGGGTTAGGATTAGGGTTGGGGTTAGGGTTAGGGTTAGTGTTAGGGTTAGCGTTACTCTTGGGTTTTGGATTAGAAGAGGTTTGGGGTTAGGTTTAGGATTAGGTTTAGGGTTTGGTTTAGGGTTAGGGTTAGGGTTAGGGTTAGGTTTAGGGTTAGGTTTAGGGTTAGGGTTTGGTTTATGGTTAGGGTTAGGATTAGGGTTAGGGGTTTCGTTAGTGTTAGGGATAGGGTTAGCGGTTGGGGTTAGCATTCGAGTTAGGGTTTAGGGTCAGGGTTAGGGGTTAACTTTAGGGTTAGGGTTTAGGATTAGGGTTAGGGTTGGTGTTTGGGTTTAGGGTAAACTTTGCGGTTGGGTTTAGTGTTAGGGTTAGGGTTAGGTTTAGGGTCAGGGTCAGGGTCAGGGTTTAGGGTTAGGGTTAGCGCTAGGGTTAGTTTTAGCATTAGGGTTAGCGTTAGGTTAAGGGATAGGGTTAGGTTAAGGCGTTAGGGTTAGTGTTAGGTTTAAGGTTAGGGGTTAGGGTTAGAGTTAGGGTTTGGGGTTAGGGATAGGGTTAGGGTTAGGGTTGGGTTGGGGTTAGGGTTGGGGTTGGTGTTAGTGTTGGGATTGGGGATGATGTTAGTTTTGGTTTTGGAGTTAGGGTTAGGGTTGGGATTGTTTTTCGGGTTAGGGTTGGTGTTAGAGTTAGGGGTTAGGGTAAGTGTTAGGGTTAATTTAGTGTTAGGGTTGGGGTTAGATTTACGATGGGGTTAGGGTGCAGTTTAGGGTTAGGATAGGGTTAGGATTTGGGGTTATGTAGGGTTAGGGTTATGGTTAGGGTTCGTGTTAGGTTTTAGGTTTTAGGGTTAGGCTTAGGGGTTTGGTTGGGGTTAGGGTTAGGGTTAGGGGTTAGGTTTAGGGTTTGGGTTAGGGTTTACGGGTAGCATAAGGCATGGGTTAGGGTTAGTGTTAGGGTTAGGGTTAGGTTTAGGGTTGGGGTTAGGTTTATGGTTAGGGTGAGTGTTACTCTTAGGTTTTGGGATAGAAGAGGTTCAGGTTTAGGGTTACGGTTGGGGTTAGGGGTTAGGGTTAGTCTTAGGGTTAGGGTTGGGGTTGGGGTTAGGGTTGGGGTTGGATTTAGGGTTGGGATTGTGGTTGGGGTAGTGTTGGGATTGTGGTTGTGGTTAGGGTTTGGGTTGGGGGTTAGGGTTAGGGTTGGAGTTAGGTTTAGGGTTAGGGTTAGGGTTGGGGTTAGGGTTTAGGATTAGGGTTAGGGTTAGGGTTTATTATTAGGGTTAGGGTTAGTGTTAGGGTTATGGTTTAGGGTTAGTTTTACGATTAGGGTTAGTGTTAGGGTTAGGGTTAGGGTTAGGTTGAAGGTCACGGTCAGGGTTTAGGATTAGGGTTAGCATTAGGGTTAGGGTTATGGTTGGTTTGGTTTAGGGTTAGGGTTAGGGTTAGGCTTAGGGTTAGGGTTGGGGGTTGGTTTAGGGTTAGGTTTAGGGTTAGGGTTACTGGTTGTGGTTAGGGTTATGGTTAGGTTTCAGGGTTTGGGTTGGGGTTATTTTTGGGGTTTAAGTTTAGGGTTGGGGTTAGGGTTAGGGTTATGGTTTAGGATTAGGGAATGGGTTACTGTTAGGGTTTAGGGTTAGCGTTACAGTTGGGGTTTGATTTAGGGTTAGGTTTAGGGTTAGGGTCAGGGTCAGGGTCAGGGTTTAGGGTTTAGGGTTAGGTTTAGCGTTAGGGTTAGCGTTAGCGTTAGGGTTAGGGTTTAGGATTAGGTTTAGGTTTAGGGTTGGGGTTAGGGTTCGGGTTAGCGTTACTCTTATGTTTTGGTTTAGAAGGGTTTAGGGTTAGGGGTTGGGGTTAGTTTTAGGGTTAGAGTCAGGGTCCTGGTCAGGGTTTAGGGTTAGGGTTAGCATTAGGGTTAGTATTAGCGTTAGGGTTAGTGTTAGGTATAGGGTTAGGCTTAGGGTTAGGTTTTAGGGTTAGCGTTAGGTTTAGGAATAGGGTTAGGTTTGGGGTTGGGGTTAGGGTTACGATTGGGGTTAGTGTTACTCTTAGGTTTGGGTTAGAAGAGGTACAGGTTTAGGGTTACGGTTAGGGTTAGGGTTTAAGGTTAGACTTAGGGTTAGGTTTGGGGTTGGGGTTAGAGTTGGGGTTGGGGTTAGGTTTGGGATTGGGGTTGGGGTAGTGTTGGGATTGTGGTTGTGGTTAGGGTTTGGGTTGGGGTTAGGTTTGGGGTTGGAGTTAGGTTCAGGGTTAGGGTTATGGTTGGGGTTAGGGTTTAGGATTTGGGTTAGGGTAAGGGTTAGGGTTTAGGATTAGGGTTAGGATTAGTGTTAGGGTTATGGTTTAGGGTTAGCTTTACAGTTAAGGTTAGTGTTAGGGTTAGGATTGGTTCAAGGTCTCGGTGGGGGTTAGGGTTTGGGGTTAGGGGTTTGGTTAGTGTTAGGATTAGGATTGGGGTTGGAGTTAGGGTTGGGGTTGGGGTTAGGGTTGGGATTAGGGTTAGGGTTAGCGTTACTCTTGGCTTTTGGTAAGAGGTTTGGGTTTGGGGTTTAGGGTTAGGGTTAGGGTTAGGTTTAGGGTTTGAGTTAGGGTTTAGGGTTAGCGTTAGGGTTAGAGTTAGTGTTAAGGTTTTGGTTAGGGGTCAGTGTCAGGGTCAGGGTTTAGGGTTAGAGTTAGCATTAGGGTTAACATTAGTGTTGGGGTTAGCTTTAGGGTTAGGGTTAAGCTTAGGGTTAGGTGTCAGGGTTAGTGTTAGGGTTAGGGTTAGGGGTTGAGGGTTAGGGCTGAGGGGGTAGGGATAGGGTTAGGGTTGGGGGTTGGGTTCAGGGTTACGGTTTAGGGTTAGGCTTAGGGTTAGTGGTTAGGATTAGGTTTAGGTTAGGGTTGGGTTAGGGGTTATGGTTAGGTTTGGGGGTTAGGGTTAGGGTTGAGGTTGGGGTTACGGTTAGTGTTAGTGTTAGGGTTAGCGTTACTCTTAGGTTTTGGGTTAGAAAGGGTTTAGGGTTAGGGTTAGGGTTAGGGGTTTTGGTTAGGGTTAGTGTTAGGGTTAGGGGTTGGGGGTTAGGTTTGGGGTTTGGGTTGGGTTTAAGGGGTTAGCATTGGGGTTAGGGTTGGGGTTAGGGTCAGGTTTAGGGTTAGCGTTTGGTTTATGGTTAGGGTTAGGATTAAGGTTAGGGTTTGGTTTAGGTTTGGGTTATCGTTAGGGTTAGGGGTTAAGGTTAGTGTTAGGGTTAGTGTTGGGGTTGGGGTTAGGGTTGGGGTTGGAGTTAGGGTTGGGATTGGGGTTGGGGTTAGTGTTGGGATTGTGGTTGGGGTTAAGGTTTGCGTTGTGGTTAGGGTTAGCGTTGGGGTTGGGTTTAGGGTTAGGTTTAGGGTTGGGGTTAGGGTTTAGGATTAGACTTAGGATTAGGGTTAGTGTTAGGGTTTAGGATTAGGGTTAGGGTTACTGTTAGGGTTATGGTTTAGGGTTAGCTTTACGGTTAAGGTTAGTGTTAGGGTTAGGGTTAGTGTAAGGGTTGGGGTTAGGGTTAGGGTTTAGGGATATTGGTTACTGTTGGGGTTAGGTTTAGGGTTTGGTTTAGGGTTAGGATTAGGGTTAGGATTTTGGTTCTGGCTAGGGATATGTTTAGGATTAGGGCTAGTGCTAGGGCTAGGTTGGGGCTAGGGCTGGGGCTAGGATTAGGGTTAGTGTTTAGTGTTATGGTTGGATTAGGGTTATGGGTAGGGATAGGGTTAGGGTTGGGGTTAGGGTTAGGGTTAGGGTTTGGGTTTGGTTTAGGGTTAGATTTAGGATTAGGTTTAGGGTTTGGTTTGGGGTTAGGTTGGGGTTAGGTTTAGGGTTAGGGTTTGGTTTATGGTTAGGGTTAGGGGTTTGCTTAGGTTTAGGGATAGGGTTAGCGGTTACGGTTAACGTTAGGCTTAGGGTTTAGGGTCAGGGTTAGGGTTAGATTTAGGGTTAGGGTTTAGGATTAGGATTATGGTTAGTGTTTGGGTTTAGGGTAAACTTTACAGTTAGGTTTAGTGTTAGGGTTAGGGTTAGGTTTAGGGTCAGGGTCAGGGTCAGGGTTTAGGGTTGGGCTTAGCGTTAGGGTTAGATTTATCGTTGGGGTTAGCGTTAGGGTAAGGGTTAGGGTTAGGTTTGGGGGTTAGGGTTAGTGTTAGGGTTAGGGTTAAGGGTTAGATTTGGGGTTAGGGGTTAGGGATAGGGTTAGGGTAAGGGTTAGGGTTGGGTTGGGGTTAGGGTTGGGGTTGGTGTTAGTGTTGGGATTGGAGTTGGGGTTAGGGTTGGTTTTGGGGCTAGGGTTAGTGTTGTGATTGGTTTTAGGGTTAGGGTTGGTGTTAGGGTTAGGGTTTAGGGTAAGTGTTAGGGATAATTTAGTGTTAGGGTTGGGGTTAGATTTACGGATGTGGTTAGTGTGCAGTTTAGGTTTAGGATAGCTTTAGGATTTAGGGTTATGTGGGGTTAGGGTTATGGTTAGGGTTCGTGTTAGGTTTTAGGGTTTAGGGTTAGGCTTAGGGTTAGGTTAGGGGTTAGGTTTAGGGTTTCGGTTAGGATTTAAGGTTAGCGTTAGGGTTAGGGTTAGGGCTAGTGTTGGGGTTGGGTTTGGGTTTGGGTTAGGGTTAGGGTTGGAGTTAGGGTTTAGGATTAGGGTTAGGGTTATTGTTTAGGATTTGGGTTAGGGTTAGTGTTAGGGTTTTGGTTTAGGGTTAGTTTTACGGTTGGGGTTAGGGTTAGGGTTAGGTTTAAGTTCAAGGTCACGGTCAGGGTTTAGGATTAGGGTTAGCATTAGGGTTAGGGTTATGGTTGGTTTGATTTAGGGTTAGGGTTAGGGTTAGGGTTAGGGTTGGGGGTTGTTAGGGTTAGGGTTAGTGGTTTTGTTTGGGGTTATGGTTGGGTTTCGGGGGTTACAGTTAGGATTATGGTTAGGGTTTAAGGTTGGGGTTGGGGTTAGATTTAGGGGTGCGGTTTAGGATTAGGGATTGGGTTACGGTTAGGGTTTAGGGTTAGCATTACGGTTGGGGTTAGTTTTAGGGTTAGGGTTAGGGTAAGGTCAGGGTCAGGGTCAGGGTTTATGGTTGGTGTTAGCGTTAGGGTTAGCGTTAGCGTTAGGGTTCCGCGTTAGGGTTAGGTTTGAGGGTTAGGGTTAGGGTTAGGGTTAGCGTTACTCTTATGTTTTGGGTAGAAGAGGTTTAGGTTTAGGATTAGGGTTGGGGTTAGGGGTTGGGGTTGGTTTTAGGGTTAGGAGTCAGGGTCCAGGTCAGGGTTTGGGGTTAGGGTTAGCATTAGGGTTAGTATTAGCGTTGGGGTTAGTGTTAGGTTTAGGGTTAGGCTTAGGGTTAGGTGTTGGGGTTAGTGTTAGGTTTGGGGTTAGGGTTAGGTTTGGGGTTGGGGTTAGGGTTAGGGTTAGGGTTAGTGTTACTCTTAGGTTTTGGGTTAGAAGAGGTACAGGTTTAGGGTTATGGTTAGGGTTAGGGGTTAGGGTTAGTCTTGGGGTTAGGGCTGGGGTTGGGGTTTGGGTTGGGGTTGGGGTTGGGTTTGGGGTTAGGGTTAGTGTTAGTGTTAGGGTTAGCTTTACTCTTAGGTTTTGGGTTAGAAGAGGTTTAGGGTTAGGGTTAGGATTAAGTTTGGGGTTTGGTGCAGGATTAGGTTTAGCGTTAGGGTTGGGTTTAGGGTTATGGTTTGGTTTATGGTTGGTGTTAGGATTAGGGTTAGGGTTTTGGTTAGTGTTAGGGATAGAGTTAGCGGTTAGGGTTAGCATTAGGGTTAGGGTTTAGGGTGAGGGTTAGGGTTAACTTTGGGGTTAGCGTTTAGGATTAGGGTTAGGGTTAGTGTTTGGGTTTAGGGTAAACTTTACGGTTAGGTTTAGTGTTAGGGTTAGGGTTGGGTTTGGGCATGGTCAGGGCGGGTTAGGGTTGGGGTTAGCGCTAGGGTTAGTTTTAGCATGAGGGTTAGCGTTGGGTTAAGGGATAGGGTTAGGTTTAGGGTTTAGGGTTAGTGTTAGGGTTAGGGTTAATTGTTAGGGTTAGGGTTAAGGTTTGGGGTTAGGGATAGGGTTAGGGTTAGGGTTAGGGTTGGGGTTGGGGTTAGTGTTGGGATTGGGGTTGGGGTAAGGGTTGGTTTTGGGGTTAGGCTTAAGGTTGGGATTGGTTTTAGGGCTAGGGTTGGTGTAGGATTAAGGGTTAGAGAAGTGTTAGTGTTAATGTAGTGTTAAGGTTGGGATTAGAGTTAGGGATGGTGTTATTGTGGGGTTTAAGTCTAGGATAGGGTTAGGATTTAGGGTAATGTAGGGTTAGGGTTATGGTTAGGGTTGGTGTTAGGTTTTAGGGTTTAGGGTTAGGGTTAGGTGTTTTGGATAGTGTTAGTGTTAGGGTTGGGGGTTGGGTTTAGGGTTTGGGTTAGGATTTAGGTTTAGCGTTATGGTTAGGTTGAGGGTTAGTGTTAGGGTTAGGGTTAGGGTTGGGTTTAGGGTTAGGGTTATAGTTAGGGTTAGCGTTACTCTTAGGTTTTGGGTTAGAAAGAGGTTTAGGTTTAAGGTTAGGGTTAGGGTTGGGGGTTAGGGTTAGTGTTAGGGTTAGGGTTAGGGTTAGCGTTTGAGTTAGGGTTAGGTGTTAGGTTTATAGTTAGGTGTTAGGGATAGGGATAGGGTTATAGGTAGAGTTAGGGGCATTGGTTGGGGTTAGGGATAGTGTTAGTGTTTTGTTAGGGTTGGGGTTTGGGGTTTAGGGTTAGGGTTAGTGTTAGTGCCAGGAAAGGGTTAAGGCTATATCTGGTGCTAGGGTTAGGATTATGGTTAGGATTTAGGGTTAAGGTGAGGGTTAGGATTAGGGTTGGGATTTGGGGTGAGTGTTAGTGGTTGGGGTTGGGGTTAGGGTCAGGGATGAGATAAGGTTAGGGTTAGGGTTAGGGTTAAGGTTTAGAGTTTGGGGGTAGGGTTATTTTTAGGGTTAGTGCAAGGGTTAGGTCTGGGGCTGGGGCTAGGGTTGGGGCTGGGCTACGGATAGGATTAGGGTTAAGGTTGGGTGAGTTTTAGATTTAGCGTTAGGAGTAGGGGTATGGTTGGATTAGGGGTAAGGTTAGAGTTAGGGGTAGAGAAGTGTTGGGTTAGGTTTCGGCTTAGGGGTAGGGGTAGCGGTAGGGTTGAAGGTATGTGTGGGTTGGGGTTAGGGTTAGGGTTAGGGTTGGGTTAGGTTTAGGGTTAGGGTTAGGGGTTGGGGGTTAGGGTTAGGGTTAGGGTTAGGGGTTAAGGTGAGGGTTAGGGGTTTGGTTTAGGGTTTAGGGTTGGTGTTAGGGTTAGCGTTACTCTAAGGTTTAGGGTTAGAAAGGTTGTTTAGGGTTGGGTTAGGGGTTAGGTTGTGTTGGGTTAGGGTCAGGGTCAGGGTCAGGTTCAGGGGTCAGCCAGTCAGGGTCAGGGTTGGGTTTAGGTTAGGTTGGGAGCGTTAGGGTTAGCATTAGGGTTAGGGTTAGGATTAGGGTTAGCGTTAGGGGTTGTTAGGGGTTGGGATTAGGTTTTAGGAAGGTTAGGGTTAGTGTTATGGTTAGGGGTTAGGGTTAGGGTTGACGTTAGGGGTTAGGGTTGGTGGGTTAGGGTTAGGGTTAGTTAGGGTTAGGATTTCAGGGTTATTGAAGGGGGTTAGGTTGGTTATGGTTAGGGTTAGGGTTACGGTTCTTAGGGGTTAGGGTTAGGGTTAGGATTAGGTTTAGGGGTTAGTGTTAGGGTTAGGTTAGGGTTAGGGTTGGCGTTAGGGTTAGGGTTGGGTTAGGGTTAGTGTTAGACTTAGGATTTAGGGTTATTGAAGGTTAGGGTTATGGTTAGGGTTAGTGTTACGTTTTAGGGTTGGGGTTAGGGTTAGGGTTAGGGTTAGGATTTTGGTTGGGGTTGTAGGGTTAGGGTTAGGGTTAGGGGTTTAGGGTTAGGGTTAGGGTTTAGGGTAGCGTTAGGGTTAGGGTTGGGTAGGGGTTAGGGTTTAGGGTTGGGTTTAGGGTTTGTGTTAGGGTTTAGGGTTAGCATTAGCGTTAGGGTTACTGTTAGGGTTAGGGTTGGGGTTAGGGTTTAGGGTTTAGGGTTAGTGTTAGGGTTAGGTTTAGGATTAGGGTCAGGGTCAGGGTCATGGTCAGCGTCAGGGTCAGAATCATGGTCAGGGTTTGGGGTTATGTTTAGCGTTAGGGTTAGCATTAGGGTTAGAGTTAGGGTTAGCGTTAGGGTTTTAGTGTTAGGGGTTAGGTTTAGGCTTAGGTTTCGTGGTTAGGGTTTGTGTTAGGGTTAGGTTAGGGTTAGGGTTTGGGTTGGGTTTTGGGTTGGGGTTAGGTTTAGGGTTGGGATTAGGGTTAGGCATAGTGTTAGGATTTAGGGTTATTGTAGGGTTGGGGTTACGGTTAGGGGTAGTGTTTGGTTTTAGGGTTTAGGGTTAGGGTTAGGGTTAGGGGTTTTGTTTGGGGTTAGGGGTTAGGGTTAGTGTTAGGGTTAGGAGTTAGGATTAGGGTTAGGGTTAGGGTTAGGGTTTAGGGTTTAGGGTGTTAGTTAGGGTTAGGGTTAGGGTCAGGATCAGGGTCAGGGTTTAGGGTTAGGGTTAGGGTTAGCGTTTGGTTTAGGGTTAGGGTTAGGTTTAGGGGTTTGGTTGGGGTTAGATTTGGGGTTAGGATTTGGTTTAGGGTTAGGGTTATGTTTAGGGTTAGGGCCAGAGTTAGGGATAGGGTTGGGGTTTGGTTTAGGGTTAGGGTTATGGTTAGAGATTTTCGTTAGGGTTAGGATTAGGGTTAGTGTTTAGTGTTAGGGTTAGGGTTAGGGTCAGGATCAGGGTCAGGGTTTAGGGTTAGGGTTAGGGTTAGGGGTTTGGTTTAGGGTTAGGGTTAGGGTTAGGGGTTTTGGTTAGTGTTAGGGAAAGATTTAGGGTTAGGGTTAGGGTTTGGTTTAGGGTTAGGGTTTGTGTTAGGGTTAGGGTTAGAGTTAGGGATTGGGTTGGGGTTTGGTTTATGGTTAGTGTTAGGGTTAGGGGTTTTCATTAGGGTTAGGGATAGGGTTAGCGGTTATGGTTAGCATTAGCGTTACGGTTAGCGTTAGGTTTAGGTTTAGGGTTAGGGTTAGGGTTTAGGGTTAGAGTTAGGGTTAGGGTTAGTGGTTAGGGTTAGTGTTAGGGTTAGGGTTAGGGTTAGGGTTAGTGTTACGGTTAGGGTTAGGAGTTTGGGATAGGGTTCGGGTAAGGGTTAGGGTTGAGGTTGTGGTTAGGTTTGGGGTTGGGGTTAGGGTTGGGATTGGGGTTGGGTTTAGGCTTAGGATTGTGGTTGGGGTTAAGGTTGGAGTTGGGATTAGGGTTAGGGTTGGGGTTAGGGTTGAGGCTTAGGATAGGATGAGGTTTACATGTCATGGTTAGGGTTACGGTTTAGGGTTAGGGTTAGTGTTAGGCTTAGGGTTAGGGGTTAGGGTTAGGGTTAGGGGTTTTGGTTAGGGTTAGTGTTAGGATTTGGTTAAGGGTCAGGTTTAGGTTTAAGGTTGGGGTTAGTGTTATGTTTATGGTTCAGGCTAGGGATAGGTTTAGGATTAGGGCTAGTGCTAGGGTTAGGGATGGGGCTGGGGCTAGGGCTGGGGTTACGGTTGGTGTTTAGTGTTATGATTAGGGTTAGAGTTAAGTGTAGGGATAGGCTTATGGGTTGGGGTTAGGATTAGGGTTAGTGTTGGGGTTAGGGTTAGGGGTTGGTTTTAGGGTTAGGGTTAGGGTTAGGGTTTGGTTTAGGGTTAGGGTTTGTGTTAGGGTTAGGGTTAGGGTTAGGGATAGGGTTGGGGTTTGGTTTAGGGTTGGGGTTGGGTTTGGGGTTTTCATTAGTGTTAGGGATAGGGTTAGCGGTTAGGGTTAGGGTTAGGGTTTAGAGTTAGTTAGGGTTAGGGTTAGTGTTTAGCATTAGGGTTAGGGTTAGGGTTAGGGTTTAGGGTTAGTTGGGGTTAGGGTTAGTGTTTAGGGTTTGGGTTAGGGTTAGGGTTAGGGTTACAGTTTAGGGTAACATTAAGGTTAGGGTTAGTGATAGGGTTAGGGTCAGGGGTCAGGATCAGGGTCAGGTTTAAGATTTGGTGTTAAGGTTAGCGTTAGTGTTAGCATTAGCATTAGGGTTACCGTTGGGCTTAGGTTTGGGTTTGGGGTTGGGGTTAGGGGTTAGGGTTAGAGTTAGCGTTAGGGTTAGTGGTTGGGGTCAGTGTTAGGGTTAGGGGTTAGGGATAGGATTAGGGTAAGGGATAGGGTTGAGGTTGGGGTTAGGTTTGGGGTTGGGGTTAGGGTTGGGATTGGGGTTGGGGGTAGGCTTAGGATTGTGGTTTGGGTTCGGGTTAGGGTTGGTGTTAGGGTTAGGGTTAGGGATAGGTTTGGGTTTAGGTATTAGGGTAAGGGTTACGGTTTAGGGTTAGAGTTAGGGTTAGGGTTAGTGTTAGGCTTAGGTTTAGGGGTTAGGGTTAGGGTTAGGGGTTTGGGTTAGGGTTAGGGTTAGGGTTTGGTTTACAGTTGGGTTTAGGTTTAAGGTTAGGGTTAGTTTTATGGTTATGGTTCAGGCTAGGGATAGGTTTAGGATTAGGGCTAGTGCTCGGGTTAGGGATAGGGCTATGACTAGGGCTAGGGTTAGGGTTAGTGTTTAGTGTTATGGTTAGGGTTAGAGTTAATGGAGGGATAGGCTTATGTGTTAGGGTTAGGGTAGGGGTTAGTGTTAGGGTTAGGGTTAGGGGTTAGGTTTAAGGTTAGGGTTGGGTTAGGGTTAGGATTAGGTTTATGTTTTAGGGTTTAGGGATAGGGTTATGGTTATTGGTAAGGGTAGTGTTGCAGGTAGGTTTAGGGGTTGTGGTTAGGGTTAGGGATAAGGTTACGGTTGGGTTAGGGGGTAGGGGTAGAGGTAGGGTTAGAGTTAGGTTTAGACGAGTTAGGGTTAGGGTTATGGTTAGCGGTTAGGTTAAGTTAGAGTTAGGGTTAGGGTTTAGTGTTAGGGTTACTGTTAGGGTTTAGTGTTAGGACTAGGGTTTGATTTGGGGTTAGGTGTTAGTGTTAGATGTGAGGTTAAGGGTCTATGGTTAGGGTTAGGGATAGTGTTATGGGTAGGGTTAAAGCTATGTGTGGGTTAGGTATTGGATTAGGGTTATGGTTAGGGTTGGGTTGGGTTTGGGTTGAGGGTTAGGTTTAGGGTTGGGGTTCGGGTTAGGGTTAGTGTTGGGGTTAGGGTTAGGGTTAGGGTTAGGGTTAGTTACCCTTAGGTTTTTGGTTAGAAGAGGTTTGGGTTTGGGTTAGGGTTGGTGTTGGGGTTAGGTTAAGGTTAGTGTTTAAGGTTAGCATTATGGTTAGGGTTAGTGTAAGGATAGGGTTAGGGTAACGGTTAGGGTTAGGGGTTAGGGTTAGTGTTAGGGTTAGTTTACAGTTAGGGTTGGTTTAGGATTAGGGATGGGGTTAGGTTTGGGGTTAAGTTTAGGGTTAGGGTTATGCTTTAGGGTTATTGTATTGTTAGGGTTATGGTTAGGGTTAGTGTTAGGTTTTAGGTTTTAGGGTTAGGGTTAGAGATTAGGGTTAGGGGTTTCGGTTAGGGTTAGGGATAGGATTAGGGTTTAGGGTTAGCATTAGGGTTAGGGTTAGTCTTAAGGTTAGGGTTAGGGTTAGGGTTGGGGTCAGGGTCAGGGTTTAGGGTTGGGTTTAGTGTTAGGGTTAGCATTAGTGTGAGGGTTAGCGTTAGGGTTAGGGTTAGGTGTTAGGGTTAGTGTTAGTCTTAGTGTTAGGGTTGGGGGTAGGGTTAGGTTGGGGTTTAGTGTTAGTGTTAGGGTTGGGGGTGGGGGTTAGGGTTAGGGTTAGGGTTAGTGGTACGTGTTAGGGTTAGGGTTGGGTGTTGGGCTTATGTTTAGGGTTGGGGTTTAGGATTAGGTTTAGGGTTGGGGTTAGGGTTGGGGTTAGGGTTAGGGTTAGCGTTACCCTTAGATTTTTGGTTAGAAGAGGTTTAGGGTTAGGGTTAGCGTTAGGGTTAGGGTTTAGGTTTAGGATTAGTGTTAGGGTTGGGGTTGGGGTTAGGGTTGGGGTTGAGGCTAGGGTTGGGATTGGGTTTGGTGTAAGGTTGGGATTGTGGTTGGGGTTAGGGTGTGGGTTGGGGTTAGGGTTAGGGTTGGGGTTGGGGTTAGGGTTGTGGTTGGGTTTATGGTTGGGATTGGGGTTGGGGTAAGGTTGGGATTGTGGTTGGGGTTAGGGTGTGGGTTGGGTTTAGGGTTAGGGTTGGGGTTAGGGTTAGGGTTTGGGTTAGGGTTAGGGTTAGGGTTGGGGTAGAGTTAGGGTTGGCTTTGGGTTTAGCGTTATGTTTGGGGTTAGGGTTAGCGTTAGGGTTGGTGTTAGGGTTAGTGTTAGGGTTAGGGTTAAGTTTTGGTTTAGGGTTAGGGTTAGGGTTACGGTTGGGTTACGGTTTAAGGTTTGGTTTATGGTTACGGTTAACATTAAGGTTAGGGGTTTTGGTTAGAGGTTAGGCATAGGTTTAGCAGTTAGGGTTAGGGTTAGGGTTGGGCATAGGGTTTAGGGTCAGGGTTAGGGGTGGTGTTGGGGTTAGGGTTTAGGATTAGCATTAGGGTTAGGGTTGGGGTTTAGGGTAAACATTGTGGTTGGGTTTAGTGTTAGGGTTAGGGTTAGGTTTAGAATCAGGGTTTAGTGTTATGGTTAGTGCTAGGGTTAGCTTTAGCGTTATGGTTAGCGTTAGGTTTAGGGTTATGATTAAGTCTATGGGTTAGTGTTAGTGTTATGGTTAGGATTAAGGGTTAGAGTTAGGGCTAGGGTTAGGGGTTAGGGATAGGGTTGGGTTTGGGTTTAGGGTTGGGATTAGGGTTGGGGATGGGGTCAGGGTTGGGTTTGGGGTTAGGGTTAGCATTAGGATTAGGTTTAGGGTTATTGTTAGGGTTAGGGTTAGTGTTAGGGTTAGCGTTAGTGTTGGGGTTAGGTTTTGGTTAGGGTTAGGGGTAAGGGTAAGTGTAGGCTTATGGGTTGTGGATTTGCGTTAGGTTTTGGGTTAGGTTTGGGTTAGGGTTAGGGTTAGTTTTAGGGTTAGAGTTTAGGGTTTATGGTTAGGGTTAAGGTTAGGGGTAGGGTTAGACCTAAAGATAGGGTTAGGCCTATGGCGCAGTGCTAGGGTTTAGGGGCTAGGGTGGGCTAGACTAGGGGTTAGGTTTAGAGGTTTAGTGTTAGGGTTAGGGTTGCTGTTAGTTTTACGGTTGGGTTATGTTTTGGCTTAGGATAGGTTTAGGTTTAGGGTTGTTGTTGGGGTTAGGGATAGGATTAGGGTTAGCGTTACTGTTGGGCTTACGGATAGAAGGGTTTAGGTTTAGGGTTATGGTTAGAATAGGGTTTGGGTTAGGGTTAGGTTATATTTAGGATAAGGTTAGGGTTAGGGTTGTGGTTGGGGTTAGGGTTAGGGGTTAGGGTTAGGTTTGAGTGTTAGGTTTGCATTATGGTTAGGGTTACGGTTAGTGTTTAGGGTTAATGTTAGGGTTAGGGATTAGGGTTAGGGTTAGGGTTAGAGTTGGGTTAGGGTTAAGGTTTAAGGTTTATGGTTATGGTTGGGGTTAGGGCTTATGGTTAGGGTTTGGCTCAGTGTTAGGGTTAGGGGTTAGGGGTAGGGGGTAGGGTGAGGGGTAGTGTTAGGGTTAGGGTTGAGTTAGGGTTAGGGTTACGTTTATTGTTCAGGGTATAGGGATGGGGTTAGGGTTATTGTTAGGCCTAGGGAGAGGGTAAGGATTAGGGTCAGGGTTAGAGTTGGGTTAGGTTTAGGGTTAAGATTTAAGGTTTAGGGGTAGGGGTAGGGGTAGGGGTATCTGTTGTGGTTTGGGTTAGGGTTAGGATTGGGTTAAGGTTAGTGAAAGGGTTGGAATTCAGCCTAGCATTAACCCTAACGCTAACGCTAATCCAAACCTAACCCTAACCATAACCCTAACCTCAATCCCTAACCCTACCCTTAACCCTAACCTAACCCTTTCCCAGATCCCTGATCCCTAACCCTCAATCTGACCCTAAACACAAACCCTAACCTAACCTAAAACTAACCTAACCTAACCTAACTCAAAACCTAACACTGAACCCTAACCTAACCTAACCTAACCCTAACGTAACCATAACCCTAACCCTAACCTAACACTAACTCGTCTAAACCTAAACATAACCCAACCATGCCTCTATGCCCACCCTTAACCTAAGCCTAACCCAAGCCTACCCCTACACCTAACCCTAACCTAAGCCTAACAAAGCCCTACCCCTACCCTTAACGTTAACCCGAAAACTCACCCAACCCTAACACTAGCCTAGCCCTGGCCCAAGCTCTAACCCTAGCCCTAGCCCTAGATCTAGCCTAGCACTGGCCCTAGCCTAACCTAGCCATAACACTAAACTCTAAGCCTAAACATAAGCCTAACCCAAGCCCAAACCTAACCACAGACCCTAAGCCTGCCCTTAAGCTTAATACTAGCCTAACCATAGGCCTTGCCTAGCCTAGCATTAACCTAGCCTAACCATAACCGACCCTAATCCTAACCTAACACTTTCTGAAACCCTATCTCTAAACCAGAATTCTAGCCTAACCTGAACACTAACCTAACCTAAGTAAACGAAACCTGAACCTAACCGTAATGCTAAACCTAACCTAACCTAACCTAATCCTAGGCCTAACCTAACCTAACCCAGGCCCCTAACCTAACCTAGCCTAACTCTAACCCCAGCCCTAACCTTAACCCTGCCCCATGACCTGACTCTGACCTAAGCTAGCCTAGCACTAGCCTAGCCTAATGCTAACTCTATGCCTAACCCTAACTCTGGCCTAAAGCCTAACTCTACCCTAGCCTGGCCTAAAGCCTAGCCTAGCCTAAAACTGCACTAGCCTAACTAGCCTAATCCTTGACCTAGAGCCTGAGTAATGGAGCCTAGGCCTGGCACTGGCCTAAACCCAGGCCTAGCCCTAGCACCTGACACTAGCCTAAAGCCAGGCTCTGGCCTAAGCCTGGCCTAGCCTGGCCTAAGCCAAGGCCAAGGCCCTAGCCTAGCCCAAGCCAAGGCCCTGGCCTAGCCTGGCCTAATCCTAACCTCCTCGGCCTAAACCTGTTCTGACACTAGGCCTGGGGTAACGCTAACCTATCCTAGCCTAACAATGATCCATAGCTCCTAACCTAGCCTGGCCCTAGCCCTAGCCTAACCGTAACCTGGACCCTTAAGCCTAACCTGGCCTGGCCTAAACCTCTTCTAACACTAAGCCTAAGAGTAACGCTAACCTAGCCTAAGGGTAGCCTAGCCCTAACCCTAACCTAGCCCTAAGCCCTAACCCTGCCTAACATCAGCCCTAGCCCTAACATCAGCCAGCCTATCACTAACCCAACCCTAACCTAGCCTAACCTAGCCTAAGCCTGGCCTGAAACCCAACCTAAATCTAGCCCCAGCCCCAGCACAGGCCCTAACCCCCAACATAGCCTAGCCTAGCCCCAAACCTGGCCTAGGCCTACCTCCAGCCTAGCCTAGCCTAATCCTGACCTGGCACTAGCCTGACCTAAGCCTAGCCTAGCCTAGCCTGGCAATAAGCCTGATTTGTGACGTGGCCTTGGCCAGAGCCCTAGCCCCAAAGCCATCCCTGCCTGGCCTGCCCTAGCCCAGGCCTGGCCTGGCGCTGGCTCTGGCCTAACTAACTGGCTCTGGCACCTATATCCTGAAGCCTACGCTCCTGGCCTGGCCTGGGCTCTGCCCGCAACCTAGCCTAATCCCTGCCTGGCTCTGGCCTGGCCTGGCCTGACCTAAAGCCAGGCCCTGGCCTGACCTAGCCAGGCCAGAGCCTAGCCTGGCCTGATCCCTGGCCTAAGGCCAAATCCTAGCATTGGCCTAGCCTAAGCCTAAGGCCCTAGCCTGGCCTAGCCCTGGCTCTAGCCTGAGCCTAAGCCTAGCCTAGCCTAGCCTAGCCTAGCCTAACCCTAACCTAACACTAACCGCTAAGCCTTAGCGCTGTCCTAATCCTAGCCTAAACCTAGCCTAACTATAGCCTAAACATAAAGCCAGCCTAACCTAATCCTAGCCTAATCTAGCCTAGCCTAACCTAACCTAAGCCCAGCCTAAACCTAACCTAACAGCTACCTCAACCCTAAAGCCCAACCACATTCCCAGCCTCACCCTAGCCCTGCTCCAGCCTAACCCCAAACTCGTCCCTAAGCATAAGCCCAGCCTAGCCTAACACTAGCCTAATCCTGGCCCTAAAATTAGGTCCTAGCCTAGCCCCAGGCTCCTAATCTTGGCTCTAGCCCCTAGCCTAGCCCTGGCCCAAGCCTCTAACCTAGCCTAGCCTTTACACTAACCTAGGCCTAGCCTAACACTAACCTAGCCTATCTCTAACCTAGGCCCTGGCCTAGCCTAGCCTAACACCAGCCTAGCACTAGGCTTTAACCCCAGCCTAACCATAACACCAGCCTAAACCTAGCCTAACCCCAGCTCTAGCCCCAACTCTAATCCTAACGTAACCGTAACCCCAGGCCTAACCCTAACCCCAACCCCAATCCTAACCCGAGCACAATCCCAGCCTAATCCCAGCCCCAATCCCAGCCCTTACCCCAGCCTAGCCTAGCTGACCCCAAACCTAAGTCTAGCCTAACCTAACCCAAGCCCCTAACCCTACCCATAACTTTAACCCTAGCCTAAGCCTCTTCTAGCCCTAAACCTAAGGTAATGCTAACCTTAAACCAGCCTAGCCCTAGCCCCTAACATTAGCCTAACCCTAACCACACATACCTTAAGCCTAACCTACTCCTGCCCCTAACCGTAAGCCTAAACTAGCCCTACCCATGCCCTAACCTAACGTTCATCCTAACCCACTACTACCCTACCTAATGCTAACCTAAAATCCCCCACCCTAGCCTAGCCTAGCCCTAGCCCAGCCTAACCCTGGCCCTGGGCTAGGACCTACCCAATGCTAACCTAGCCCTATCCCCAGCCTAACGCTCAATCCCAGCCCAAGCCCTAACACTAAACCCAGCCCTAACACTAGCCTAGCACCAGCCCTACCCTAACCCTAATCCCAACCCCAGCCTAACCACAGCCCAATACCAACCTAATCCCAGCCCCATTCACAACACTAGCCCTACCCCAGCCTAGCCTAACCTCCTGACCTAAACCTAGCCTAGCCTAACATGCAGCCTAAGCCCTAACCCTAACCTTAACCTTAATCCTAGCCCTAACCCATAGCCTAATCCTAGCCTAAATCTAACGCTAGCCTAAGCCTAACCTGGCCTAGCCTAACCCTAGCCTAACCTAGCCTAACTCTAACACCAGCCTAACCTAACCCCAGCCCTAACCCTATCCCAGCCCCAGCCCTCACCATAACCCCAAACCTAGCCTTAAACCAAACACTAATCCCAAAGCCTAGCCCTAACCCCTACCACAGCCTAACCATAACCCTAATCCTAACCTAACCCTAACCTAATCCTAACCCTAACCTAATCTTAACCTGAACACTATCGCTAACCTAGCCCTAACCTAAACCCTCTCCTACCCTTAACTCTAGCCTAACCATAACACTAACACTAGCCTAACCGGCCCTAGCCCTAGCCTAGCCCTAGCACTAGCCCTAGTCCTAAAGCTATCCCTAGCACAGCCATAGCCTAGCACTAGCCCTAACCTAACAGTGATCAGGCCTAGCCTAACTCTAGCCTAACCACAGCCTCTAGCCCTAGCCTAGCCTAGCACCTAGCCTAGCCCTAACACCTGACTCTAACCTAACACTAGCCCTAACCATAATCCTAGCCTAACCAAAGCCCCTAGCCTAGCCTAGCCTAACACCTAGCCTAGCCTAGCCTAACACTAGCCTAACCTAACCTAGGCCTGGCCTAGCCTAACCATAACAACAGCCCCTAACACTCAACCATAGCCTCACCCCATCACCAGCACCACCCTACCTAACCCTAACCTGAATTCTAACCCCAGCTCCAGCCACTAACCACTGACCCTAATCCCAGCCCTATCCTAAACCGAGCCAACCTTGCCCAGGCACAATCCCAGCCTAATCCCAGCCCCAATCCCAGCCCTTACCCACCACAGCCCTAAAGCCCAGCCCCAGACCCTAACCTAGCCTAGCCTAACCAATGCCCCTAACCCTAGCCTAGCTTTACCCTAGACCTAAACATCTTCTAACCTAAACCTAAGGTAACGCTGGCCTAAACCAGCCCTAGCCTAACCCTATCCCTATCCTAACCTAACCTTTAACCTAACCTACTCCTACCCTAACCGTAACCTAACCCAACCATACCCATATCCCTAGCCTAACGTTAACCTTAACCCAGCACTCCCTACCCTAACGCTAATCCTAAAATCACCCAACCTAACCTAGCCCTAGCCCTAGCCCAGCCCTAAACCTGGCCCTAGGCCTAGGCCTAGCCCTAAGCCTAGCCCTATCCCCAGCCTAACACTAATCCCAGTCCAAGCCTAACACTAAGCCCAGCCCCTAAACCTAGCCTAATCGCAACCCAACCCTAACCTAACCCCAACACCAAACCTAACCACAACCCCAATCCCAGCCCTACCCCTACCCCAAACCTAGCCTAACCTAACCTAGGCCTAAAACCTAATGCTAACCTAACGCTAACCTAACCTAACCTAACCCTAACCTAACCTAAATCTAACACAACCCTAACCCTAACCCCAACCCAGGCCCTAACCCCAGCCCCACCCTCACCATAACACCAAACCCTAGCCTAAACCTGACACTATTCACAAACCTAGCCTAACCCTACCCCAGCCTAGCCCTACCCCTAATCCTAGCCTAGCCTAACCCTAGACCTAGCCCTAGCCTAGCCTCACCCAAGCCCTAGCCTAACCTAGCCTCTAACCCAGCCTAACCCCTAACCTAGGCCTAACCCACACATGCCTTTAACCCTACCCTACCCTATCCTAATCCTAGCCCTAACTCCTAAAACTACACCTAACCTAACCCCTAAGCCTAACTCAAATCCTAGTCCTGACAGTAAACCCTAAACCTAACCTAACACTAAGCCTAACTCTAACCTAACTTCTAAACCTAACCCTAACCCCTAGCCTAACCTAACTCATCTAAACCTAACCCTAACCCTACACTCTGCTCCTACCCTTACCCAATCATCACCTTATCGCTTAACCTGAACCACAGCCCTAAACCTACCTGCACCACTACACCCTACCTAACCGTAATCCTGTCCTAAAGCCTAAGCCTAGCCTAGCCTATCCATAACCATAGCCTAACACTAAGCCTAAAGCCTAACCTAAATCAGAGCCTAAACCTGGCCTAGCCTAGCCTAAGAAAACCCTAGCCTGTCCTAGCCCACTAACCTAACCTATCTCTAGCTCTAGCCTGCCTAGCCTAACCTAGGCCTAAACCTTAGCCTAATTCTAGCCCTAGGCCTAACCTAGCACTAGCCTAACACCAGCCTAGCACTAGCCAAGTCACTGCCTAATCCTAAGTCAGCCCCAACTCTCTGGCCTAACCCCAACTCTAGCCTAACCGTAACCCTATCCCCATGCCTAACCTAACCCCAACCCCAGTCCCAGCCCTTACCCACACCCAGCCCTGACCCAAACCTAAGCCTAGCCCTAACCTAAGCCTAGCCCTAGGCCTAGCCCCTAGCCCTAAACCTAGCCTAACCTAACCTAACACCTAACCTAACCAAAGCCCTAGCCTAACCTACTTTAACCTAACTCTAAACCTCTTCTAACCCTAAACCTAAAGTAACGTAACCTAAACCAACCCTAACCTAACCCTAACGCTAATCACACATACCTTTAACCCTACCTTGCTCCCCACCCTAACCGTAAACCCTAACCCAGCCCTACCCCTGCCCCTAACCTACGTTAACCTAAACCAACACTAGCCCTACCCCTAACACTAACCTAAAATCACTCAAGCCTAACCCTAACCTAGCCCTAGCCCAGCCATAACCCTAGCCTAGGACTAGACCTAACCCTAACCTTGTCCCCAGCCTAACGCTAATCCAACCCAAAGCCTAACACTAAACCCAGCCTAACCTAGCCTAACCTCTTAACCCCATCCCTAACCTAACCCCAACCCCAAACCAACCTAACCTAAGCTCAATCCCAGCCCTAACCCCTACCCAAACCTAGCCCACCTAGCCCACCTAACCTAAGCCTAGCCCCTAACCTAACCCTACCTAAACTTAATCCTAACCTAACCCTAATCCTAACCTAACCCTAAACCTAGCGCTAACCCTAAGCCTAGCGCTAACCCTAAAGCTAAACCTAACCCTAACCTAACCTAATCCCAACCCAAGCCCTAACCCCACCCCAGCCGTAACCCAATCCTAACCCCTACCCTGACCCTAGCCCTAGGCCTAACCACCTAACCTAACCTAGCCCCTGCCTAACCTAAACCTAGCGCTAAGCCTAAAGCTAACGCTAACACTAACGCTAACCTAATCCTAAGCCTGACCTGACCTGACCTAGCCTAGCCTAACCCTATCACTAACCTAACACCCTGCCTAACCCTAACCTTAAACCCTAGCCTAAGCCTATCCTAACCTAATCCTATCCCTAGCCCTAACCTAACCCCTAACCTTCCTGCCCAGACCCCCTTCCCTAGCCTAGCCCTAACCTAACCGGACCCTAACCTAGCCTAGCCTAGCCCTAACCTAGCCCTAACTCCTAGCCCAGGCCTAGCCTAACCCTAGCCTAGCCTGGCCTAGCCTAGCCTGGCCTTTGGCCTAGCCCTATCCTAACCTAAGCCCTAGCCTAACCCTATCCTTAACCTGGCCTAACCCAGGCCCTAACCCAAACCCCTAGCCTAGCCTAACCTGGCCCTAGCCTAACCTACCTTGAGCCTAGCCTAGCTTGTAACCTAGCCTAGCCTGACCTCATAGACCCTAGGCCCTAACCCTTACCTAACCCTAGCCGTAATCCTAGCCTTTTAACCTAAACCTAATCTAACCTAACCTAATTCTGACCTAACCTAAACCAGGCCTAACCTAACCTAACTCAGCCTAAGCCTAACCTAACCTCACCCACACATACCTTTAACCCTACACATACCACTACCCTACCCCTAACCTAAGCCTAGCAACCTACCCCTATCCATAATGCTAACCATTAAACTCACCCAACCTAACCCTAACTCTGGCCCTAGTCCAGCTCTAACCTAGCCCTAGCCCTAGACCTAACCCTAGCACTAACCCTAACCATAACCCTACTACTAAACTCTAAATCCTAGCCCTAGCCTAACCTTATCCCACCCTGATCCTAGCCCTCATCCCAGCCTAACATTAGCCTAAGCCCTCACCTAATCCTAACCTAACCTTAACCCTAAGCCCTAAGCCTAACCCTAACCTAGCCTAGACTAGGCTGCCCTAACCTATCCATGGCCTAACACTAACCCAAACATTAGCCTAACCTAAAGCCTAGGCCCTAACCTAACACGACCATAACCCTATCCCTAACTACCCAAAGCCCCTACCTCTGCCTCTGCCCATCCCTAACCTAACACCTAACCATAAACCTAACACCTAGCCTAACTCAAATGCTAGCCTAAACTTAAACCTAGCCCTAGCCTAGAACCTTACCCTAACCTGACCGTAGCCTAGCCCTGTAACCTAACCTAATCTTAACCTAACTCTTCTAACCTAACCTAAACCTACTACTAACCATCTACCTACCGTCTCCCCATCCCTAACACAGCCTAACCTTAACACTAAACCTAGCTGTTATTCCACCCCTATCCCTACCCCTACTCCTAACACTAGCCCTAACATTAAGCCTAACCCTATCCCTAAACCCTAAGCCCTAGCCCTGGCCCAAGCCTAACACTAAACACTAACCCTAATTAACACTAACCCAAACCTAACCTATCCTAAACCTAACCACAATCACTAACCTTTCCTCTATCCTAACCTAAACCTAAACATAAATCGTAAACTAACCCTAGCCTAGTCTAAACACTAACCTAAACCTAATCCAGCCTAACCCTTACCTAACTCTGTCCTAGCCTAACCGTAACCTAGCTCTAGCCTAATCCTAGCCCTAGCCCTAGCCATAAACCTAGCCTAGCCTAACCTAAACCTAGCCCTAACCTAGGCCTAAAGCCTAGCTCTAACCCTGGCCCTAAGCCTAGGCTATAACTCTAACCCTAACCTAGCCCTGGCCCTGTAACGCTAACCCCAACCTAGCCTAACCCTATCCTAAACATTAAAGCCTAGCCTAAAACAACACCAGCACTAACCTAGCCTAACCACAACCCTAAACCTACCCTAACCTTAGCCTAACCCTAATCCTAACACTAACCTAACACTAACCACTAAACCTAACCTGACCTAACCTAAGCCTAATCCTAGCCTAACACTAACCTAACCCTAAGCCTAACCCAAACCTAACACTCTCCTAACCTAACCCCAACATTAAACCCTAAACCTAACACTAACCTAAACCTAAACTTACACTAGCCGTAACCCTAGCTCTAGCACTATTTCTGAACCTAATCCTAACCTAGCTCTAACCTAACACAACGCTAACCTAAGCCTAACCCAACCCCTACCCTAACCCTATCCTAATCCCTAACTACCTAAACCTAACCCTAACACTAACCTAACCCCAATCTAAACCCTAACCCTTAACCTAACCTAACCCCTAACCAATAACTAACCTAACCTAAAGCATAACCTAACCTAACCTAACACTAAACTAACTGAACCTAACACTAACCTTTGCCTAGCTGTAGCCCTAGCCTTAGTAACCTAACCTTTGACCCTAAACCTAGTCATATACCTAATCCTGCCCTAACCCCAAACCCTAAACCTAGCCTCTAACTCCTAGTCCTAACCCTAACCCTAATCCCAACCCTAACCAGCTAACTCTAACTCTTACTAGCCTAACCTCTCCTAACACTCCTAACCCTAACCTAACACTAACCAATCCTAACTAACCGTAACCTATACCCTAACTCTAGCCCTAACATCTAACCTAAACTAAACCTAACCTTCTAAACCTACCCCAACCGAAGCTAACCCTAACCTAACCGTAGCCCTAGCCCTAACTTAACCAGCCTAACCTAGCCTAACCCTAACCTAACCTAACCTAAATCTAAACTCTTCTAGCCTAACCTAACGTAACACAACCTAACCATAAACCCTACCTCTATCCCCTAACCCTAACCTAAACACTAACCCTAACCCTAACCTAACCTAACACTAACCTTAACCTAACATGCCTTCCCTCAGCCATAGCTCTAATAACCTTAAACAATGAACCTAACCCTAATCCTAAGCCTAACTCTACCCTAAACCTAACCTTAACCTAACTTGAAGCCTAAGCTCTAACCTATTCTAAACCTAACCTAAACTAATCTTCTTCTACCTAAACTTAAACATTAACCCTAACCACAGCCTCAGCCCTTCTCCCTGCCCTAAGCCTAAACCTAACTTTCTCCTAGCCCTAGCCTAAACCTAGCCCTAACCCCGCCATAGCCTAACCTTAACTCTATCACTCATCCTATCCTAAACCTTAACCCGCCTAACCCTCACCCTAACTCTAACCTAAACCTAAACCTAACCCTAACCCAAAACCTAGACCCTATACCTAACCTTAACCTAACCCAACTCTATCCTAACCTAACACTAACCCTACACTAAATGTGCCCTAACCCTTTGCCCGTAACCTAGGCCTAACACAGCCCTAAACCTAACCTTAACCTTAACCCTATCAAAGGCCTAAACTAACCTAACCTAACTCTAAACACTAACCTAACCTAATGCTAACACAATCTTAACCTAAGGTAACTGTAACCGTAACCACCAAAACTAACTCTAACCATAATCCTACACTAACCTTGCCTAAGCCCTACCCTAACACTAGCCCTAACCCTAACCCTAGCCTGCCCTAACCTAACCTATCCTAAGCCCTTATCCCAACCTAACCTAACCCTAACCCTAACCCCTAACCCTAACCAGAAACTCTAAGCCTCTTCTTACCCTAAGACTAAGGTAACGCTAACCTAAACATAGCCTATCCTAACCATAAACCAAGCCTTAAATATGACCCTAAACCCAACACTAACCTAACTCTAAAGCCTATCCGTAACCTTAACCTAAACCTCTTCTAACCTAAACCTAGAGTAACTCTAGCCTAACCCTAGCTCTAGCCCTAAGCTAAGCCCTAAGCCCTGGCCTAGCCTAACCATAAAGCCAAACCTAAAGCTAACCTAACACTATCCCTAACAAACACCCCTAGCCCTACCTAACCCGGACCTAAACCTCTTCTAACCGTAAACCTAGGTAACGTAACCTAAGCCTAGCCCTAGCCTAACCCTAAAGCCTAGCCTAGCCTAACCTAACCTAACCTAACCCTAACTCTAACCTAGCCTAACCTAGCCTAAGGTAGCACTTGCCCTAGCCTAGCCTAGCCTTAGCCTAAAGCCAGCTCTAGCTCTAACACTAGCCTAACCTAACCTACAATCTCTTCTTACCCTAAGCCTAAGGTAACGCTAGCCCTAGCCTAGCCTAGACCTATCTGCCCTAACGCCTAGCCCTACCCCTAGCCTAACCTGACCCTAACCTAACCTAACCTAACCTAGACCTAAGCCTATCCTATGCCTAACAATAGGCCTAAGGTAATGCTAACCTTAGCCTAAGCCTAGCCCCAACACCAGCCCTGCCTAACCCTACCTAACCTAATCCTGGCCCTAGGCTAGCTCTAACCTAGCCCTAGCTATAGCCTAACACATATCCTAAGCCTAAACTATTTCCCGAGACCTAACCCCAAAACCTAACACTAACCTAACCCTCATTCCTAACCTAACCTAACTCTAACACTATCCTAAACCTAACCCTAACCCTAACCCCTCACCTACCCTAACTCTAACTCTAACCTAAACATAACACTAAACACTAACCTAACACTAGCCTAACCCTAGCCCAATCCCTAGCGCTAGCACTAGCCCTAGTCCTAAACCTATCCTAGCCCGAACCATAAACTTAACACTAACGCTAAACTAACCTAACACCAACCTAACCTAAGTGTAACACAACCTAACCCTAACCCAACCTTACACTAACCACAACACTTAGCCTAACCTAACCTAACCCTAACCCCAAGGCTAATTTCAAACCCCAATCCTAACCTAAACCTAACCTAACCCCAACCTAATCCTAACCCCAATCCCGACCTAAACCCAACCACAATCCCAACCTAATCCCAACCCAATTCCCAACACTAACCTCAGCCTCACCTAACCCCAACCCCAACATTAGCCTAACCCCTAACCTAGTGCCCTAACCCTAACCCTAACCTAACACTAATCCTAACACTTGCCTAGCCCTAACTCTAAACCTAACCTAACACTAACCCTAATCCTAAGCCCTAGCCTAGCCTAACACTAAACCTAAGCCTAGCCTAATCCTAGCCTAACCCTAACCAACCTAACCCTAACCTAAACCTTTACCACCTAGCCCTAACCTAACCTAAGCCTAACCTAACCTGAACCCAGACCTAACCCTAACCTAGAACCTAACCTAACCCTAACCTAACACTAACTCTAAACTAACCTAACACAGACCTAACCTAACCTGAACCTAACCCAAACCGAACACTAAACCTAAATCTAACCTAACACGACCTAAACCTAGCACTAACCTAAACTAACCTAACACGAGCCCTAACCCTAACCTACAATAACCTAAAATTAACCTAACACGAACCTAACCTAACTCTAACCCAACACTAACCCTAACCCCAACTCCAACGCTAACTTCAACCTAATCCTAACACTAACTCTAACCCAGCCCTCACCCCTGGCCCTAAGCCCAAGCCTACACACAACCACAATCCCAGCCCTAACTCCAACCCCAGTCCCAGCCTAACCTCAGCCTCAGCCCAACCCCAACCCCAGCCTTAGCCCTAACCCTAGCCTAACGTAAACCTAACCTATTCCTAACACTAACCCTAACCCCTAACCTAAACCTAACTAACCTAAGCTAATGGTAACCTAATGCTAACCTAACAATTACCCTGACCTGACCTGACCTAAGCCTAAACCTAACCATAACAGTAACCTAACCCTAGCGCTAACCATAAACACTAACACTAACCTAAGCCTAAACCAAGCCCTAGCCCTAAACCTAACCCTTACCTTAGCCTGACCCGTAACACTAACCTAATCCTAAACCTTTTCTAACCTAAACCTAACAGTAACGCTAACCCTAACACTAACCTAACCTAAAACAAACCCAAACCCTAATCCTAATCCTAACCCTAACCTAACTAACCTTAAACCTCTTCTTGCCTAAACCTAAGGTAATGCTAACCTAAGCCTAATCCTAATCCTAACCTAAACCAAACACTAAACATAGCCCTAACCCCAACACTAACCTAACACTTTACCTAAACCTAACCCTAGCCTAACATTAAACCGACCTAAGCCCTAGCCCTAACCCTAACCATAAGCCAAGCCTAAAACTAACCCTAACACTATCCAGTAACCAGCACCCTAGCCCTTACCTATCCTAGCCTAACTGGGCCCTAAACCTCTTCTAACCTAAAGCCTAGAATAATGCTAACCATACCCTAAGCCTAGCTCTAAGCCAGCCCTAGCCTAACCTAGCCCTAGTCCTAACCCCTAACTCTAAGCCTAACCTAACCCTAAACCTAAGGTAACACTTCCTAACCTAATCCTAACCTTAGCCTAAACCAAGCCTAAGCCTAGCCTAACCTAGCCTAACATAACCTAAACTAATCCTAACATGACCCCTAGCCTAACCTAACACTAACCTAAACTAACCCTAACACGGACCTAGCCTAAATTTGTAATCCAACACTAACCTAACCACCCCAACCTACTTCAGCCCAAATCCTAACACTAACTCTAACCCCAACCCTCATCTATAACAAACCCAGCCTAGACCAGCCTGATCCCAGCCTAACACTAGCCCCCATCCCAGCCCTAACCTCAACCTCCGCCCCAAGCCCAGCTCAGCTGTGGCCCTTAACCTATCCTTAGCGCTAACCCTAACCCTATTCCTATCACTAACCTAACCTAACTCTAAACCTAACGTAACCCTAACGCTAATGGTAACCTAACGCTAACCTAACAATTACCTGACCTGACCTGACCTGACCTAAACCTAAATCTAACCTAACAGTAACCTAACCTAATGCTAACCTAAACACTAACACTAACCTAACTCTAAACCAAACCCTAACCTAAAGCCTAACCCTTAAGTTAACCCCCAACCCCTAACCTAGCCTAACCTAAAACTTTTCTAGCCTAAACCTAACAGTAACGCTAACCTAACACTAACCTAGCCTAAGCCAAGCCTAACCTAAGCCTAACCTAACACTAACCTAGCCCCTAACCTAACCATAACCTAAACCTCTTCTTGCCTAAAACTAAGATTAACGCTAACCTAAGCCTAGCCTAACCTAGGCCTAAACCAAGCCTAAACATAGCCTAGCCCCAGCACTAGCCTAACTCTAAGCCCCTACCCTAGCCTAACCTAGGCCTCTTGTGACCTAGGCCTAAGGTGGCTGGCCTAAGCCTAGCCTAGCCTGGCCTAAGCCAGGCCTTAGCCTAGCCTGGCCTGGCCTAGGCCAGGCCCTAAGCTACCCTAGCTCTATCCCTAACACCTAGCCCTAGGCCCTGTCCCTGGCCAGGCCTAGCCTGGCCTGGCCCTAGGCCTCTTCCTGGCCTAGCCTAGGGTGGGCTGACGTAGCCCTAGTTCTGGCCTGGCCATAAGGCCAGGCCTAGCACTAGCTAGCCCTGAGCCTTGGCCCTAGCTCTGGCCTGACCTAGCACTGAACCTAGGCTAAACACTTGCTCTGGCCTAAACAGCCTTAGCCTAGAGCCTAGGCCCTAGCCTGGCTCTAGCCGGCCTGGCCTAGTCTCTTCCTACCTAGACCTAAGAGTAACGCTAACCCTAGCCCTAACCTAAACCTATCCCCAACCTAGCCCAAACACCTGCTCCAGCCCTAACCTAACCTAATCATGACCTGCCTTAACCTAACCTAAACCTAAACCTAACCTAAACCTAACAATAAACCTAATAGTAATGCTAACTTGTAACCTAAGCCTAACTCCAACACCAACCCTACCCTAACCTACCATAACCTATCCCTAGCCTAGGCCCCTGGCTCTAACGCTAGCCTAACTATAACCTAACACATATCCTAAGCCTAAACTCTTTCCTAACCCTAACCCCAAAACTAACCTAACCTAACCCTCATGCCTAACCTAACCTTAACTCTAACACTATCGCTGACCCTAACCTAACCCTAACCCTCACCTTATCCTACATAACTCTAACACTAAACATAACAGTACACACTAACCTAACCTAGCCTAACTCTAGCCCAATCCTAGCTTAGCACTAGCCTAGTCCTAAACCTATCCCTAGCCAGACCATAAACTTAACACTAGCTAAATAACTAACACAGCCCTAACCTAACTGTAACCCAACACTAACTCTAACCCCAACCCCAAGGCTAATTTCAGCCCCAATCCTAACCTAAACCCAACACTAACCCCAACCCCAACCTTAACACTATCCTAACCTAATGATAACCCTAACACTAAAATAACCTAACCTAATACAAATTCTAACACTAACCCTAACCCTAACCCTAGAGCTAACCTAACACTTACCTAACACCTAAACTAACTCTAACCCTAACCTAACCTAACCCCACTAACCCTAAACCACGCCTAACCCAAGCCTAACCTAAGCCTAATCCTAAAACCTATCCCGAACCTGACCCTAGCCTAGCTTGAACCTAACCTAAGCC